>CM073003.1:7124497-7511997 GCA_037038555.1 Rhynchonycteris naso
CCCCCTTCCCAGAAGACCACAGGAATCATCGGGGGGTTCAGGGAAAAAGAAGGGGGTTTTCCACCGCATCTCACTGCTTGACAGTTGCCTTTCAACACTGCAAGACTTTCCTTACCTCCAAGCCCAGCCCTGCCCTGCATACTGACTTTTAAAGAAAATGCATGGTACCTCAGGAAAATAAATTCAATCCCCATCTTTTCCAGTTGAAGGGACTGAGACTGTAAGAAGCGTAAACGTCTTCTCCTCTCCATCCCCAGCCCCAGTCATGCAGTGATTTAGCAAATAGGGAACCAGAATGTGTGGTTGAAAAACAAGCTTTTGTGGTGACGACAAGTTGTTGGAGCTGGGACGTTAACTTGTGGGGCAAACGCACACGGGCAGCGGGCAGGACCCGCCTGCTGCGTGTCCCTCTCCTCCCATGTGCCCTTCGATCTCTCAGGTGAGAGGACGTTCAAGTGTCACCACTGTGAGGCCGCCTTCAAGAGGAAGGACACCCTAAACGTCCACGTCCAGGTGGTCCACGAGCGGCACAAGAAGTACAGGTGTGAGCTGTGCAACAAGGCCTTCGTCACGCCGTCCGTGCTGCGGAGCCACAAGAAGGTCAGTCTCGGAGCCCACGGGGCGTGGGGCGGCCTGGCGCGTCTTCCAGGTGACGTGGGCGCACACGAGGAGCGAGATGGCGTCCACTGACCCACAGATGACCGCAAACAGGACAAGGAACACATGAGTTATATCAGCTCTTCGGGACATGTCTGTTTCCTTCACTTTTTTCAGAAGAGATAGGGTTTTCACAGGAAAAGGAAGCTAGTGGGGGCGACGAGGCCACACAGCCCCTGAGAGCTGTGGGGGTCGGAGCTCTCCGTGAGTGGGAGCTTCTCTCTCTCTCTCTCTCTCTCTCTCTCTCTCTCTTTCATAGGTTTTTGGATTAACATGGGTGTTTTTTTAAAAGAAATAGGAAGTGCCTTAGTCATTGTATTATTCAAAGCTAATTCGGATATTGAGTGACAGGTTACGAGGCTGTCGGGAGAGCAGGGGACGGGCCAGCCCAGTGCATTGCTTTTCGGAGACCTTTCCGGTTCTTTTCTCTGTGAGCCCACGGCGGTTCAGGTAATAATGATACTTGCTAGTCATTTGCAGAAAAACAAGTGTGAACGCCAGCTGTGCGAGCTCGGGTTTATGGGTCAGCCCAGAGGACACACTGGGTGCCCTCCCCAGGGTTCTGGCTGTCCCTGCTGGGGAACAGGTTCTAAAAGCACTTCCATAGAAGATGGGCTGGTCTTTGAGGTGACGGCCATCGTGCCCCCTCCTGAGCTCCGGCGCCTCCCTGTGCTGCCATGGTCTTCCCCAGGAGATTATGAGAGGGGTTTCCGATGCTTAATCTGTCTCCTCTTTTTGGAGAGGTCTGCTTTGTTTTTCTTTTTTACTTTCTCTTTGAATTATGTAACATTGTATTTATTGGAAATTGTTTTAAGAAATCCTCAGGCTGTGTAAGTTTCAGGCATGCAGCATTATGATCGGAAACCGTATACACACAAAGCGATCACCAGCACAAGCCTAGTTACGTTCCTTACCGTAGGGCTCACCCCTGTACCACTGCCAATCTGTTCTCTCCCCTCTGGATTTACTTTTGTGTTGTTTCTTTATTTTGCTATCTTTAGAGTACACATAGGAGTGAAATCATACTGTACTTGTTTTTCTCTATTTGACCTATTTCAGTTAGTACAATACCCTGGCGGGCCCATCCATGCTGGTCACAAATGCTAAGGTTTCCACCTCCCCCCTTTTTAAAGCCAAGTAATATTCAGTTGTCTCTATGTAGCACAATCTTCTACATCCATCAGTGGACGTTTACATTGTTTCCCTCTCTTGGGTATGGTAAATAATGCTGCAATGAACATGTTTTGTGAATCAGCGTTTCTTTGGATACAGTCCCTGAAGTGGGATCACTCTCAGAAGGCAGTTAAATTTTTAATTTTTCTGAGGCTTCTCCATGCTGGTTCCCACAGTGGCTACACCAGTCTGCATTCCCATCAGCAGTGCACGAGGGTCCCCTTTTCTCCACATCATCGCCAGCACTTGCTGTTTGTTGTCTTTTTGATGACAGCCAGTCTGACAGGTGCGAGGTTTGAACACCTGCTTTGGAGGAAACTCATGTACCTTTCCTTGGGCGTTTTTCATGCCCAGTTTAAAGGTATGTTGCGGGCAGCACTGGTCTTTCAAACTGACTGCTTGAGTAACACCTGCTGATTTTAAAGTTTGAATCAGCCAAGTGGATCCAGGTCAGACAAGCGGGATGCAGGTAACCTGACTTCACTGAGATTGATTTTGTCCTCCCTCAAGGGTTAAATATACCCAAAGAATGTGGACCATGCATCCGAGGAAACGTTCCTTGGCAACAGACAGGGGCAGCTGGAGCCCCCAGCTGACCCTGTGGCTTGCTGGCATAGGCTGGCTTCATTAGAGCTGAGTCATTTTAGGCAGGGGCCCCATAAATGGCTCAGAAAGTAAACTGCGGAATTATTTTCAGCTTAACACTAATGCAGGGTGCTGAGGGCTTTTGCTTTGAGCCAGTGGGAATACTCATGATGAATAGTGAAAAGTCTCGCTGTGATATTAAGTCATCTGAATAAAACATAACCCAGGAGGAAAGGATTCACCGTGGTCAGAAGCACTTAATCATCTTTGCCTAATTCTTGACGTTTACCCTCAACCCTTTGTACCCCATCCCATTCAGACACACACGGGGGAAAAGGAGAAAATCTGTCCCTACTGCGGCCAGAAATTCGCCAGCACCGGGACGCTGCGAGTTCACATCCGAAGCCATACAGGTACGCACGCGGTGACTGGTCATAAAAAGTACCACTTCCTCCAGATCCTTCCAGATTCTTCCAGAAAGACAAGGAACATGGTGATAATACGAAATAGCTCCCAAATGAAGAATTAACCTTGGCTGTTTTCTCTCCCTTAGAGGTTTTATAAAAGCCGATTTCTTCCTCTAGAAAAACGTTTAATGCATCTAAGTGGAATAGCGAACGTGAAAATGATCTGATCACTGTTTGTGCTATGATGGCGCCTCAATGGGTACACTGTCCTCATGGACAGAAGAGGGAAGAGCGGGTGTGCTTCCTCTGCAAGGCTGGGGGAGGGGGCCTGCTCTGAAAAAATCCCTCCTGTAAGACTTAAAAACTGGTGTTTCTTTAAAAGGCACCGTCATGTGGAACTTCAGGTCACCTCCTGGAACGTGTCCCAGTCTGTCACGTTCAAGTCCGTGAGCGTGACCCGCGCACTTCACTCTTTTGCCCAGTCCTGCGTGATTCCGTCACACAGTGCACAGCTCACTTGGGAAGTGTTGGCTCCCTGAGGGACCTGGTCTCCCTCGTGTATTAATGTCATTTCTGGTCTCACTCGGCAAGGCTACCGTAGAGCACGTGGTGGCAGATACACGTGTCCACTGTTCTAGACTTTGATTGATTTCTCTAATTCTTGTATTTAGTAAAAATTCCTTCCTTCCTTCCTTCCTCCCTCCCTCCCTCCCTCCCTCCCTTCCTTCCTTCCTACCTCCCTCCCTTCCTTCCATCCTTCCTCCCTTCCTCCCTCCCTTCCTTCCATCCTTCCTCCCTTCCTTCCTCCCTTCCTTCCTCTCTTCCTTCCATCCTTCCTCCCTCCCTTCCTTCCATCCTTCCTCCCTTCCTTCCTTCCTCCCTTCCTTCCTCCCTTCTCCCTCCCTTCCTTCCATCCTTCCTCCCTTCCTCCCTTCCTCCCTCCCTTCCTCCCTCCCTTCTTTCCATCCTTCCTCCCTTTCTTCCTTCCATCCTTCCTCCCTTCCTCCCTTCCTTCCTTCCTTCCTTCCTTCCTCCCTTCCTCTCTCCCTTCCTTCCTTCCTCCCTCCCTCCCTCCCTTCCTCCCTCCCTCCCTCCCTCCCTCCCTCCCTTCCTCCCTCCCTCCCTCCCTCCCTTCTTTCCTTCCTCCCTTCCTTCCTCCCTCCCTCCCTCCCTCCCTCCCTCCCTCCCTTCCTTCAGTACACAGCTGTTATAATTAACACAATACAATAATTCTAAAATGCTTTGATGTTCTTCAGTATAAAAGATGAGGAATGAAATTCTGAAAGTCTTCCATTATTTCAGTAATTTGAAACTTTTATGCTTCGGCGCCAAATGAGGGGTGTTTTTAAAATATTCTTTTTTAACATTCTCACGTTCCTGTACTCCTGCGTCACCTTAATGGTGGTAGTAACATACAGAGAGAAGAATGATTCAATGCAGTTTCACCAGATTCCTCTTTTCAGAAGTGGCCTTTATGTTTTAGAGCAATTTTAGGCTCACAGTTCAGACACAGGAAGACAGAGATGTGCCCGTCAACCTCCCGTCCCAGCATGCATAGCTCCCCGATGGCCGCCTCCCCAGCCATAGGGGTGTGTTTGTTACCACTGACGAACTTACACCAATACACCCAGAGTCCGCAGTCTACATTAGGGTTCCCGCTTTGTGGTGGGTATCCTGTGGGTGTGGGCACATGTGCAATGGCGTGCGTCCACGAGGGCAGTGCCTACAGTGTAGATTTACTGCCCCCACTAACCCCCGGGTCTTTACTGTCTCCACAGTTGTTGTTTTCTTTCCCTGAATGTCACCTAGCTGGACAGGTGACTTGATTTCTAGGAAATGATGATGAGCTGATAGATGTGGTAGTGAGGTGATGTGCACGGGAATGCCCGGCAACAGGGTGAGGTGTTGGTGGAGGTGAGGACCGTCTTTCCGTTTCCCCTCACGTCGAAGGGGTTGGTTTCGTTTTGTTTTCACTGTCTGCTCACTGTCCCTCAGTATTTGGGGAAGCAGATTCCCTTATGTGGTCATAGCCGCTAAGGCGTATGAGGAGATAACCAGACTGCGGTCTGGCCCTCTTCCTTCCGGTGTGCCCGCTGGTGTCTCTCGTCACTTCCCGTCCAGTGTAGGGACCATGTCGTGTCGTGTTGAAGGCAGTTTTCACTTTCTCAGAGCGGGTCTTACTTTGCTGGCTGATGACTCACGGTCACTGTGTAAGACAGTGATAACGTAGCTACTGAATTACTACCCATCTGTCAGTTCTGGGTGGAATCTTAGTGTTTATGCCTCTGTTGAATTGTTTTTTATTAGTGTTTAAAGGAAACATTAAAAACAATCCCTCTGGTTCTTCATGTTTTTATTTTCTCCCCCTTTGCTGCTAGATAACCAACCAGCTGTATTCTTGCCTTAGCTGTCTCTTCTGCCTGCCTCATCTCTCCCTCCACCACCCCCGTTCTATTCCCATTACCACCCTCCTGTACCGCTTGGGCGGAGTCTAACAGAACTGTTGTCTTCTCATGAACCTTGAAGATATTATTTTTTCATAACTTTGTACCTGCCATCTACAGTCGACTCATTCTTCATAATTCAGTGATTAGAATGAGGGCATGTTCAGCAAGTGTGCACAGGACGTTTGCTCTTATAGCTTGTTAAAATATAACATTCTTGACTACGGGAATAGGAGGGAACTTCAGGAAGTTTCTAGTTCAAGCCTCTTGCTTGAACGCATGCCCATCAGAATACAGCAGCTAGCTCAAGTTGCACAACTTGTGTCTGGTTCATCTAGTAGGACATTCCCCTCAGTGTTATCACACCGCTAGTATTCTTTTGTCTTAATCTTTAGCAGTGCAGCCTAGCCCTTACCGATGCCCTGGGACTTTCACCGTGGAATTACACACATTCCTTCCGTCACGTGGGTGATGGTATTACCTTGGGGAGAAACCCGCTGGGAAGCTTGGGGGTGAGCCGTTTGTCAGTTAGGGTCTACCTGACGCTCCCCACGTGGAAGTGCTTTTCCATCACAGGACCAACTAACTCCCTCTCCTCCCTGCTGACTTAATGCCGCTTCCTGTGCGGAGTGTGGGTCCTGGCATCCGACGACCAGCTTCTGAACCCCCATCTTATGTCCCTCCTCCCTGCGGGAGCTTCCGTCCAGTGCTCACATCTCTTCCAAGCTTCGTGTCCTGGTCAGAAAAGCAGGGGCTACAGAGCCCCAGGTCCAGGGCTGGATCAGGACCCCGTGAAGGTACCTGTGTGAGCAGAGACTGTGCACGGTGCCTGGCAGCAGGCACGCGTGCCGTCACCCAGCGGGGACACGGACTTTGCGGTGCTTCGTGCTCGCTGTGCCCACTTGGGTTGGATGGCAGGTACGAACGCTTTCGGATACACCATCTGACCCTCTGTTCCCGGGGTCCCCCTACTCCCCGTTTCTCTTGGGAACCTCTAGCAGCAGCACGTAGATCATCTATGAACACACAGAAGAGCAGGGGGATCTGTTGTCACCCGGGGCTGCGGCGAGGCAAGGGTGGGGGCACACTGTCCCCTTGGTGAGGCGCCCGTTGCGGTCCGTGCCTGGCCAGCAGCTCTGTCTTCCATCACCAGGGTTCCTGGGCTGAAGCAACAGGGAGGGTGCCCTGCCGGTCAGCTGACATCGCCAGGCACTGCCTTCTGTGGGTTTAGAGCTGCTCAGGGTCAATGAGAACCAGGGTGAATTCCGCAAGGGAGTCCACGGACTGGACATGAATTTCGTCAGTTGTTCATAAATTATGAAAGAAATTCTAGGAACTGCTTTTGGGGTTTTAAAGCTCTGGGCCAGGAGGTTAATTACTTGCCTACGGTTCCAATCAGCTTTCTGTTTTAATAGATACCGGCTGTGCTGGCCTTCTGTTCTGGACTTGCGTGCACACTGGTATTTGAATGTAGTAATAAATCACTGTCCTAGGAAATATTTAATTTTTCAGTAAATACCTGTGATTAGCTTGGAAATAAAGGATCGGTATATTATATATTATAATTTGATTTTCCTTGGATTTTAGCCATGGGTTTTCTTTAATACATTTTGCTGTAAGGAAATTATTCATCTTTTTTAGAATTTTAAAAGCAGTAGCTATCAATAATTACAAGTAACTATATGATAATCACTAATAAACAAATATAGACAATTAACAAAGTATAAACACAAATGAAAAATTAAAACACGTTTTTCACATTTTTATAAGAAGCAGATAGATAGTCCTCATATGATGAGAGGGGAAATTATTTTGCCACGTTTATTTTCTAATTGGTTAATTACCAACATTAGGCCACATCGAATCTTCCAATACCCGCGCTGGTCTTTGAGTTAGCAGGGCAGCTGAGCATAAAATCTGCATAGAAATGAGTGATCTCACTTCAGCATCACGCCTCAGAAATCCTCAGATTTCCCCGGAGAAGTCTTACTCAAAGGTGAAGTCGTGGACTGCAGGATTTTTGTTTCCTTTGTTATTTTGACACTCAGATCATTTCTGACTACCCACTTGTGGAGTGTCCTGTTTCTTCCTCCCTCCCCCCCCCCCCAACCCCACTCAGTTCCTCACAGTTGATTCTGGATTAGTTACAAGCAAACGTATCTCACGAGAGAAAAAGAGAGACGCTCATTTGTGACTTTCTGTGGTAATCTGATTACTTTTTTCTTTTACCCCACCCCCTCACTTTTCCCCGCTGAGCTTGGAGAACCAAGAATGCCTCCATCTATGTGTGAGAAAGAACTGGGGTGTGCTAGCTGTCACTTCAAGGAGCCGTTCCCGTCAGTAACCTTAGAAAGTCTCACCTAGATGGTGCAGACGACTGGCCTTATTTATTATTATTACCTGATGGGACGGCGTTGCGTCAGGGGTTCAATTCTGATTCCACCACCCGGTAGCTGGATCATCCTAAGCAAAGTGTGCTCACCCTCCCTGTGCCCAGGCTGTCTTCACGTGTAGGATGCCCGATCGGAACGTTGTCGCCAGAGTGAAAATTGCGACCACACATCGAGCGGGCGCACCGTGGTGGTTATTCCTTCTGCTTAGATGAGTCTTTTTAGCTTCGTTCTCTTGACTAATTTTTAGACGAACCGATTTTCACACAATTTGGAATGTTGGGGTTTAGCCAAACAAAGTGGAGTCGGTGTCTGCATCTACCAACCACATGAAGAAATAGCAGCTGTTGGGACTTGCGTCCTGTAGCACTCGGAATCTGCGGCCCGGCGCCGTCCTGAGAGAGGCGGGCGTGTGTTCCTAGGAGCTCACGTGGACTGAAGGCTCTAGCTCCTGTTCCTGCCGCAGTAACTTCCTGTGTAGACAAAATAACTTCCCGGAGACACTCTCATCCCGGTAATTTGAGAAAATGAAGGAAAGCATAATGTGAAGAAATAAAAATAGAAATAACAGTTTAATGTGCAAATAAAGCAAAGGACTTGAATGGTTTTTAACACACTGACTTGTACAGTGTGCAGAGTGTGTGGCCAGGCAGACGGATTCATCCTCAGAGTGGAAGAAAGGCAGGATTACCCTCTCTCTGTCTCTCTCCCCTCTTCTCTCTCTCTCTCTCTCTCCCCTCCTCTCTCTCAGACTCAATTAAAAATAAATAAAAGCAAAGTATCAGTGAAACAGAGGTCCTCCCAATGAACAGGAAGTACAGTGCTCATTGCTTAGTATAGCTCAAAAATAAATTGATTCATATAAATCTTTTACTCACAAATTCTTAAAATGAGACGTCTTTTGGGTTCAGGTATTGAAAGGCCAACGCCTCAGGCCTGTTTCTGGGGGAATGTCGCCTGTTTCAGAGCCCTGGAGACGCTCTGGGGTCGGTCCTGGTCTGCAGGAGGGAACACCAGCAGTCTGACCGTGCTGCCCAGGCTGTGTGCCCCCAGCGCAGCGGGGACCGGACCTCCGGCGGGCTGGTGATGGCTGGTGGCATGTGCTTACTTTGTGCATCCCGTTTTTCTGACACGGAGCCTTCCTCTGTCTCGCAGGGGAGCGCCCCTACCAGTGCCCTTACTGCGAGAAGGGGTTCAGCAAGAACGACGGCCTGAAGATGCACATCCGAACTCACACCCGGGTAAGACAGTTTCTGTCTCCTTGCGGCCGGTGACAGAGACCACGCTCTCCATGCAGAGTCAAGGTCACGTGTCGGAAATGACTTGTTAATATTTATGATGGACGTGTGTGGGGGGGTACGTGGTTTTAAGGACAAAACAGTGAAAGAAGCAAAAAAATCCAATCCCCCAAAGGGTCCCCATCCTTTGAACCATGACTCCATCCATGTTCGGGAGTAACAGGAGTTATGAGTGAGTGACAAACTTCCGCATAAATGGATGGCAACATTTTGATACTAAGAATACACTGAAGATGATCTATTGCCCAGTATTTGCTAGGAGCCACTCTTGAACAGGGACGTCTGTCTGCATGTGGTTAACCATGTGGTTAACGCACACGTTTGCAAGAAAGCCGTGGGAAACAAAGTCAGTTGTTGGGGAGGTGGAAGGCAGGGACAGCCTGTTGACGGTCAGGTGAGCCTGGCGATGTCCATGTCTTTCCCGGGTGCCCTCTGTGCTCTGCCGTGCACCCCTCTGCCTGGAGGGTTGTCACCCCATCCTACTCGGCTTGTCCGAACGCACACACGCAGCTGCCTGATGGCAGCTCAGTCCTGGCCCTCTGTTCAGGGCTGGGCGCCCGCAGGTCCTGTGTGTGACGACTCCAGGTTATTTCCAGGAGTGCTTCTTGACGGGGCTCCTTTGCGTTTTCCCTGCATGCACCCTCTTTCATGGCTGCTCTGTGGTGTGGCCTTAAACGTGCTTCCGGTCTGGATATACATGGCATGACTTGTCCAGATTTTAAGAGACCTGCCTGATCTACTTAAGAGCGATTCGAATTCAGCCCTCTCCTGTGTTTCCGTCCGTACCTTCGCTGTAAAACAAAAGCTTTAGAGAAAACACATAAGAATAAGAATAATGACGTCCTTCTAGGGTGGCCATGCATGAGGCCTCCATGCAGCATTCTGGACCAGAGAGGTGCCTTCTGAGGTCCCCTTAGCACAAGCTGACCAGACATCCCGCTTTTGCCGGGACAGTCCCAATTTTTAACAATTTGTCCCGTGTCCCAGGGCGTTTTAAAAAAGTCCCGATTTAAAAAAATATATTACAATACTATTTTTGCATTCTATGAAAATTTTTTTTTTTGCTCCATATAGTCCAAATTGTTAATCAAGAACCCCCACCCCACCCCACCCCCCGTCAATGGTGTCCCGCTTTACCAATTTTAAAATCTGGTCACCTTACCTTAGGACAGTCCTCTTTTTTATTTTTACTTTGGAACAGACGAGAGAGAGAGAGAGGCAGCTCTTCTGCCCATGAATGCCAGTCCTCAGCGGGCTTGCTCTTCTGATTCATAACGTCATGCTCCTCTTACATGAATATTAGGAACTGGTCTTCTTCCTATGTATAAAATTACTCCCTAACCAATACAATGACTTACAATGTACGTATTCTAGATATTTAATTCACAGATTCACAGTGAGCCTTATTCAAGACGTTTAAGTCCGTTTGAGTATAGTTTACTTTTTCTTTTATGTGTGTGTAGCTGTTACAGACGTGCCAGTAATGTGTTCTAAAGATGCCAATGTAAAAAAAAAAATAGGGGGCAAAGGATCCGAATAGACATTTCTCCAGAGAGGACATACAGGTGGCCAGTGGGCATATAAAGATGCCACCGTACAGGCAAAGGGTCCCTGGTGCCTCGTACCACAACTGGTGCCGTACCAAACCCTGGGCATGCGGGTACTGTTGTATCCCGTGGTTACCAATGACAGACATGCCACAGAAGAGGCTGTTTAATCACTGCAGGGGGCAAAAATAGCCTTTGGGTTTTCCCCAAGAAAGAGGGATATTTCACAGTCAACTAATTTGTTTTCTACTTTTGAATAGAAGTTTATAAGCGAGCCTCATAAACAGACAGGTACTACTCTAGTGCCTTCCCATTGATTAATTCAGATAAGCCTCAGAGTTATTCATCAGTGCGTTCCTGGTTCACTGAAGCCCCTGTGGGTAGGGGTGATCAGAAAGTGTCATTTATTTGTCACGGCCTGGGTTCCCCGGGCTCACCTGTTTCACTGGTGGCTGTGGGTTAGTTTTCTGCTTGGGGGATGATGAAGACAGAAATTCTGATGTTCTGTGTCCCTTCCATCAGAGAGGCGCCCTCTACAAGGCCCTGTGGGGAGAAGGCCCCATGGGGAGAAGGCCCCGTGGGACCATGGCCCTGTGGGGACTTTCTCCAGAGGGCTGTATCTGCCAGGTACAGAGCTGTCCATCAGCCAGGACAGGGGCCTTGTCGTGGGCTGGGTCATGGCCCATGTCTAATCTCTCTCCAGTGTCCTTCTTGGGGGGGGACAGCACCTCGGTGGGGCAGGTTTCACACTTCAGACTCTGTGGCTGGACTTGAGAGCAGGACTTGAAAGCACCCTCAGGAGGAAATGTGAATTTTCCCAGGACGCACCGCCAGGCCCTGCCCTCTGCACCCCTGCTGTCTCCACGGGAAAAGTTGGTTTCACCTCCTTGGGTCTAATGCAGGTAGACGCATCGCAGGGGCTGAACTTCTCGCACGTAACGCTCCCTGTTCGTGTGCATGCCTTGCTCTTAGGGCTGACGGGTCATCTGCAAGTCGTGGGCCTTAGCTTCTCCTGTCTTAGACCCGTTGAGCCGGAACGCTCGCTGTGGTCCCTGTTGGTGCATTAGGGTACATGCATGTAAGTATCCATTTTGTAAACAGCAAGTTCAAGAGAAACTGCTGTTTGTAGCCACCTACCACAGAAAGCGTTGTTTCTCGTGTACTCGTTTTTGATTTTCAACATGAGAAGCACCCGGACCAGTTAGAAAGTTATTTTGGAAACTCTGCCTTTATAATTCCACTCTAGAACCCCAACTTGCTGACCTGGGTTTGGGGAGTCCGCTCGTGGGGGCAGTCGGGTTCGTCCTTACAGATAGTCAAGCGCGGTGGGTTCATTGCCAGGGGTTATCAGTGGCAGGGGGTCCCTTAGGCTGCTGCCTATTTCATCCTTTTAGGAAACTTCCTGTGCCCTGACCCTCAGGTGATTCAGCATGTCGGCAGGTGTGACCAACGTGTGCACGTGGCACTCTGTCCTGACTGCGTGCAGCCCCCCCTGGGCTGTGTCCGGACTGCGGTGGGTGTCTGAGTTCCCAGGCCTCGGGCACAGCGAGTGAATGCTGCGGCGGCCATGCAGGCCGGATGGGGAGGAAAAGGAAGCGTGGCCGTCGTGAGGGGTGCAGATGCTGGGGGAGGAGGAGGGGGAGCGTGGCGTGGGGCTTCTGTGACCCGGACGAGACCAGGAAAGGGTCTCGTAAGGAGGAGGGTCAGCATGGAGTCCCCACGGACGCGTGGGGATGCGTGAGTGGAAAACTTAGAGACCGATGCCCAAGCCGGTCTGCGTGAGCATCTGACTCAAGCTTTGGGAAATGGTGGTGGGGGGCGGGGGTGGCAGGCACATATATCCGCCAGGACCGGGGCCACATGAGGGCGGTGCCCACAGCTCTGTCAGGCTGGCCTGTCCCCTGTGGCTGAGTGTGAGGACATGCGTTGTGGTCTGAATGCATTCGGGAAAGGCTGGACCTGGGGACCTGGTGCAAGTCCCGGAGGCGTATTTTGGTAGCTGTTTCGAAAAGGTCACCGTAAAGTCATGCTCAAGGAAGGGGATGAAGGAGGCGGGCCACGGCCGGGTGAACCGGACAGGGTGCCACACGAGGGTGGCCGTGGGCCAGGCCATGAGAGACTCCTGTGACAGCGTTGACAAGGTTTGGACGCGTAGTGTCTGTATTTGGTGCTAAACCACAGGGCGAGGCCCCGGATGAAGCTGGAGCTCCCAGAAGGTGCGGGTCCGGGCAGGGGCTGTCCCCGTGGATTTAGAGGGACACCGAGGGTGGGCACGCCTGCGCCGGTCCTCTGCTGGGAGCATGCTCACTGCTTCCCTGTTTGTAACTCGGCAGGAGGACGAGGTAGAAACAAATGGAAAAACTCTTTAAAAATGTGTTACGACTTCAGAGGAAACCTTTACATTTGTTTTCACTTTTATTATGTTCCCAAATGCCGTCCGCTTTGTGTTCTGCGTAGACCCGAGAGGAGGACGTGGCTCATCGCCGCAGTTTGAAAATCACTTTGATTGGGTTTGATTGTTTCTAGAACCCACACATTTCTCAGAGGGGGCTTGATAGGCCTGGTCAATGACTCATTCAAGACATGTGGCTTTAAGATACGATTGTGTTTTGTTTGGCTCAGAAAATACACCTGCGTGAAACTGGACATTCTTCCTCCAACACAACAAGCCACCTTTCCTTTGTAAACGGCGACATCCATGGCTTCCTTCTCAGGGACCGACAGCGACGTGTTCTCCCTTCTTGTCCCTTTTTCATCTCAGTGACAGTTCCTGGTGATGGTCGTCAGCGAGTGAATGCTGCAGGGCCACGCAGGCATTGGCACAGAATGCCTCCCCTTACTCCGTGCGGCTGTGCCGTGAGCTGGTCCGCCCGGGCCAGGGGGACGTCTGTCCCACACCGCATGAGGTCCATGAGGTCGGGCATCTGGTCCAGGCATTCTAGAACGTGCCAAGAGGGTCCCGACCTTCCCTCGGCTTTGAGGGTGAGAGGTGAAAAGTTATAATAAAGTCATACTCTTTGACACGATTATTGGGGTAGGCAGATGACACCGTAGGAGATGAGACGGAAGTCTTTTGTGACGTTGTTTCCCTGCAGGCAGGTGTTGGGGTAAGCAGCTCTGATGTGGGGGCTGACTAGGACCTGGGCTTGAAATGTGATTTTTTTCCAGCTCTTTTAATGACACGTTCATTTTCATTCAGTATTTCTATGACTGATTTTATTTGGGAAGGAGGTGGGAAGAAAGCCAGTTCTGTCGATTAAAATATAATACGTACCACGACAAGATAAGGGACAAAAAATAAAAAATAAAGACCAAAAAGACAGAGAAATTAAAGACAAAACCACAAAAGATGGAACATAACGTGCACTGATCAGAATGTCGTGGTGGTGAGGTCTTCTCAGGGGGGCTGCTGTTGTCACTTCCCTCCCTGAGGGCCCTGTGCCCCACCTCGCATCGGCAGGGGGTCTGGCTTCCTTCCCTGTGAGTGACAGCTTGGCCGGCACAGTGAGGCACACGTGACAGTCCAGGATGTCGGGCTCGGCTGTGAGAACCCTGCAGCCCTCCCCGGTGTCTCCGGGAACCAGCCCCCAGGCTGTGAGGACCCAGGTCACACAGGGAGGCCACAGACAGGCAGTTCGGCAGCAGCTAGTGGGAAGCCCTTTGAATCCTAAGATTCCAGCTGCCCCTGCGGAGAGGCTCTGAGCGGGGACCCGCCACGGGGCCCGGGCAGCCCACAGAGCTGCGGGGAATGCGTCCGTTCCGGCCCCCGCGCTAGGGGGGCGCCGTGGAAGCGAGCTGCTGCATCTTCGGCAGTGGGCCCCTGGGCCTGGTGCTCGGAGTTGCACAGCGGCTAGATGAGGACAGTTTCAATTCTGTCAAGCTTGTCTGAGGTGATCCACTCCTTCCCGCCCTCGTGCGGTCCAGGGACACAGAGACGGATGGACAGACGATGTCACGGAAGGGCCCCCTTCTTTTCCATCTGGCCCTTGGGGGGCCCTCAGCGCAGCTGGGATCTACCAGATACTGTAACTGAGGTGCCGGTGGAGCTTTGAGTCCGCTCTCATCCGAGCCGAGGAGTAACATACGTTTTAGATAGTATTTTATTTGGAGGGAGTAGTCAGGGAACATTTGCTGCACTGATCGATACGGCTGTTACCGTGAACAACGGGAATGACGTCAGGTCTCTGTGTGGGAAGTCGCAGGGACCAATGACAGCTGGTTTTCTTGATACCCTCAGGTGATCTCCTAAATTAAAAATGAAAGAATGTATCTTTGGGGACGCTGTGACCGTTCCTGTTTAACTTTGCTTAACAGAGACCTCAGCAAGCCGTGGTTGGCTGCATGGAGCACCCCTGAGGGAAAAAGTTGTCTTTGACGAGTGGGGTGCGTTCTGATAGTAATTCTGCAAGATTCAGAAGGGCGCACTGGGGCTGCCTTGGCCCCCACGACATCTAAATGAGTCAACTTCTGTGCTGTGTGGTGTTTTCAAGGAAGGCTGAAGGGGCAGTTGAGGCCCTTCAGGATTCAGGGGATGGGGCTGATCAGACAGACATGAGCAGGACCAGAGAGACGTGCCCCCGGGGTTCCGTGAGCCCCAGGGAGGGAGCCGCGGGCTGGCAGGGGAGAGGGTGCAGGCAGGAGGTGGTCAGGAGAGACGGACTGGAGGTTAGCCGTCAGGAGGAGACAGTTGTTCACCTGTGAGGTCTCTTTGGAATGAGCAGGAACCACCGGGCTACAGGAGGCCGGCCCCAGTCAGAGGCTTTATCCACTGCACCACCACAGGTCAGGCTTGTGTGTCACCTTTTATATCATGACAAAAACGGTCTTGCAAGGGAAGACTCATCAAGTTCTAACTCAATGGCTAAGTCTGTTGTTATTACCAGGAATACTCTGAAAGCAAAATTGAAGGAAGATGTTAACAAAATTCCTTTACCGGTTTTGACCTCTTTTGAGTATTTGTGGAACCCATGAGAGAGCATCAGTTAAGAACAAGTGTCCGCACGGAGCTTCGAGTCACGGCCATGTTAGTCCCTGTGTCACTTTCTGTGGCAGCTGCAGTGGAGAGCTGACTGATGGCATGGGTCCCCGTACCCGACTGGACCGGGGGACAGTGGTGTCAGCAGACTCACGCCCTGGCTGGGCAGCCCGTCTGTGACAATCATGCACATTTTCCCTAGGTGTCCACGGAACCCCGTTGTGAACTTGGTGTCTCACCGTGGAGCACACACAGAGCAGTCTGCAGATTTCGCTGAGATAAAACTCTAGAAGTACTTGCACGGAGGCCGGTGGCGGCTGTGCCACCGGGGTGTTATCTTTAGACTTTAGTAACAGACTTCGGGATGTCAGGAAAGTGCACACCAGCTGAGATGCATGTTAAGAGAAATTTTCTTTGTTTCTAAGATAAGCAGCTTCCTTAGGAAAGTGATTCATTTTCTGTACTATTTTCTCTCGAAACAGAATTGTATATCCATCTTGTCCTCCATTCAGGGGGGTTTAATTACTAAAGTAGCAAATAAGAATCTTGAAATAAAGGACCACGTATTTGTAGAAAGCATCTTGACATAAAAGGCCATCTATTTATGTGACTGGATTCCAAAAACAGCGCTATTATCGGGAGATTTATATGTAATTCCCTTTCTTCATCAAAGCATCCGCTCTATTTATATAAAGGGCGTCCTTTTCTAGTTGAATTTTATTATTCACCTGCATGTTTTGATAATAATGCAGAAGAAAGGAGGTTCATATAACACCTAACCTGTCCTTCTCAAACTCTAACTATGGGCCAAGCCTGAATGATAAGCAGACCCCATAGCTCACGGTACAAAGAAGGGCGGTGGGCCAGGAGGGAGTCAGCTGGCCTGTTCCGAGTCACAGGATTAGTCATGGGCGGCGCCGGGATGGGAGATTAGACATCTTTCTTTCTGAAGGCCGTCCGTATTCTTTATTACTGTGTATGCAGCTGTCCAGATGTTGTAGACGGTTAGGTTCCATATTATATGAACTGTTCTTTATACAGAAGTTCTAAGAAAATGGGTGCTGGTTCTCCAGTTCAAACACAACTCGCTGCCACAGGGTCTCCTGAACCCAGTGGGTCCCTCTCTCCCCTTCCCCCACCGGATGCATGGAGCCCAGGACCTGGGCTCTAACGTGTCTAGCAGGAGAAAACCCCAAGGGGCCTGTCACAAAGATAGCACCCCCCCACCCGCGGAATTACTCGGCAGCCCCGGGGTGACCTCTACAGGCACTGTCCCCTTCAGTTTGCACGTGTTAAGCTATTTTCAGTAAACTATTGTTAGTATTTTGAAAGTCACTGGGAACCCCCCTGTAATTCATTTCAGTAAGTGACATTTCATCGTGGGGAGACTCAGGCCCTCACGTTTTACCTCCGTTCCTCACCCTGAAGTTTCTATGCGTCATTGGAAAACCCCAAAACAGCACTGTCAGCGTGTGGACCTTCCAGACCAGCGGAGACAGCTCTTCGAGGTGTGACGTTTTCCCAGGGAGAGACACCTGGGCCGGGAACGACTCACAGGCAGTGGGTCACGCGGCAAGTCGGAGTCATGGGTGGCGGTGAGGCCAAGGGAACTGTGGCCTTGAAGGGCCTGTCGGACCCGTTGGTCACACCGCCTCCCTGGAGGAGGCTCGGGACAGGCTTTCCATGGTTTGATCTGGATGTTATCTAGAAAGGTCTTGAGGTGTGAAAAGTCCTTTATTTTAGATTCGGGTAAAAGTCTAGGTGTGGCCCTTTTTCTCCATAGAAGAGAAAAAGCCTTGATGTACTTTTCTGTCTAAAAGAGGCAGGCTGTGGGTGATTCTAAGGACAGGAATGTTACTGACAAGTTGACTGACCCGGACTGTGCCGACGCTCCTGGAAACCTGCTTACACAGAGGAGCTGAATCCCTGGCTGTCTCTCTTGGTCTTCACTGTATGACACGCCACGTCCAGGCCACCGCGACCCATCAGAGAGGGTCCCAGCTTCCAGGCGGCCTTCTCCCTGCTGTACTTCTAAAGTCCACTCTGCTCTCAGTCCCGTTCTCAACTGAGAATGACCGTTTTTTCTCTTTTATTTTTTATCACAGATTTGGGTGTTTTCCAGTCCAATCCTAGTGCTGTGTAGTGTTTTCGAGTTAATCTTCTTCTGGGAAACACATAATGCGAAGCTACCCTTTCTTGCGACTTCAGTCCTTCCGGAAAGGGTGCGAGCAGAGACGCACTGCTCACAGAAATCAGGGGGTATTTCAAAATGAATATGAAGCGATACAATATCCCGTAAGTTTTGTGAGCAGTGTATCATCAGGCTAACAGCACGAGTCCAATGCGGCACGCGGCTGAGGACGGACACGGTGGGGGGGTGTTCGGTGGGGAAGCGAGGGCAGAGAAGTGGCACAAGTTCGAGGATGTCGTCACACCCTTGCAGAGGAAAGCGGGCATTCGTCTAGAGAAAAAAACGACTGGCGCTCTGACGCACATGCGTATTCGGATACTGTTCAACATAACTAAGTGTTCTCGGAAACCACCCTTGTGCGGACTCACAAGCAGACGGGATATATGTAAGGAACATTATAATAATGGCATATAGGAAGTAGATGTAGAAAATGTATAATTTTGTAGTGTTATTTTATAAGTGTGTAAAATATATAATCTTTTACTTAACTAAATAGGAAACAAATTAAAATATGTAAATATATGCTATTTGTATAAACTTACATATACTGCTAGATGCCTGTATCATTATATGCTCAAGATTTTAACTAGGACGCATAGGAAAGCAGAATCAAGAGGAATTTCTCAGACACGTTGTTACTTATACGGGCAAAGAGATGCTGGCAGAGGGGCTGCTTCCCTGAGTTTCTTTTCCTTTGTAAGACTTTGCAAACAAGAGTTCCGTGAGTTGACTCTTCCGCCAGGCGCCTTAGAGGATGGTTTCTGGCACTGGTGCTGATGGCTCGTGGCCATGCTGCTGGGTCCTACTGAGTCCACCTGAGAGGTTGCTGGTTTGAGGTGTGGCGTTCTGGAAACCCTGACACAGGAGTGGGCAGGAGGAGGGCTTTGGGGACTGGTCATCAGATCTGGACCTTTCCCTCGGGGTCTGCAGCGGAGCGAGGGGAGGCCTGGGGTGATGTGAAATGTGTCCTAGGGCCGACCCTTATCCTGATGGGAAACCCCTGGCCCAGGCTTCTGCTCTGCTGCTCGCTGACTGCCTAGGACTGTCAGCCTCATCCATAGTGACGCACATTTGAGAACCTCCGTAGCTTCAGGACGACCACCCCCGGGGCCCCCTGCGTGCCTGCGCCCCAGGCACTGAACATCCCCACGTACTCTCTCCAGATGCAGGCTGGACTGCAGCCCGTCCGTGGGGGCTGTCCTGGGGGCACTACGCTCTGTGACTCCGAATGAGTCCCATCTAACCCCAGCCTTCCTCGGTCCCGTCGACACTGCACATGTGTGTGCAGTCCGTGGGACGTGCACCCTTCCTTCCCTTTGTGTGTGGTTTGTTCCTCCTGCTCAGCGGGTGGACACGGGCAGCTCACGGCGCCAGGATGAGTTACAGTGAACATTTCACTGGAATGGGACGTGCCTGACTGCTCTGGAATATTAAAGCTATTGTCGAGGCAACAGAAGTAAACCAGCTAAACCCAACATGTGTTTTTAGACATGTTAGCAATGTAATAAGCCACTGCCAAAAAAAGAAAAAAAAATTATGTTCCCGCCACAGCGGAGGCTGTAATATGCGGCGCAGTTTATCACCGCGTAATATACTACTCGGCGGCTCAAGTGTGCACTTTTTACATTTTAAATCCTGTTTGTTTCTCCGTTGGCAGGACATGAGTGAGTTATCCAACATCTGTCCTGTTCGGGGTGCTGGCCGGCGCCGGGCCACTGCAGGCTGCACGCCTGTTCCTTTGGTGACATCTTGAGTCCAGAGCTCCGGTTCAGTCCCCGCCCTACCCTCATGGGTGTGACTTAAGGTGACCTGACTAGAGAGCGAGCTTTGGAGATGGTGTTTTTATCTGATAGGCACGGAACACGTGCTCTCACTGGGGCTCGGTTGCTTTGTGTGCAAACAAGAGTTCCGTGAGTTGACTCTTCCGCCAGGCGCCTTATTCATGTCAGTTTGACTTAGACCAGGGGTTCTTAACCTGGGTTCTATTGAACCCTAGGGGTTCGATGAGTCGGTCTTGGGTTCGGAGAAGCCTCTGCCGCGGAGGCCAGAATAAAGTAATACCGTAATTTGTTGTGAGTTCATGCACTTTGTTGGTTTTTGTTCTTTGAGCAAGGTAATGTTCATGCACGGCTCATTTTGTGCACCAGTAAAAAAACATACCTATGTCTTGAATTTGGGGAAAAAATCGTATTTTATTTATCACTAAAGAAGGGTTCCGTGAATGCGCATATGAAACTGGTGGGTTCAGTGCCTCAGAAAAGGTTAAGAACCACTGCGTTAGAGGATGGATGTCTGGGTACTGTCGCTGTGACTGTGGACGAGAGAGCGAGTTTCAGGGAGATGGTCCTGGCTGGCAACGCGGGGATCTGAACCAAGAAACCAAGGCAAAGGATTTAACCGACAGGGTCATCTCAGAATGCTTCCCACTGGCCGCTGTGATTTCCAGCAGGTCTCTGTCCTGGAGTTTACCCAAAATGAGGAGATTACCTCAACTCAAAGTCGTCTCTTATCCCGTATATTCTGCGAGAAGGAGCCGGGCAGTTTCTGAGTCACGTGGGGAGTTCCTAAGTTACGTCATTCTTCTTCCTTTAAACAAGACAAGAGACGAAACCTTGTTCCTGCCCCTGAAGCTCTGTGTTTCTTACCCCCCCCACCCCAATGCCTCTCATCCTGTGACTGCATTCTCGAAACTTCGGCTACAGGGCGGGAGGCCACTATTCCTGGCAGGGTAGTTCATACTCTTCCTGGGTAGCTGCGCTCATCCTGTCATGGGGACTATAGACTAAGTGACACACGCACAGGAGGCAGGGCCTGGGGAGGAGCCATGGGGGGGCCTTGTGTTAGCAGAGTGCTTGGTCTATTGTCTTGTCATGTGACAGCTGGTGAATTCCGAGGGTGATGCCCACAGTTACAGCTGTAGCCCCCCAGTTCAGGTGGTGGTGTTCATACAGAGACCCACCCGGCCCTGCCATGCTCTGTGTCCCACACTGAGGTGGGACTTTCGGGGCTGACCCCGGGGACAGTGGGGCATACTCGTTGTGGTGCTTGAGAGAGAGAGTCATCAGAAGTCCCTTCTCTGGGGACACACTGAGCCCCCAACATTCGGAAGCTAGTGGGTAAAAACTTCACCATTACGTTTCTTTTCAAAAAGTGCTCTCTGGATGTGTAGACGTGCTTCTGGTTCCTGTGGCTGATGGTCAGTCATCTTATTGTGGGGGTGGGGGACGTTATTCTACAGAAGGGAGCAAGCACCTCCAAAAATCAGTTTCCACAAAGGCCCTCACTTTTGAACAAAGATGGAGCTCGGATGTACTTGCAGAACAAAGCTGGACCGGAGAGAAAGGGTCAAGCATGAAGGTGCTAATTGGATGACTCAGAATGATGTTCTGCGGTCACCACTGGGATTAAAGAAAGTGGACAGTGTTCAAGTTTGGGAAGACAGCAATGGGCGCCTGTACCCAGTAGTCCTGTCCAGTAGTCCTGTCCAGTAGTCTTTCTTCCTCTCTTTTTTTTTTTTTTTTGGCCTTTTAGGTTGACTGATACTTTGTCAAAACTCTCAATGATCTGAGCACATTGAAACCTAGTGACATCTCTACCAGGACAGCTGTGGGACCCTCACCTGTGCAAATAGGCGGGCTGGCTTCTTTTTCCTCCCCTAAGCATTTTTGAGGTTTGAAAGGAGCCATTTAAGCTACTAGCTCGCTGCCATCTGGGCAGTGTGTTGACTCAGAGATGTAATTTATATTGATGATCTGACTTCCTCCAACTTCTGCCCGCTCTGTGATGGCTTTGTTTTCACCTGTTGACACGAACTTGGCTGAAAGAAAAGCCATCTTAGCCATGGGTGATTGGTTGCATGTGTGATCATACCTTTCCACTGTGTTCTTATTACTTTCAAAATGGTGTAATGGGATAAGTATGCTATTTCTTTAGAATGGGGTATCCCCTTTTTCTGAGGCTGTGCATTTACACAATTCCTCCCCCTTGCGGACCTCAGCATAAGCTTATGGTTTTTATTCGAGGACGGGTTGCGCTGGCCACCAACACATCTGTCAGAAAGCATGCTTGTTGTTTTTGGAAGGAGGCAGGCTGAGCTGAATCAATTCTCTGTGGGCTGATTGCTAGATCGGCCTCTACTTAAATGTAGAGTCTGGGACCAGACTGTATTCTTACTTCTCACTCCCTGCACCCCGCTGCTGTGCCCCCTAAACCGGCAGAGGTACTCACTGTGTGGCGCGTACCCGGGTTTCTGAGTCACCTGGACGGCTCAGGCCGATGGGCAGGTCCACCCGGACTCCACCTGGCCGCTCTTTCCCTTTGCGCTTTTGCTTGTCTTTGGGATTCCTCATCTAGAGGACGAGCACCACATCGTAAACTTGTGTCTTCCCCAGTTCCTAACGCCTTGTCTTGCTTGACACAAACAGCCCCGTTTGCCGCTGATCTTCCCCGCAGTTACATCACCGGATGGTGGGGATTATCCCCACTGCTGCGGGCTCACTTGTCCACTGAGCTGGAAACGTCTCAGTGCATTGGTTTGTAAGCCAAAAGTGCTAGGTCGTCAAGTCGAGCAAAGGGCCTTCTTAGAGGACGTGGTTAATCTTTTCCTTCCTGAGTTTGCTTTTGCCGGGGGATTACTATGTCTGAGACTATGAACTTCTCAGGAACGTTCCAGTGTTTAAAAAAAAAAAAAAGCTCCCTGGATCATGCAAAAAAATAAATAAACAAAAAACCCCACTTTGGCTGCCTTACACTTAACTTGGATTTTCACAAGCAGGTTTTTAGGACACAACCAGCTAAAATATTGGAGACTGACAAGAGAAGACAAGTGCATTAGCCCCTTGAGTGTGATCTCACAACCGATCGTTTGTGTCCATAACCAGCTTTCGTTCTGTTGTTCAAAACTCAACATTTTTGCCTTGGAACACACACACACACATACACATGCATATGTACATACGTGTATGCATATGTATACATGTGTATGTGTGTGTATTGTATATATGTATACATGTGTGTGTGTCTGGATGTATGTATCTTGTCCTTATACCCTCTATATCTCTATTGTACATATTATTTTCTTTGCCATATGTTTTCTTATATTTTCATTATAATTTGTATTTCAAAGTTTGTTTATAATTTTTTTTTACCATGGTGAGCATAATTTTTCCTTATAAGATGTCTCTGTTTCTCTGATTAGTCTTCTTTTGTAAGTTTTGAAAAAGAAAACATCTCAACAATTAGTTGTTATGCAGGGAAATATCTCAAGTTTTCTCTTAGATAATTTAAATAATAACAATCTTTCACTGAACGAACATTCCTTTCCTTCCAAGGATTACAAAGAACCTTCTTTATGATGCCCAGATCTCAGAGTGTTCTCAGAATGCCCAACAGCAAATATATTTTCAGTTCCTTTTAAACTCCCTTCAAGAGGCTGCCATCTAAAAGAACGCCCCCCTCCTGTTTCTAGAGCCGGATCCGGGGACTGTGCTGTATGTACCACGGCCACGCCGTGGGGTCTCTATTCCCTGCTGCAGTCTGGCCCTTCTCTCCGAGCTGGTCACCCAGGAGGGCTGTGGGTCTCGGTATCAGCCTTCCCTGAAGCTCCCCAGGGGATCCCATGTGCAGGCAGACCGGGGTCCAGGCTTGGCCTCACCAGGAATTCCTGTCTTGGCTGGCTTGGGGAGTGCCCCCTTCCGAGCCCTTGACCAGGTGGATGCGTGAGCGCCCACTCAGAGTCAGGGTCCTGCCAGCGGGGACCGTGGAGAAGAGGGAAGGGATTGGGTGGGTGGGTGGGTGGGTGGGAAGCCATCAGGTTACTGTCAACATTGGACTTGGAGTAGGTGTGTCCTGTAACCTTGGTTACATTTGTAAGTTCATATTCCTCCATCTGCAGAGGGACCCTGGCCATTCCAAATGTGCAGCTGTCCCTGTTCAACACGTCAGTGGCACACACCATGACACATCCCCAGTGCCCAGCCAGCCAGTGGGAGGCGGGCGGTCAGGGAGCCTGGGCCACGCTGCAGCAGGGACGGGTCAGAGGAGGCGAAGGACATGCCGGCAGTGCCATTGTGCTAATTGTTACCATTGTGATGACCTGGAGGGGGCAGTGGCTGGCCAACTCCCCTTGTTCCTGGTTGCTCATGGCAGTAGCTGGGAAGCTTTTACAAACGCCAGTTCCGCGAGGCTCTTGCCGCAGGCCCAGGCGTCAGTGTTTTTTAAAAAGATTCCCAGGTGACTAAGTCCGCAGGCGGGGATGAAGTCCACTGGGCGGGGTGGGGTGGGGGTCTGAGGGCAAAGCCAGTCTGGTCGTTTGCGTGGCTGTCCCTCACGGGCCGGTCTGAGTCACCCCAGGAACCAGGAGAACAAGGTTTTCAGCTGGTTTGGGTGACTCTTGGCTTCATCTCAGCTGAGCTGCCCTCAGACCTTGAACCAGGGACAGGACTTCTCTTGGAGGCGTTGCATTGACACACATGGTTCTGTGGGCTCAGGAGTGGGTTACCTCCAGAGGGACCAGGTGCCTCCCACTTCTAGGTAGCCTCTGTGCAGGACTTTAAGGCAGCTCCCTATTCTGTTTACTGTGCTTATTTTTACTTTTCTCTACGGGAGCCATGTGTATTCGTCTCTTCCAGAGAGTGTTTCCCATTAGCTGCGACGTGAGACCCAGGACAGCGTGCTGCGGAGGAGCCTGCTCTAACGTATAGCTTTCTGTCGAGTTCCCTACGAGTCACAGTTTTTGGGTGCGTGGTTTACGGGGCCACGGGCGCTCTGTGTCATTTGTTGAAAGGTCACACCGGCTATAAAAATAAGACGGTGAATGAAAAGCCACAGAGTCCGTAAACATCCGTGACAGGAGATTCCCGGTGGGCTCCTCGTGAGAGGAGGTGCCAGGCTCCGTCTGCGACAGAGCGCAGCTGCACGCAGTTCCAGGAACTGTGAGATGGACTGCTGGGGACCTGTGGGCCGCCCACCTGTCCCCTTGGCCGTGTGTAACAGCACTGTGGTGCCACCCGCGGTCCCTCTGCTACATTCCACCTGCAGCTTGTTGTGAATCAGACATTATACGCAACTGGGAGTCCCCATTTGGTCCCAAGGCCGGTGTCACTGAGGGAATTAGCTGGCCCCTAGAAAAGCAGACAAATCTGGAAATATCAGCATGGGCTTCACAGCGTCTGGCAGAGGGAGGAGTCGAGGCTGGCTGAGCTCTGGTCAGTGGTCACGGCAGGACACTGCAGGGGCTCCCTAGGCTCGGAGGAGGTGTCGTGTGATGTCCTGAGGGAAACTGCTGGGGACACACATCTGAGTGACCGGCTGGGCGTGCTGGGAGGACTGTAGCTCTGTGGCCGATCCCCGGGGCACCCACCGCACGGGCTCTGAGCAGGCATTTCTGAGTCACAGTTTCTGGTTTCTCATGGTTGAATGTTTATACAGCCCACCTCCCTGACATCAGAAATGGCGCTTGCAAAGAGACAAGATCTTTGGAGCGGAAGGAGAGGGGGTGATGTTTTTAGTTTTAGAGTTTCTCTTAACTTTTCATAAGGAAAACCTGCGGCAGCAGAGTGAGTAGGATAAGGAGTCCCCAGATGGCCTCACTGGGTTCAAGGAGAACCCATCCTTGTCCCATTTATAACTAACACGAGCATGCTATTTCATTCAGGGCTGAGACCTCACTCTGACGGCAGGTATCCTATTAGACGAGGTGCATTATAGGATTTGTTTGCCTGGATGACTCCTGTGACCAGAGACATTTTTATTTGAGACGAGTTGCTCTTCCAAGTGGGGCTGGAAGAAGCTCCCGGCCCACGAACTCTGTTCCTGGACCATGACAGGTGCCAAGACGGAGAGGGAACGTTCAGGAGGTGGACAGCATGTCGGCATGGCTGCACATCGATGTGCACGGTCACTTCTGAGGCATTTTCTTTTTATTGGGTTTTTCGAAGCCAGCAACACATGGGGAAAATAATCTTTCACTACATAGTTTGAGAAGCATCCTTCCGTACGGTGCTTCTGTGACTTGCCTCCTGGGGGGAGGGGACACGTGGCCATGTCTGCAGACATGTTGTGTGTTGAGTCGTCACAGCTAGTGGGTGCACAGAGCAGGCCTCTCACCCAAGCAAAGAGTGAGCTGACCCTGGGGGGGGCCAGGATTGAAGCTGAGACCCCGCCCTGGGCCACCGCAGAGGCCTGGCTGCTCTGGGCCCCGTTGAAAGGAGTTTTCAAATGGGCCTTGTCAGGGCGGAGGCTGGAGACAGTCCAGGACTGTGTGTGAGAGCTTGCCTCACATCCGAAACTCCGTGTTTTCCCCTTTGGAAATCAGGGAGACGTCCTGCAGATGGAAAAGTTGGAGGATTAAATAAATGACTTTGCTCCAGATCCTTAAAAATAAAACCCAGACTCGAATAATGCAGCCCTTGCTCCTTCCTCCTGGCCAAGGGTTGTCATCTGTCCAGCGTCTGTCCAGCTGGAGCAAGTCGACCACGGCTGTGGGAGCTGGGACAACGGGAAACCAGGAATTTAGACAATTTCTGCTTACTTAGAAATTTTATGTTTAGGAAATTCTCTGCTTTATGACGTTTCCTTTTTTAAAAAAAAAAAAAAGATTTTCTTTTAAATGTAGGATATGACCCTCCTGTGCAAGCCATCATTTTTTGGTGAGCTCGAATAGGGTAAATATTTCTGCCTGTGTAATACTTGAAGCTAGAAGAAGCAATCAGATGAAATTAATTGGGGAGAAAAGATAACTTTTATATCCTAACACACTTGTGGGAGGGGGGTGGAGAGACATTTCTTTCTCTGATTCCTCATGAATGAGTTTCTGCTCTCAGAGTGTAACTGACCCGCAGGTGGCTCCCCCGGACACAGTGGCCCTGTCACAGCTCTGAGCAAGACAGAACAGGTTTGTCCTCCTAGTAGTCACGTGCAGTGTAACAACCGAGGAGCCTAGCTTTTGCTCACAAACTGAGCAAAGTAACTTTTAAGTAAACTGTGTGGATATTATTCAAAACACCGTGGGCTCTGCTAGTCCTCACTGCACTTTCTAATTCCCCTTTCTTCATTTCATTGGGCCCAGCGGCCGCTGTCACAAACCTTTATTAAAGCATCGTCTGTGACGTTCCGACACCAGTTACCTTAACCTCCGTTGACAAGGGGGGATAGTGCTTGTAGATTTTCCGTTTCTACTGATGATGGTCTAACATGGTAACAACCTCAGGGGACGTGTGAATTCCGAGCCCACGGCATGCAGGAAGTGTCTCCCCGCATGATCGGCCTGGTCTCTGGGTGTCTGTGCAGAGGGGGCATGCGTCTTTTCTCCTGCCAGGCCGTCCTTAGCTAAACGAAGAGGAAGCCCCCATCCGATAAGCTACATATTCAAAGAACTCCAATATGGCGATCCCTCCAAGATTGATTTAAAAAACAACAAAAAAATGTGCTCTGGTTTCTCCAGAACCCTGTGACATGGTGTTGAGATGTACTAATTCAGTTTATGTTGGCAAAAAGAGAACATTTGAAGTTACAGTTCTTTTACTGAGATGAGCATGCACAGCACGAAAACATGGAGTCTCACTGGCTGTATTGCCCAGTGCAGGTGGAGCGCTCCGTAAGTCCCACCTTTTGCATGCCATCAGCCCAGTGCTGTCTGATAGAGCTAGACCACACTTCTGAAGAAATTACACAATGTGGGGTGGAGGAGAGATAGACGAGGTTAGGAAGCAGGAGAAAGGGCCGACTGTACTCTCATGGGGTTGGCAGACCTCGTTCTACTACAGAAGAGGAACAGGGTCCTTTTCACCCCAGTGAAAACAACGAACTCTGCAGAGCCTTTGAAGGTCAGGCATGTGTAAGACAGCGGGAAAAGTCAAGAAGTTGTTGAAATGTATGAAGAAGCCCCACCGCACTGATCGTATAAAGTAGTTAATTCCAGTGGAGGCACTAAAAGTTCCAGATACAAATAAAATACTGCTAACACATACCAGGGGAGTCGGGAGCATCCTACAGGATGGGTTGTTTGGTAGGAGGGACACTGGTAGATGACGTTGAGATGGTGTGAAACGCACAAGGGGTATATTATAATATAGGTGGGAAATGAACAACCCTAACCATGGAAGAAAATAGAGGGGAAGATACTTAGGAAACAAGCCAGATAAAAGTGATATATATATATATATATATATATGTATGGTACCTAACAGGAGCCTCACTCAGACACATATGTTGCAGTGTGATGACCACCATGGTGTTTGCTGACAGTTCCATCCTGTCACCAATGCTATTACCATTTGTGTGGGAAGAAACACTTAATATCTAGTTTCTTAGCAGCTATCAATATATACTACAGTGTGGCTGGCTATCATCATCACCATGCTGAGCAGTAGATTTCCAAAACTTACTCGTCCTGTAACTGCACGCCTGTACCCTTTCGTCACCGCCTCCCAATTCCCCCACCCTTCCTCCGGTGAATACAAATTTATATAAGCTTTTATAGCTGTGTTGAGACCACCTTGATTTTAAGGTAAAAAAGGATTTTTACAGACGAAGATCACTTCAAAATGCGAAAAGGTGCTCTATTATTCCCAGGAGCGCGTTGGCTGAGACTTACAGCCACAGGAGAGTGTGCCTAATGGTACCTAACGGGAGTCCCACTGTTTCTTTCTAAATCAGTGATGGGCTCCGCCCGCGGGAGTGAGAGATGGGGTTTCACGCTCCGCCCACGGGAATGGGGAATGGCGCATTCACGTTCTGCCCGTGGGAGTGGGGGATGGGGCTTTCACACTCCGCCCGCAGGAGCGGGAGACGGGTTTTCACACTATAGAGCTCTTTGGCTGTTCCTGTGTACCTGCCGAGAGAACTCCACCCCGAGACTTAAAGATAACCGCGGTGCAGTTTGCTCGGGGTTGAGTCCTGCTTTGCCAAGGTCGGGGTCCCCGAGAGACAGGTGCGGCCCTGTGTGGGACCCTGGAGCCCCGAGCCAGGCGCGTTCAGAGCACCCAGCAGATGTGAGGACTGCTGTCCCCCCAGACCCGGAGAATCACGCAGGGCGCTCCTGTAAACTTGCTGCAGCACCGCCCGCACCCCGTGACAGGGAGGGCGCGGCCGCAGGGCTCACGATCACCCCGTTGATGCAGGAGAAGCCGTACAAGTGCTCCGACTGCAGCAAGGCCTTCAGCCAGAAGCGAGGCCTGGACGAGCACCGCCGGACACACACCGGGGAGAAGCCTTTCCAGTGCGACGTGAGTGGGGCGCCGCCAGGAGGGGCGTGTGAGCGCGCGTGCGTGTGTATGCATGTGCACGTACCTGACTGTGTGTGCCTGAGTGTACATGTATGTGCATGTGTGCATCTGAGGGGGTGTGTCTCTGTGCTTAGCGTGTGCATGTCTGAGTGTGCCCCTTTATGTTCACACATGAGCATGCATGTGTGCCTGAGTGGGTGTCTCTCTGTCAGAGCATGTGCGTGTGTCTGAGTGTGCACCTTTGTGTTCATGCATGAGCGTGCATGTGTGCCTGAGTGGGTGTGTGCCTGATGCCCAGTCACACTCATACTCTTCTGCTGTTTTTATGTTAGAAATTGGCATCCACGTGTTTTCCCAAACAACTGCGTTACTCCTCCGTCCATGGTCAGTCAGTCTTACCCAGGAAGACGATAGCAGGGCGACCCAGGAACCTCCCTCCCTAAATTAATCCGTTCTTTTTCCTGACGGTGGTCGTGCTTCTTCCTTTCCTCAGCAACGTCCACAGCTGTGCCAGCGACTTTGTTTCTATTCGGATGTCCTAAGTGGGACATCTCAACATTGAGCCATAGCATTGTTCAAACAAAGGAGCTGGTGCATGTTTCAGAAATGCATGTGTTCTATGAGCAGTTAAATCTCTGCTTTAGTTTTCAACCACCGTCAAAGCCTCCTTCTTTTCTTCCCTCCATCCTTTTTTCCTTCCTTCTTTCCTCCCTCCCTCCCTTATTCCTTCTTCTCTCCCTCCCTCCCAAAAGGGACGAAATTGAAGGGCTCGCTGGTGCGGTTGATGCCGTTTAGAGAGGTGCCCTCTGGGCAACAAGGCACTTTGTTTAAGAGGTCTGGTGGGAAAGTGTCCATACAGTCCATCATGGGGAGAGAGGTCCTGTTTTCAGGCCTTGTTTCCTAGACATGTTTGAATAGTCACTGGGGTGAGGGAGGGGACAGAAGAGGGGGAGGGTGCGGAGGACACATTCAGTGCAGATAACTCTTGGGAACTACAATTAATTTTCTTTCCCCTTTAACAGGATGTTAAATTCTACTCATTTCAGGAGCAGTGTTGCCTGCGGGTCATCTGGAGCACAGGGGGGGCAGGATGTCCCTTTGGCGGACAGTGAGCTGTGTGTCCGCAGGGGTGCCTGTGTAATGTGAGTGCTGTGTTTGGGCTCTTCTAGGTTTGCGACTTGGCGTTCAGCCTGAAGAAGATGCTGATCCGACACAAGATGACTCACAACCCTAATCGTCCGCTGGCCGAGTGCCAGTTCTGCCACAAGAAGTTCACAAGGAACGACTACCTCAAAGTGCACATGGACAACATCCATGGGGACGCCGACAGCTGATGGCTGCGGAGGGGGCGGGGCCCTGGGAGGGGTGGAGCCCGGGGAAGGGGGCGGAGCCCACGGGAAGGGCCCCCGACAGGAAGCCCGGGTTTCTCCCACCCGATCAGCGGAGCAGAAGTGGCCAATGTCATTACTCCGAGCTCATGGTCTTTTGGGCCTACCTTTTAGTCTGTAGCTACCTATGCAAAAATAAAAATTAAAAAAAAATCCTACTTTTCCCAAGAAATGGTAGAAATGGAAAAAAGCATAACTTTGTAGCCTTACAGAAAAACTACTTGTGCTCTCTTCTTATAAAAATGGAAAAAGAAGTCATGGCTCTCCTTGGCCATCCCTCTAATGAAGTTTATTAACATGCTCCTTATTAAGCCTTTTTTATTGCTGTTTTTGTGGGTAGGGTGTGTGCTGTGCACATGCTGGTAACTGCAACTGTTTATTACTAACTTAGCCTTAAAGAAATTAAGACATCCAAGCGGTTTCACGGCAGTTTAGGATAAGGGCAGGAGTCTTCTATGGCTCGAGCAGTGTGACAGGATCAAACTTGCTGTGATCGAGTTGTGTAGCACAGACCACAAGTGGACCTCACTTATTAACATCTCCTGACAGCAGGTTAGGTTGAAATAAAGAGGAATTTAAGAACTAAAATGACTATGGGAACATTGTTCATTTTCAGCGGTCCTTAGAAGAAAGCATGACTTGCCCTCACCATTCAGAGACAGACGCTCCCAGCCTGGAACACTTTGATAAGATCTACACACAAGTGACCATCACAAACAGATTTACCAAGCCGAGCCCCACCCCCACCCCGAGTGTCTACGAGTTCTCTTTAGAAGCAACCAACAGACGCACTCACAACTGAAAAGGGAAGCAGCTGGACAGGTCTTCAGGGTTGGGGGACCCACAGGGGCAGCCCAGAGGTTCATGACAATGTTTGTTAGGATGTGTCCAGCCCTCCCCTCTGGTCCCAGAGTCACAGGACGTGAGCTTTCAGATGGGAGTCCTCGGAGCAGTATTCTGTTTTGCAAAAGACTGTTTTCTGGAATCCTGGGAGGAGCGATTCTGAAAAACACTTCTGGATTGCTCCCAATTATCCCTGGTTACCAGGGATCCAGAATAAAAAAAAATTAAACCTGGCAATTGAAAAAATGTCAATTGTTAGGATCTAAGCAGTCACTGATGCTGAGGAAAGTGAGACAAGAAACCTAATGTCCTCCTTTAGGTGACATTTCTCAGTGGCGTGTTTGAGAGTGATGCAGGACAGATAGCTTTGGGGAGAGGAAACAAAATGCTACCGTGAGGTCAAGTAGCACCCATGGGAATCCAAACCCAGAAAAAATAAAATGAACTAAAATGAAGCCCAGATTCTGGACTGTTCTATGTGGGTCCTGCTCCAGAGAAAGGCAGTAGAGTTCTGAGAAGTGACTTGATTCTCATGACTTAAGGAGAAAGGTTAGACACAAGTGTTTTAAGTCGAATCTCGTTTTAGAATTCTATTCATGCTCAGTTCCAGTTCTGGGGGAAGGGAACCAAAAAGATTCAATATGGATGTCTAAGCTCTAAAAATACTAAATTTGCAAACTGAGCAGAGAGCACTTTAACATATATCTACAAATTTTCCACTTAAAACACAGGAGATCTCTACGGCTCCGTGGTGAGACGCAGCATTCTGTGTCAGAAATCATAGACCCATGATGGCGAACCTATGACATGCATGTCAGCACTGACACGCGTAGCCATTTTCAAAGACATGCACCACATGAGGCTGCATACCAGAGAAGTGTGGGTCCGCATGCCGAGAAGGACGTTTCATCCTCGGCTCCTGCATGACCATGTGCAGTAGCCGAGGATAAAACACTTGCTGTAGTGTAGACACTCTGTGCCGGAGGTCTGTAGGCCAAAACAACAGAACTCGGCACAGAGCGTCTAGTTCTGGGACTTCCGGTTAGGCCGTTTTTCTCCCAATGACACACCACCCAAGTTATGCTCGCTTTTTTTGGTGAATGTTGACACACTGAGCTCAAAAGATTGCCCATCACTGGCATAGACCGTTCTGTCCGGCAGGTTTGGGTCCTGTTTCTCCTGCCTCATTTGTCCCAGCACTCTATTTTAAGATCCTGAGTGTCTGCAGTCTGACACAACTGGGCACCAATACCCTCTGAATAGAAAGGGGCAGCTGCACAAGTGGGTTGTGCGCACAATTCACACGTCTGCGCGTCCCTGCTCCGCAGATGCTGTGACGAACCTGAGGCTTGAAGTCAAGTACACAGCTGGTGCGAGCCTCCAAGGTGACTCCCAGGGCGGGCTGCTGAGGAGACCCCGTGTCACCCTGCTGCGGAGCGATGCGGCCAGAAAGAGGTGCGGGGCCTCACCAGGCTGAGGGTGGGTAGTCGAGGGAAATTCCAGGAAAGGTATGGAAAGACCCGCCATCCCGTCTTGAAGTCACTGCCACCAAACTGGGTCCTTTGGAGACTCGTGGGTGCGTGCTGTCAAAAGGACGCCCACTGAGCCTTCCGGATCTAGCGCCCTTTGTGTCCTGCAGCTTTGAAGTCGGGTAGCGACAACAGAAAGATGACCCCGTTTCAGATTGGATTGAGAGCTAAGAAGATCGAGAGTCATGGAGGGCAAGGCTTCAGGGTACTGGGGAGCACAGATCCCCACAGCGAGGGGTCTTCCTCCTCTTTCCCTCTGGGAAGGTGTGGCTCATGTGCTTGCTGGGGGGGGACTCATGAAGTCAGAGCTCAGCCCTTTTTAAGAGGCGCTCAGGTAGGTCCCAGTATCCTTTTATACTTACTAGCTTTGCATGTTGGCTTTCAGGGTGCTTGTATACATTGAAGCCTTTCTGTTTCATCATCACTGGCTTATTTTCTGTTCTCCTCCTCTTCCTCCTCCTCCTCCTCCTCCTCCTCCCCTTCCCCCTCCTCCCCCTCTTCCTCCTCTTCCCCCTCCTCCCCCTCTTCCTCCTCTTCCCCCTCCTCCCCCTCTTCCTCTTCCTCCTCCTCCCCCTCCTCCCCCTCTTCCTCTTCCTCCTCCTCCTCCTCCTCCCCCTCATCCCCCTCCTCTTCCTCCCCCTAACTCCTCTTCTTCCTCCTCCTCCTCCTCCTCCCCCTCCCCCTCCTCCTCTTCTTCCTCCTCTTCCCCCTCCTCCCCCTCTTCCTCCTCTTCCCCCTCCTCCCCCTCTTCCTCCTCTTCCCCCTCCTCCCCCTCTTCCTTTTCCTCCTCCTCCCCCTCCTCCTCCTCTTCCTCCCCCTCCCCCTCCTCTTTCTCCCCCTCTTCCTCCTCTTCCTCTTCCCCCTCCTCCTCCCCCTCCCCCCATCCCCCTCCTCCTCTTCTCCCTCCTCCTCCTCCTCCTCCTCTTCCTCCCCCTCCCCCTCCTCTTTCTCCCCCTCTTCCCCCTCCTCTTCCTCTTCCTCCTCCTTCTCCCCCTCCTCCCCTTCCTCCTCCTCCCTCTCCTCCTTCTCTCCCTCCTCCTCCTCCCCCTCCTCCTCCTCTCCCTCCTCCTCCTCCCCCTCCTCCTCCTCCCCTACTCCCCCTCCTCCTCCCCCTCCTCGTGCTGGCTACATAGAGCAATTTATCGACCAGCCGTAATCAGCAGTGGCAGCCTAAGATTCATGCTTGGGGTTGCACCAGATAGTTTCAGTGCTGCTTTTAAGAAACGTCTGTATCACGCGTGCATGTATATGTGTGTGTGTGTCTGCAGAAGATTGCATGCAAAGATTATCGACGTAAATCCATCCCTTTGCTCCAGACTCTTCAAACCTGTCGCCACCCACTCACTGCTGAGAGTGACCATGAGTCACAAAAGGTTGCCAGCCTGGTGTGTGTGTCGGCTGTGTGGTGGCCGGTCCCTGGAGCTGGAAGGGACGGGTACAGGAGACACTGACTTTCCCTCTCACAGATCTGTCCCTTGTGAAAACCCATCTTGCGGTTGTGACTAGATGGAGCTGAGCAGGCAGCAGGAAACATGCCTCGTTAAAGCCCTCAGATCTCCCCATCAACGCTGAGGCCTATTTGCATGTAGGTACATGCAGCGGGACTCTGGTCGCACTTTTATCGTCCTGTCAGTCTCTAATGAGTCCACACAGGCCACCGTGTCGGTGGTCTGAGCCCTGTCTTTCACCACAGAACCGTCACAAGCACTGTTCTATAGTAAAATCCAGATGAACAATTTTTTTTTTTTTTTTTGCAAGAGAATTAAAACATAATTGCCATCACACCCAGGCTTCTGCTGCTGCGGTTGACTTTGGGCGTTCCTAGATGGGAAGTACCCTTGCAGTCCGGCCGAGTTGGTCTCAGGGCAGTCAGGGAACGGCTTGCTACCTCTCTTCTCACTCCGGGTCTCACGTCAGCTGCGTGAAGAGGAAGTCTACCGCGAACCACAGAAACCTGAACGAATGGCAGGCAGCACCTCGGAGCAAGAATATCCTGACGGTCACACTGAATTGAAGGGTGATAAAAGTTGTAGCTTGGTATTTTAGGTATCCCCCCCCTTTTTAAGTCCTATTTCATCATCTCTGTAGTGCCTTGATCTTGAGAGGTTTCCCTGATCCAAATAATCATCATCATAATCACCATCATTATCTTGAGTCCCCCAGGGTCGGGTTTGGAAGCCATTCACATGTTCACTAAACTTCGATTTCTCAGAATCGGCTGAGAAACCCGTTCTATGGAGCGGACTCTCGTAGCCTGGACCACCTTGGGCTCAAAACGATCTCATTGCCCAGGTTTTAACTTGTTGTATGACAGTATAAAAATAAAACAAAACTCTGGAGCCTTCCCTGTGGGCCCCAGCTGAACACCCTCACTCTCGCAGGCCTGTGAACTAGCACGGAATTCAACACCTTTTTTCGGAAATGGTGCTGCTGACCAGTGTCTTTAAGTTTTATTTTCTCCCTTTAAAAAAAAAAGTGCTGGACACACTATTGTTAAACAAATGTTTCTATTTGTTACTGAGGAAGCTGCCTAAACATTTGATGGCATATTTAACTTCCTAATTCTGCCAACATCAGGATTTTGGAAAGCTCCAACCAGGTGGCAGTTAACTAATCACTGCTTTGAACGGTGTGGAGTCTAGTTTCATTGTTGAAATACAGCCTCCCCCCCCACACACGCATACACACCATTGACCTAGGTCTACCCCAAGGCAGACTGTGTGCTGCTGGCACCTCCCACCACAGAGCACACAGCGCTTTGCAGACGTGCAACGACTAGCACTGGTTACCACAACCCGCCACCTGCAGCCTCTCCCACTCCCCTCATGCGGGGTCCATTCCTCATGCATTTCCAGCAGCTGCCCCCCCTGTGAGGTGGTCTCCACTTCCACCTTTAGGGGAGCTTTGAGAGTGACAAGCTGCTGTATTGTTCCTGGACACAAATTAGGATGTTGAGGACATTACGTTGAATGATTTCTGCCCTGACTATAAAATACGAACTTGGCGCAGACAAAATGTAGTTGATTAGGGTATTATTAGACTAAGCGTGTGCATGGAGCCCACTGGCTTGATACTGAGAAAACTATCCCAGAGCCTCCTGAGTCACAGATCTCAGCCCTGATGGCAGTGACCTCATAAAGGATGCGTGGTCTCTTGCTTACTACAGATCCCAGGAAAGAGGGCAGTCCCAAGTCATGGAGACGAAAAGCAGAGTTAAAGACATCTTACAGACGGGAGTGACAATACCCTCCAAAAATGCATAAGTGGGAAGTAAAATCCCAGATAAGAGTGTTGCAATTTCAGAACTCCAACGTCCTTCCTATTAAATGTTAAAGACAGGGTTTGGGTCAAACCCTCCTCTCCCCTCTTGCCGGAGACCGACCACACCCTGTCTCTATAACACCAGTTCTGAGAGTCCTAAGGACGAATGTGATATATGTCACCTCCTTGCCTGGCACATTCAGGACCCTTTAAAGGAGTGGTTTCTTACTTGTGTCCAAGAGCAGATGCTAACACGAGACAAGGACAGGAACTTAGTCCTTCAGATTTGCGGGTGTTGTGTCAGACTCGGGTCTCTGTTACTATCTCGAGCCCAGGCCAGGCCAGAAATTGTGGTGACTGGGACCTGCCTCCTCGTAGGCCCCCACACACACATGGGGAGACCCCAGTGTCTCCCCGTCAGGTGGTGCAGAGGGTGAAGCTGCTGCACCCCATACTCCCTGGACCCCTCTCTTGGGTCCTGGACTCGGAGGGCCCATCCCAGTCCTGCATTTCCCGTCAATGCCATTGGCAGGTGTCCAAACGACTGAATTCTCTACTGTTTTCCGTCCCCATAATGCTCTGAATCGTCTCATCCCTGACATAGCCCACACCTCTCGGCATCAGCCACCCCCAGACCTGGTATCGCAGTAATATAATGTTATGGTAATTAAATATATAGAAATATAGAAAAACATGGAAGATGTATAGAAATAATTAGGATATAATATTAAAAGCAATGAAGGAAATTAAATAAATTATGCCATCTGGATAGGAATTAACCTAGGGTGTTGAGATATAATAGGCAGACTCGGCCTTTCGCGCAGAGCCCAGCTAGTGTGTGTGTGAAGTTAGAGATAGATAAGAAGTGGCTTGATGTCATAACTTTGTGGGTTAACATAAACAAGAAGCTTCCCTAGAGCATCTTAAAAGTGGCTTGATACAACATTTCAGTAGATTAACATAAAAAGGGCTCCCTGTGAGGAACTCCCAGAGAGGTGGTTTGAGGTAATAATCCTGTAGATTGATACCTGTTAGAAGGCACAGGCCAGAAAAGGTACTAAAGCTGAGGGGCTCCTGCTGTGCTGTTGCCCAGACTTCAACCTTGAATGTGGACTGTCTCCACGCTGCTCCGACCAAAGACAACCTAGAGGAGCATGCCGATGGGGCCCCTTAAGCTGTACCCAGGCACACCATAGGATCTGTGAGTAATAAACCAGCCTGTGTAATTCTTGCAACTAACTTGTGTGTCGGTTGTGTTTTTCCTCTGGAGGCAGTTGGTCTCTGCACTGATAAGTAGCATCCTCACAGCCACCTCAAGAGTAGTCCTAAAGAGGGCGCCAGCCCTGCTGATAAGCAGGAGTGTCCCACTGCACGGGAAGTTGAATCAGGGACGCCTGATTGACATAGAGCTCGGGCTCTACTGGGACACCTGGTGTCTGTTGCCCAGGTCTTCCCGGGCATCTTCTGAAACCCCACCTGTTTTCATCCCTGACTGCCATTTTCCCAAGCATGCTTTGCCATCAGCATGGCCGGTCCACGTCTCACATGGTGGAGACATTTTCTCTCGTGTCTCACAAGCCCTGCAGTCAGCAGATGTGAGAGGGGCCCAGGGAGGCAAAGTTGGCTTAACGTTCGAAAGTCAAGGTAATTTAATTCACCATGTCAACAGAGTGGAAAGTATCAAACCGATATGTTTATCCCCACAGGCATGGGAAGAGCAGCTGACACTCTTCAGCATCAATAGCTGACACAGTTCTTGGCACACCAGGAATAAACAGAAAGGGGACTTTCTCAACCCGATGTAGACAGCAGAAAGCAGTAGTTCGCACCATGCTGGGTGGGGGGAGACAGGGCGCTTCCCCCTGAGCCCAACGAGGAGATAAGCCGCCGGCTCTCCCCACCTGCCATCCCCCTGTCCTGCAGGGTCTGGCTGGGTTGTTACCAGGCAACATGACCATCTACCTAGAAAATCTGATGGAATACACAAACAGCAACTCGCTATAAGTGCCCTCGGCCAGGTGGCAGGGCACGGGAACACTGTACAAAAATCAACTCTATTTCTGGATACTAAGAATCATTACCGTGTTTCCCCATGTAGAAGATGCACATGTTTTCAAAAAATTTGGGGTCTGAAAACTGGGTGCGTGTCATACGGTGGTTGTGGCATTTCAAATGCCATAGATGGAACTGAGGACGAGGCAATCTATGAAGACAGTGATTCGTCAGCAGATACAGAGAAGGACAAGCTAACGGAGGGGAGTTTTGACAGTGATGAGGAGTTGTATGAATTTTGCAATGAATAAAACTTTAATTCAATAACTTTATGTGATACATTCTTTTTTTTCAACTTTCAGGCCCCAAAATTAAGGTGCGTCTTATACATGGGAGCGTCTTATACATGGGGAAATATGGTAATCAGAAATTGAAATAAAACCAAATAAAATCATTTAGATGGTATCAGAAATACAAAACACTTTGGGGTAAATCTAACAAAAGATGTGTAAGATCTGAAAACTATAAAATATCACGGAGACAAACCCTCTAAGATCCAAATAAATGAAGATACACGCTCTGTTTATGAGTGGGAAGGCTCAATATTGCTCACGTGATAACTTTTCCCACATGGATCTAGCCAGACAAAAGTTTCAGTGGGGTTTCGGTTTGTTTGGAAATCAAGATGATGATTTGGGAATTCCTGTAGACACACCAATCATCAGGAGTAGATGAGCCACTTGGGAGGGCTCGCATCACCTAACTTCAGGTTACAGCAGCCCTGGCGATCGGGTCCCAACACAAAGATTAGACAAAGAGATCAATCAGCAGGGCAGCACAGAAACAGGGACAACTGGCTGTTGATAGGGGGTGCCAAGGACATTGATGGAGAGAGGGCTGTCCTTTCACTGGGCCCTATGGACCATGGCACAGGGTCCTGTGAGTGGGGCGGCCCAGCCCCGAGATGACTCAAGTGGCCTGCGCTGTGATTGGAAGCACTGCTGCCTTTCATGTGGTTTTGAGAAAAGGCGAGCCACTCTCGGAAGACTTCCGAACAAAGAAAGAGCAGAACAGAATAGAGCCATCATACCTCCCATGGTCGCTATGTTCCTGGAGAACTTAGCATTGACTCAAATGACGTCAGAGGATTCGTGTTGACACAGCGGGCGACAGGAGGCTCAGATACGCTGAGGAGTGGCTGGTGTGTGAGCTATTGGATGGACCTGATGAGGGGCTGCTTGCTGGCCTTCACCTCTCGCCACACCCCTTCCACTTTCACCCCTCAACTCTCCCAAAGGCTATGTGAAAGGAAAAGGGGAAATGCTTCAAATCTCACTAATTTTTCCAGGGGCTTATTTAACTCTGGGAAATTTGATGACCCACCAAAGACTCCAGACTTTTCTTTCCTGTGATATACGAGCTGTGGGAGCAAGGATGGCTGGTCCTGCCACAGCCCCGGCTCATCACCCTGCAGGGAAGCCTGCCCTCCGCCTGTGGACCACACTCTCGGTCTCTCCCACTTACAGACAGCATGGGAGCTTCCTAAGGTTTCCCCTGTAGTTCCTCTATGCACCCAGTTTGTCCTCAGCCCCGTGCTGCGAGAAGCCCACAGTCGGCTGTGGTTGGCTCGGGGGCTTCCCGCAGGGCATCAGGTGAAACCCTGAGCCGGCCTCACTGCCTCTCACATCACACCACCCCGATCAACTGCGTCCACGTACACACTAACGACAGGTATCCTGATTACCTTATTCTCCATCCTGAAAACTCTTGGAGGCCTAAACCACTTTATTTCGCTGCCTTTCGGTAAAACCACCAGATTCGATCAAACAAGATGCACAAAAATACTGAGAAGTTTTGGGGAGTGGGCCATGCATTACGTCTTAGAGGGGCTAGGGGCAGGGCACCGCTATTCTGAATGAAAATACCAGGAACACTTGGCAATGCCGAAAGGCCCTATGGTGTGATGTCACCCACAGCCAGGTCACGGAGACCTCGGGGACAAACAGTAAACACTGAGTCACGGCTACAAAGCGTAGCATCTCTCCTTCCTGTTTTCTGAACCCACCATTTCCCAGTGAGGATTTCGGTGGCTTAGAAGGATTTTATCTGGGGCAACATTTGATGGACGGTCGTTAAGAGGATTAAGGGACTGAAAACAAATGTCATAAAGCCTATAATGGATCATCCTCCACGCGTCGGTCACACAAGATTTTCATTTTGTCAGAAGGAGGAACACAGAGGTTCCTACTGAGAGAGCACATCAGAGAGCACACTCCTGTCCCGTTCCCCTCCTCCACCTGTCAACGCTGGAAATTTCCACTGATGTCTTTATGCTGGGAGTCGGTCACTTGTCAGTTTCTGTTCAAGGTAAAGCAGTCTTCCTGCTTCTGACTCCGGTGGCATGTCCCTCAGCATTCCCTTCTGGGTCTCTTCCCGTCCGCCGATCTTTGCACCCCACACGATACCAGAGAGCGGGGACTTCATTCCGGCCCCCTCGGGTGTGCTGGGCAGCTCACCTCTTCACTGAATCACTGCTTTGCCACTCAGTTGCAGGCCATTATTTCTACCATCTTCCTTGTCTCCCCCCAGCCTCCCCCCTCCCCCCGGGAGACATTCCTCCGGCTTTGACGAGGGACTTGTTGGTCAACACTTGGGACAAAACAGACGGGGAAGCAAAGAAGCATATGGCATTAGACACACGGAAACGTGGACCCCCTCCCATTCATCATGGTTCACAGCTGACAAGAGCCGTGACAGTAATGGATGTGACCCCCAGCGGAACAATCTGGAACCTCAGTGCCCTGGGACATCCCGTTCGCTCCTCGCTCGGCTACTACTGAATTAATGTGGGCAATAAATTGCTACTCAGAGGGGCACTTCATCACGTCAGAGCTTCTGGGACAGATCGCGCACCGGGAGACATCGCCACGCTCATCCATTCTCCGGGCTTCTCACCGCGAGCTGCATGTGCCGCCTTCGGGGCCACACACGGTCCCCAGGTGGAGAGGGGCGCGCTCGTTTCTCCGCAGCGAACTTGGCCAGGGGCACTCATAACTCAGGTGGCTCCTAAGAGTAGAACCCGCGAGCACGGAATGTCTGAACCGGTTGTCGTGTTCCGTAGAGCATGCGGTGGGTGCGCCGCCCCCTTCACCAGCTGGGGGGTGCAGGATGTGCCGCCCCTCCCTTGCAGATGCAGCCTCCATGGAGGTGGACTCCCCTCAAAAGATGATGGAACACGTGGACACGTGTTTTCTTTTTTTTTTTAAGCAAGAGGGATGGTGGGGTGGAGATGAGAAGCATCAACTTGTCATCATGTCACTTTTGTTGTTCATTGATTACTTCTCATATGTGCCTTGACCAGAAGGCTCCAGCCAAGCCAGTGACCCCTTGCTCAAGCCAGCGACCTTGGGCTCAAGCTAGCGACCGTGGGGTTATGTCAGTAATCCTGCGCTCAGGCCAGTGGCCCCTACACTCAAGCTGGCGAGCCTGCACTCAAGGTGGCAACCTTGGGGTTTTGAACCTGGGACCTTCGTGTCCCAGGTTGACACTCTATTCACTGTGCCACCACCAGTCAGGCTATTCTTCTTTTTCTAAAAGGTGACAGCAGACTCCTAAGTTCTACGCCCGAGTAAGACAGCAGTCCTGTGCAATGTAGGACAACACCCATATCCAGAGCAGGCACCAGTGTTTGAAGCATGGTCCACTGGGGTTGCCATGTCAATCGACAGTTGGTTCTTAACTGTAAAAAGGAATAAGCCTACTTATCTGTCAGTATGGAGAGTGACACCCATCTCCTTACTCAGTCCCTACATCAGAAGGTCACAGGTCACATAACATGAAGAAAGTTCCCCAGGTAGAGAGAGCCACATGGCACCCTTACTCACAACAACGTCAGTGTGTCCTAGGTATATAGTCAGAGTAATGGATTTTTATGTAGTTCCCACTGCCACACCTCACAACATAAATGCGTGACTTAAAACAATCTCTATAAATGAATCACACATTAGCAATAATACAGTCATGCAAGTGACAGAATTATGCTGACACCTGCCTTACTCCCAAGTCTGTCACCCATGTTACAGAAGAACGTGTATCCAATCAGGTCTCCTGAGAGAATGGCCAGAGGTTTGAAATGATCAAGAAGACCATCTGCCACCAGGATTTATATGAACTGACATTAACTACAGTTAAATGAAGCTTCAACGCTGTATTTCAAATTTAACTCCCCTCTTTAAGATTCAGTTTTATATATTTTATTAATGTATTTCATATATGAATACGGTAGAAAATATATGTGCTTTGTGAATCAATAGGTATTTACTGAGTATACATATTCAAAATATTTAAGAGATTGAGGACACATTCAACTAGAAACAATTTATTTTTCATATTCAGAGTAAGAGTGTAGTTAAGTATGGAGAACTGGTGAGATTCTAAGGTATTTAGGGTCTGCAGCTCTAAAGTTACATTATTTTCAGTAACACTTTGAACCTGAAAATTACGTTTGTTTTTTCAGTCTTGGAAATCTACCGAGCCGTACAACAGTCCAAGTCAGGCTGGCCACAGGAACTCCCTAGCGGAGGGAGATAATAACATTGATTAAGTAACTTGCCTCAGAGAAGAGAGGACACCCCCTCCCCACGTTTTCCATGCAAAACCCTTATACTATGTTCAAACCTAAAACAAGCCCCAACTATAACCAACAGAGTATTATAACCAGGACTGTGTGAGTGTGGACTCGTGTGGCTGGGATCGAGGAAATGAAGTGAGTTGCATTGCAGTGAGGTACATGTTGGACCAAACTCCCCCCGCCCCCCCCAACATCATCACTGGGGAATGACAACGCCGTCACCTGCAAGCAGGTCATAACCGGTGAGGGAACAGCCGGGCCTCGCTATCCCCAGCGCTTTCTGTGTGCTAACGCTCAGGGTATCCTGACATCAGACCAGGAAGTGGACCTCACTGTATCCATCGTACAGAGGAGGAAGTGGAAAGGTCCCGGGTTCGATGGAGCTCACCAGCTGATACGTGCCACCTCCACTATGGGAATCCGTACTGGGAATTCGGTTCAGAAGCAGAATCAGAGGGGAAATTGAGGGAAACAGACATGCCTGCCATATTAGGAAGAGTGTTAAAGAACCTGACCTGTCAGATCCTGGAGCAGGGTGCTGCCAGGGAAGGGCTTCTCTCTCTCTCTCTCTCGGGAGATGATGATGGGGTGACTGGTCTGGTGGTGACTTTCTGGAGATGGGGGTTCAGATGTGCAGGCTTAGGACAGGTGTCATCCTTCACTGTCATTCTGCGATTTGATCCCACAAAACTTTTTTTGAAGTTTCAAGGTTTTCTAAAGCCAAAGGCATTTTGCTATTATCGTCACTCACGCCAAAACACCGCATCGTTACTAAGATGAGCAAAAATAGCCCAAGACTTAAGATGATAACTAATTTGCTAACACACAGTTTAAAAGAGCGTGTATTTACTGTATAATTTTGACAAAATAAAAGGTCTATTATTTCCTCCTCTTTGAAGCTTGGGAACTAGTGATTACCGTGATACGAGGAGCGAGCGCACCTACAGAAGGCAAGTAGAATGTTTAAATAATGGCGTGTGATTCTGAGTTTGGCCGTTACAAGTAGCTCATACAAAAGGGACACATTATTTTTTCAAGTGATGAATATACAGTTGCCATATTACAAATTATAAAACAAGATACACATTTATCCATAACAATATCTACATGTTAGCCACACACATGGGGTAAATAGATAGGTAATGTGTATCACATTCATTCATACAACACCTATGCCTTTATAAAATGGTAAGGACTGAAAACCACCTGTCAAAGACTTTGAACGGTCTGAAATTTCTCCCGGTTTACAAGGTAACACACCAGCCTGCCCTTTTCTCTTTTCTTTTCTCTTTCCTTTCCTTTCCTTTTGCTTTTCTTTCTTTCTTTCTTTCTTTCTTTCTTTCTTTCTTTCTTTCTTTCTTTCTTTCTTTTAATAGAGACAGAGAGAGGAATAGATAGGGAAGAACAGACAGACAGGAAGGGAGAGATGAGAAGTATCATTTCTTTGTTGAAGCACCTTAGTTGTTCATTGATTGATTTCTCGTTATGTGCCTTGACTAGGGGGCTACAGCAGACCGAGTGACCCCTTGCTCAAGCCAGAAAGCTCGGGCTCAAGCTGGTGAGCCTTGCTCAAACCAGATGAGCCTGTGCTCAAGCTGGCAACCTCGGGGTTTTGACCCTGCGTCCTCCATGTCCCAGTCCGACACTCTATCCATTGTACCACTGCCTGGTCAGGCTAGCCTGCCCATTTCACAGGTGCTGGCAGAAGGCTCGAGACTCCGGGGTCAGAGACAAAAGACAATGTATTACTCATAGCCATAGCCATAGCCACAGTATTAGCGTTTTTGCATCAATTGTTGGCCCCCAGGTCATATGGGACAATGGAACGACGGCCAGGTGGCACCTGCGTGTGCCCTACATTGTGTTAGCAAAGCTGCACCCTGAGCTTACAGAACCCAATTCTTTTGTAGCTGACAGTACGTCCCCCTGCCCTCATTCCAGAGGGGGCAGATACTGCTTACGTTCTACCTGATGGCAATCAAACCTTTCTTCCAGAGGGGACTCCATTTCTCTCTTCCAGGGCAGCTCGCTGAACTAATATCCTCGGAAAGATATTCTAGAACAGAGGGTGTCAGTGCCTCTGGTTGTAAGACAACCAATATGCAGAAGACTCACAGGGAGAACTGACTCCCAGCACCACTGGAAATGTTTTGTCATCAGTATTCTGTTTGGAAAGTGACACATGGCACAGGGCTTGTGGAAATCATCTGGCCTTCCATCCCATAATGGCCAAACATAACACCCACACACGTCCCACACGTGGGCTTTTTCCACATCACGTCCTGGAAAACACATGTTTTCTACCCAGGGGTCCCTGTGACACAGTTGGCGGGGGAGGCCATCTCAGCTGACGGCGTCTGCGTCACGAGCCGCCCGGGGGCCATTCTGCCAGCCTGCCTCGCAGCCCACAGAAGGGTGAGTAATGGAGCATTGCATACCCACAATCTGGCGATCACAGGGCTTAATCTCTTTGAGCCCCACGGGGGTCTGGTCCAGCTTCACAACTGGCACACCAAATGTGGCTTCCATCAGCAATTCGGGCAGAACAGACTAAGGCCCCAGAGGGAGCGGAGAAGGCTCAGGACTGTGTGCCTTGTACACCGTGCCTTCAGACACTTCCCTCTCAGGAGGCAACACGGGGAGTCCGCGCCAGGTCCCCGCACCAGGTTGCCGAGCCCTCCCGCAGGGCAGCAGCCAACGGAGAGCTAAATGGCAGCAGGGGCTGAAAAAGCCCCCAGTCATGCTGTCATCACCCAGGACGTCCCAGACAGAGATGGAGGACAGAAAGGGTTTTCATCCTGCTTACACCACAGTCTCCGTCAGGCATCCTGAAATGCTGCTGCGTTACTCTGAGCTGCCCCTGATGGCGGGGGGCGACAGGGCGTCATCATGTTCCCAATTATTACAGCCTCCGGATATGGCCCAGGGTCCAGCGAGGGGGGCCGAGCTTCAGACCAGTCCCGGGTTTGCACCCTGATTCTAGGCAGGTAACTTACACTGGGGAACAAAGTTTTTGTTGCATCCACAAAAAAAAAACAAACCAAAAAACACTTGTTCTTACCTACTTCGATTGTGCTGATCTCAAATCTGACAGTAGCTTTTCTCTGTAAGCTACAGTTTTTGAGCAATTCAAGATTTTAGGTTTTCATCCTGTTGTAAAATTTTCAGCAGTTAGTTTAACATAATGAAGAAGAATGTCTTCTTGGGCATCATCTTTGTGAAAATATAATAATTTATATAATGCAGTAAATACACTAATACACTAAAAGATATCATTGCATCAGAATCTGTCTACAATTTCTAAATAGGACCTATTAAAACACTCGTTTTAATCATAAAATTTGTGCAAAACCTATTTAAATTCTATTCAGGCAAAAACTTGCATTTGTAGCTCTTGCATTTGTTTACTTGTTGAGGACAATCTCGTTTGATGCTTAGCAGTAGTCTACCATCATATTTCTGTCCCATCGCCCCTGATAACGCTCTTCCATCGTCTTCAGATCTTAATGAAAGCGCTCTCCCTGCTCATCAATAACAGCTCCAAGATTTTCGAAAAACTAATCAAGGTGACTGTTCAGGAAGTGAATCTTAACACTCATGTTACATCCAGTGTCACGGAAAGCCAACAGCATCCTTTGAACCAGAAGTTCATAGTTTCCTGCTTTTTTGTTGCCAAGGAAGTTCTTTGTAACTACCACAAATGACTGCCATGCTGCTTTCTCCTCCTTATTCATCTCCCTGGAAAATTTTTTGTCATGTATGAGGGTTCAAATTTGAGGTCCATCGAATACACGTGCTTTTATCTTCTCAAAAGACAAGGCAGGAAAAGCAGAAATAATGTGTTGAAAGCATTCACTTTCTCTATTCAAAGCCTGAACAAACTGCTTCATTAAGCCAAGTTTGATGTAAAGTGGGGGAAAATGATCCTGTCTCGATTAACTACGGGTTCATTCACAATATTTTGCATCCCTACTTCCAGAGCTTCACGTTTTGGCCATTCATTCTGTGTCCAGTGTTTCTCCCGAGCTCGGCTGTCCCACAAACACAGAAAGCAAGGATACTTCGTGAAACCTCTCTGTTGTCCTAGCAGGAAATTTACCATTTTAAGATCCACACAAATGATCCAGTTATGCTCCTCATACTTCAGAAAGTCAAGGACAATTTTTATGTCATTATAATCTTCTCGCAGATAAGCTGAATAACCAATTGGAACCACTGCATAAACATTACTGTTGTGTAGGAGAACACATTTCAGACTCTGTTTAGAGCTGTCAAGAAATAGCCGTCATTCTATTGGACTGTAAGTGGTAACACCTAACTGGCTGAGAAGATTACTGATATCATGACAGTAAACAAAGTGTTTGTCTTTGGGAAAAAAGTCCACAAAAATTTGTTCACGCTTCCTGAAATGGAATACTTTAGCTGACCAGTGAAGTACATTCTTTTCTTGAAGCCTGGAGGCTAATAACTCAGCTGCTTTCTTTGATAGGCCCAAATCTCTTACTCAGTCATTCAATTCGGGTTGGCTAAACTACTGAGGGGTTAATGACTGCTTGATATCAGAAGACCCTTCAGATTCTACAACCATTTCCTCGTGCATCTTATCAAAATACATTTGATCACCATGTGCACTTTCTTCGTCCTTAGAAGAAATGAAACCATTGAAAACTGGAACCGGGAGTGTCTCAGAGTGTGGGATAGGTCGTATTGCTGAAGGAATATTAGAATATGCGATTATATGCCGTTTTCTCTTGCCGATGCCCTTTGTATGGATCAGACAGAAATAACAGTCACTGCTGTGTCCTTAGGTTCACGCCAAACCATGAGAATACCAAATGGCATTCCTTTGCGTTTTCCTTTTGTCCAGTCACGAAGCATTTCCTCACAATTATGACACACAATGTGAGGAGCCCACTTCTTTCTTGATCGCCAAGGAAACTTGAAAATAGGCAATATATGCACATGTCACAATGATGAAATATTGTGCCTTTGAGGTTGAAGTGTTTAACAACCACATATATAACAGAAGGTGTCAGGACTATTCTTACATTTACGCCTACTCGAAGAAGCCATGATTCAATCTTAAAACAAAATAAGAGGGTGTTTTTATCAGATAATACTTTTTTACATTTAAAAACAACTACAATTGCCTGACCAGGCACACTGGATAGAATGTCGGACTGGGATGCAGAAGACCCAGGTTCGAGACCCCGAGCTCGCCAGCTTGAGCGCGGGCCCATCGGCTTGTGCAAAAGCTCGCCAGCTTGGACCCAAGGTCGCTGGCTCCAGCAAGGTGTTGCTCGGTCTGCTGAAGGCCCGCGGTCAAGGCACATGTGAGAAAGCAATCAATGAACAACTATGGTGTTGCGACGGCAACGAAAAACTAATGATTGATGATTCTCACCTCTCTCCATTCCTGTCTGTCTGTCCCTATATATCCCCCTCTCTCTCTGTCCCTGTAAAAAATAATAATAATAACTTCAATAATGTAAATGTGATGTTTGTAAAACATGAATTGCCTTGTGGTTATGTTCAATCCAAGGGTCATTTCCCTTTAACTCCAATTTAAAAACCAATGCATGCCATTAACTGTAACAAAAAGAAACTAAAATTGCATAAAAACTAGAGCATGCACCAAAAATTGGATTTCAGATTTGGAATTAGTGATGCAGAAGTATATAAAAAATGTTCTAAAACCTCATACAATGGCAAATGAAAGAAAAAAAAAAACTGTTCCCCAGTGATCCTTTATGGAGGTCTGCTTTCTCATTCTAAGTACCGATGATGATTTATTCGTGTAGGACTGAAGATAGAAAGAGGAAGCACATCTGTGTCGCCGCAGAGTGTAACGCATAGATATATACTTAAGACACCTGCCTTGTGGGGTGGCCTGAATCCTAAGGACGGCTTCTTGGGGGAGTCTGGGTTACTGATTCTGTGCAGCTATTGGGACGGTGTGCCCGGGGCCACACCAGCTAAATAGTCTGACTGCCCAATTCAGACTAAGCTCTGGGAAATGACAACTGATAAAAACTGCCTGGTGTTCCTCTCCCAAACCTGTCACCTGTTCGGGGGCTGTGTGGATGTTGTATCTCAGGGTAGTGAGGGCGGGGAGGAAAAGTCTGCTGACTGACAGGAGCAGGAGCAGCAGCCCCCTGGGTAGGAGAGTTTTCTCTGTGCCGATGAGCCAAATTTGTGCCGTGGCCCTGGTGACAGACCCACCGGCAGCGAGACCTGTGCCCGTGCCTGGTCAGCAAAGGGCTGTCCTAGGGACATCACTGACATCTGCCCCACGAATGAAATCGTGTTTCCAGCCCCTACTCTCTGCCCACATTTACCACACAAATGAAACAGTGTTCAAGGACGAGGCCACTATCACCAGCACTGGCTCTTCTCTTCCATCCCAGAGCTATTGCCGGCAGTGGGCTGGGTGAGTGCCGTCAGTAAACTCGTCTTGTATGGATGGTCCTTGTGTGCCTGCAACTTTAAGAGTTGGGCTTCAGGCGCTGGCAGGTTGGCTTAGTGGTAGAGTGTCGGCCCAGCATGTGGAAGTCCTGGGTTCAATTCCTGGCCAGGGCACACAGGAGAAGCACCCATCTGTTTCTCCACCCTTCCCCCTCTCCTTTCTCTCTGTCTCTCTCTTCCCCTCCCACAGCCAAGGCTCCACTGGAGCAAAGTTGGCCCAGGCACTGAGGACGGCTCCATGGCCTCCACCTCAGGTGCTAGAATGGCTCCGGCCCTAATGGAGCAACACCCCAGATGGGCAGAGCATGGCCCCCTGGTGGGCATGCCGGGTGGATCCTGGTCGGGCTCATGTGGGAGTCTGTCTCTGCCTCCCTACCTCGCACTAAAATTAAAAAAAAAAAAAAGAACTGGGTTTGTTTGCGCAATTACTGTTGTCGTTTATTCTAACCACCATGTGGGGAAAATATGCTTACATGCCACTTATTGGACGTGTTTTCTAAAGATGCGTCAGTGGGACAAACGCCGCCCCCACGTGCCAGTGTGGCTCGCTGAGAAGGAGGTCCTGATTAACACGAGTACAAATCCTGCACTTGTTACGTGGCGTGAAACGTACTCCATCATTTTATTCTGAAATACTCTGACATGATTCATTCTCTTCTCCAGTTATGAGAGCACACTACAAAGTAACATGATTTAAAGAAACGAATGAGGAACTTCCTCTCTGGCTACAATTTCAATATTGCTCCAGTAAATCAGCTCTGAAGAAAGATGGAAAATGTCCGCGGTCACATCCACTGACGCACGCTTCCTTCCCGTAGAACTGGTGCAGCTGCACAGACACAGAAAGTGTTTTACATACTTACTGTGCTCTGTAGTCATACGTGTTCCGAGGCCTCGCACTAAGCCTGGGCCTTGTGGGACGTTTGGTTCTGTCTGAAATGGCCAGAGCCATTCAGCCCATGCCCAAAGGTCCTTGAAATTTAGTTTTTGAAATGGGGTCCTGTGAAAAACATCTCAGGACAACTGTGGTCCGTGCCGACCCATCTGGGTGACCCTGTGCACCATGACCAGTGAGGGCACCGAGGTGAGGTGGGTTCTGATGAGCGATCCAGCCCGTGGCACCCTCACTGGACCGATGACACGCGATAGTGTATTTCTGTACGAAATTCTCTAAACCAGAAGTATAGATGACGTCATGGCCTCTTTGTACCCAGGGGTGTTTTCTCAGCATGGACGTTTTTGATAGGACCCTAAGACAAGAACCGACATCTCTGTGGACCTTGTGGGACCAAATGTCTGCCGCTCAGTCTGTGTTCAGAAGGTGGAGCCAGGAGTGAGCACCCAGAGTAATGTCACCGCTTACTCACCCGGCCACTGACCTAGGCTGCGGGTGACACACCAGGATGGGGGACACTTCTCTGGGGTTCCCGCAGTTTCTCTTGGTGGTGGCATCACTATGTCTTTATGCTGTCCCTTCACTGTTTTGTCTCATCTTCTTCGTTTCCTCCTCTTTGTTTTCTTCTTTAGTTTTTCGTTCCCTCCTCCGACCCTCCCAAGGTTCAGGCCCTCTGACACTCTTCCTCCTGTCTGCCCTGTTCTCCGGGGGAGGTCAGGACACACAGATAAGGCCCAAACTGTCCAGCCAACGTGCTCCCAAACTTCTGACTCACGGCAACCACCCAGTAGTCATGTGAGACCCTAAGTTATGAACTCATTTGTTGGACAGGAGTCGACGCGCTTTATAGGGTTAACTGTAGCCTTCCTGAATTCAGGTGTTGAAATCGTAACCCCCGACAGAATGTGACTTCATTTGGAGATAGGGTCTTCATAGACATAGTCCCGTTACAACGAGGTCATTAGGGTGGGCCTTACCTCAATAAGACTGAGGTCCTTATTAAAGGGGAAGGCTTGGGGACAGACATATACACGGGGGAGGCCCTGAGAAGATCGAAGGAGAGGTTAGGGCGCTGTTCTGTCCCACCGAGGAACAGCATGCAGGGGCGCACGGTTCCGGGGCTTCTTTCTGAGAACTGCTGACTGAGATGCTCCAGGCAATCGAGGCCATTGGCGGTGGCTTCCCTGTCCTCTGTGCCTTCATCCGGGAGAGGCTAGGTCCCTGCACTTAGATGCTGGCTCCTAAGATGCTCCTTGTTTTGACGGCTGCTGACCGTCACCGGCACTTATGGTGGGTACCACTGCTATGCTCACCCTCCCTAACAAAACCTCTGACTTCCCTGCATGCAAAACCTTGCAAAAGTCGCGAATGGTTTTAGTTTTTAAAAGGACACATATCCGTTTTAACTATTAATCAACTGCTTTCTTGAAAAATCGTAGTCTTTAATATTCAGAGTACATTTCCTACGATGAAGTAAGGTCCCTAATTTATCCTTTACTTTTTTGTTGTTGTAATTCGCCTAAAAATTGGAATTATTTATGTGCAACAGCCCTTCATCATTTGGACCACATAAAATGGTTACCAGTTAACAGTGAGGGTATGAAAATCCACCTCACAGAGAAATAGAAAATTAAATGAACAAAATTAAACAAAAAATGGCCTCTTATGTCCACCATTTTTGGAGGAATTATGGAAGTGAGTTTTCTAGAATTAGCAGTATATTTTTTGAAGTAGTCAAATAAAAAATATTGTAACTGTTTTGATGTTTTTTCTTTGAGTCGTAAAATATTATATATTAAAACCACGGTCAGAATGACACTAAGTTGTAGTCTAAACTCATTCTGTCTAGTCCCATGGGCAATCTTCTGCTGACTGTGATTCATAGGACAGCTACAGACTAGTGACATGCTGTCTCTAAGTTGCTATAATTTGAGAAGTCACATTTCCAATATTGTTTGAATTAAGTATGAACTAAGAGCCAGTATGTTCTGACTGATGACCTCCAGGCGTCTGTTATGGGTCTGGGCCGTAGTGTAGAATTATGTTAGATAACGCTGTCTGCATGGTAATATATGTCATTTGGCTTACAGTCTTTGAGTACACAGCGTTCGTGTGATTTCTAATCTTTCCTCTGCTGACTCAGAGATGCCCCAGCCCTGCCATTCCTCATATGTCTTGGTACTCCTCTGAACTTCGTACATCTGTTAGACCACCAGGTTGTGCGGGTGTGTGTATACAAAACCTTGTGAGCTGTTGACTGGGTTCACACGTCTGTGTGCACAGGCAGTGGTGGAGACAGGTAGTTTGTATCCATTCAGTTGTTTCCATTTGCCATTTTATTCCCACTTCTTCTACCAAGAAAATGAAATGTATTTCTATTTGTATTAAAAGGAAGGGGAGGGCAGCCCCACGAGAAGATGTAATACTTTGTTTTTCATTTGTCTTGAGACGTCTGAGGTCTAGTGTCCTGAATCTGAAACAAGGCAGACACTCTGAAGGGCGTGGCCACGCCAGAGCTGGCTGGGGCGCGTCCGAGGGGCCTGTGTGCCCTGCAGGGTCCCGCAGACACAGCCCGTCTGGGGATGGCCACACCGCCTGCCTCTGCGATCCGTCACACTCAGGCTAAGCGATTGCAGGTGACGGAAACTGACCCTGGAAATAACAGGGACAAATTAGACAGAATGGATTGATTTCTGATGGAACAGATGGCCACCTTGTGGAGCCGCTCTTATTTATAGAGAGTGAAGCCAGAGCACTTTATTTTTTCAGAGGTTCTTTATAACCCGATGAGTTGATCAAGTATTTTGTTGTTGTTTGTTTGTTTTTAAATCCAAAGCAAATGTTACTGATCATTCGAGTCCAGCCATCCTAGTCAGGAGGTCACTTTTCAAACTCACGGCACACATAGCCTCTGGCCAACACACTTGGCTCTCTGCACGTTTGGAAAAGAGAGACTTTATCCCGGGGGTCCGACAGAGGCCACTGTGTTCTCAGAGGAGTGGGCAGATTAAATACTCCGTACCTTTTCCCTTCTCTCTCCGGGGTCTCGTTGTGAAACCCCAGGATGTTTTCTTCTTAAGGGATACTTTTCCAGATCCTCTGATTTTTTTTCCAAGGAGAGTTGGAAATCCAGAGTTCATGCCTTTTCTTCTCACTTTAAAATACTATTTACCTTTTTATTAGTTTTTTTGCAGCCTTTCTCAGAGCAAGCAAAATACATCCTGTCGGATTTTACCTGTTTTTTAAGGACCCCTCCTGCAAAGCAGAATGAATAGCTAAGACATAGCCAACGATTCTTCTAGTTACCTTAACCACCACTGAATAATAAAGTAACATCACATCCAAAGACCACGGGCAGCACAGCTCCTTGGTTTGCAGCTTGGACTGTGGAGTAAATTAGACCAGGATGTAATCCCGACCGGTCTGCTCGGCTGTGTGACCTCAGGAAGGTCACCTAGGAGGTACAAGCTTCCCAGGGAACGTCTTTGTGAGGTCTCATGGAAAGTGCCAGCACGTAGCCAGCATTTGTCTGTGAGCGATTTTACTTCTCAGAGTCACAGCAGACAGAGACGGCTCACCCGCAGAAGTCTTACAAAAAAACCCCACGTTTTCATTCAACACGTCAGATAACTCTCAAATTGCTTTAAAATGGGGAACAGAGCTACGTTCTGCTCCCTTTCTCCCCAATTATAGTTTCATTTTCTGATGCGCACGCGGAGGGGCTGGATGTTAACTCCTGGACATCAAGTTCCACCTGACAAGCCCCTTGATGTGACGATGGAAGTTGATGGTGTGACGTGATTAGCTGGGCCTAGGGGTGCGAGAGAACAAGGGCACCGCGTGGCCCGTCCGGCGGCTGACTCCGGTGGCCTCCAGCCCCGAGCCCAGTGCGTCACTGTGGCTAATTGGGAGTGGGCAGTTGGCGAGGGAGAAACGCAGGCCCGCCTGTTCCACTGGCTTGCGCGCGGGGTCGCTGACTTGAGCGTGGGCTCATTAACATGACCCCATGGTCTCTGGCTTGAACCCAAAGGTCACTGGCTTGACGCCCAAGGTCGCTGGCTTGAGCAAGGGGTCACTGGCTCAGCTGGAGCCCCCTGGTCAAGGCACATATGAGAAAGCAATCAATGAACAACTAAAGTGCCACAACTACGGGCTGATGGCTTTCATCTCTCTCCCTTCTTGTCTGTCTGTCCCTCTCTCCGTCTCTCTCTCTCCTTCGCTAAAAAAGAAAAAAAAAAAGATTGTACATTAGGTAAATACTTTGCAGTGGATATTTTGTGGTCACTGCTTGTACACAAGAACAGTGATTTCAACGAGACTGACGTCAGTGGGAACGTGATGGGGACCTGCGACTGGCCTCCCTCTCTGTTGTGTCCTCACACACACAGAGTCACGTCCGTTACTGCTCTCAGACACAAGTTGCTGCTCCTGACATCACTGATAAAATTCCTTAAAAATTAAGAATGGTTCAGGTTAGAACGGTGTTAATTGAAGCATCTCCTCTCTAAAGCCTGTGTCTCCTGTCAGTTTAGTTTGGAAAGAAACACCTGCAAGCTTCCTTTGGAACTTGGGAAGGGAGGACAGAGAAACCAGCCGTCGGCCCTTGACGGCTGCTTCTCTTGGAACCTTCCGGCCCTGCCGGACCGTCTGCAAACAGCTTCACAGAGGCATGCTATTATTAGCATGTGCAAACGTTAACTTGACACCGGGAGCATGCATATATCAAAAGTTCTGCATAATAGACAATGGCTTCTGTTGCAGAGATTGGCTTCTCTCAGTCTTGGTTGGGGTGTGTGGGAGGACCATGGTGAAACAATCAGACAGACTGACCTGAACACTGTGAGAGAGGATATCCTTTGATAAATTGGGACACACCTGTGAGAGGTATGCCAAGGATGGCCTTATTCTTCTTACGATTTAACTGTTCTCGACATATATACAGTAATATTATTTGCTCCCCGGTATTAATAAGAATTTATGGGACCAGATCCCATTGTTTTAGGAAACAGGGTTCATCATGTCTGGATGTTTAAAACCACGTCGGGCATAGGTATGAGAATAACAGAAAATCCAAGTCCGTAAAGAAATCAAGCATTGTCTCAACATTTTTGTAAAGTACATAAATATCTCATCGCCAGAGATGCAGCGGTGAGGGAGGACCCAGACCGGTCACACGCACGTGGACAGCAAGTGCCAGAACACTAGACGTCGGGCTTCCGGGGGCTACGCTCAGGTCTTCTCGTCAGGAAAGGAGAGCGGAAGGTATTCTCAAGAAATAAGAGGAGGAAAGGTGTTTAGTGACTACCCTGTAAGAGCAGCTGCCTTTGTCTTTATGAAAAATGTCTTATCAGTTAGAAATTAGATACCAGGTCAATTTATAATAGGTACACACACACACCACACACGTGTGCCTGTACACACCAATGCCATCATACATGTGGGGGTGCACCCTGTCTTTGTCAGCTCAGATGGCCATAATAAAGTAGCACAGCCTGGGGGAACTGAACAACAGACCTTTATTTTGTAGAGTTCTAGAGGCTGGAAGTCTGAGACGGGGTCTGGCCGGGAGGAGTTCTGGGGAGACCCCTCCTCCTGGTGTGCAGACAACATGCTGCTGGAGAGAGAGAGCCTTGGTCTCTTTCTCTTCCTATAAGGACACTAATTCCATCATGGGGTCCCCACCCTCACGGTCGTATCTAAACCCAATCACTCCTCCCACAGGCCCCCCTTTAAATACCATCCCATGAGAATGAGCACACCCACTCATGGATTTGGGGGGAACACAAACATTCAGCCCATCACAATAATATATTATCTTTTTTTAAAAAAAATCAATGACTCATCGACCCTCTCTTTCTCTCTCTCCACTGATCTGAACTCAGGTGCCCAGAGTCTATCTGCGGGCAGGCGTCAGCGGGCACTCAGAGCGCCCGTCTCTGAGGAGGGAGCTGCCAAGCAGGCTGATTCACAGTGCTGTTCAGGCTGCGACGAGGGTGGGGGCAGCGTGCGTGCCCTCCTGGTGGCCCTTCTGGCTTTAGGCTTATTTTTAAATCCCAGAGGTTACCTAATCTTTCCTGCAGCAGGGTGGCACTGTGTGTCTTCTGTATTCGGGGGTGCAGAGGGGAGCGTGGTGACCTAATCACTCACGGGCTGCCTGCGGGTAACACAGGAGCTGGCTGGGGGGTGGGCCCGCCGGCCTGGAGCCCGGCCCCTCCGTCGCCTGGCCCTGTGTCACCACTCCGCTCCCTCACACACAGCCCTGTTTGTTAGCTTTGGGTCAGCCTCTCTGACTCACCCGTCTTCGGAGCCCTGCTGTTGCTGAAGGATGGGCAGCGTGCTTGGAAAACCTGTCAGAGTTTCCGTGACGTCCCTGCAGGGCTGTGGTGACTCTCGTTGGTGTAGAGGGGGGCGAGCTGGTGGCGGATTCCCGAATTCCCGCGTTCTCCCTGGGCAGCTTCCGACTCAGTATCAGAATGTCACTCCCCTGTGTCCCCGAGTCACCATGGCGTGTTCACTCTCAGCTGGTCATGAGCTTCTGCAGCCTCTGCGCTGAGCCGGAAGATGGACACCTTCCTCCAGGAGAGGCGTGCGGCTGTGTCATGGCAGCTCCTGCAGTTTTCACCAGCAGGTCCCCAGAGGGTCACCTGCACTGCTCTCTCCTCACGACGGGTTCTTCAGTGACTTTTTAAATATCAAGGCCAATTTAAAAATGTGTCTGGGCAGAGGAAGATACTTCAGAGTTTACATTCACCTACGGCAACTTCTAATCATTCCACTAACGATGGTGATACGGTGGTTTTAATGGTGACAACAGGTGACATGTAAACAGCGCCTGATGCAGGTGACAGCACGGAGAGCATGGCTTCCGTTATCTCTAGAACCAATGTTGCCACATCCTCAGATTCTTGTTCACAGTAGACATTGACTGTGTGTGCTTTTTTCCCCTAGCTGGGGGTACCTCACGGGCCCACAAGCCTGCATGCAAACACGTTTACATTCTGGAAATAACCATGAAGTGAACACCCACAGAGTTGCTATCCCAGCCAAGAAGTAGCACGTGGCCAACCAACTACAGCCACGGCCTTATTGGTGTCCCTCACCACCCGGAGTTGTATGATGACCATTCTTTTGATTTTTTAAGCTCAGTCTGTACATCTGGGCCCCGTCATGCTCAGCGTGTCCATTTTTTGAACTTTATGGGATAAGAATCATAGTGTACGTTTCTTCTGCAGCTTCTCCATCCTCTACACTCTGAGAGAGAGAGATCCACGTGCTCGCCTGATGCAGAAGTCCATTTATTCATTAGAAATAACATTCTGTTGGCCTGACCTGCGGTGGTGCAGTGGATAAAGCATCAACCTGGCACGCTGTGGTAGCCAGTTCAGAACCCTGGGCTTGCCTGGTCAAGGCACATATGAGAACCAACTCCTATGAGTTGATGCTTCTCACTTCTCCTCTCTCTCTCTAAAATTAATAAAATCAACCAATCAATACTATTCCGTTATCTGATTACGCCACAATTTAGATTTCTCTTTGTAATAAGGAGTGCCCGTGAGGAGAAACTATAGACTCAAAGGACCTCTACTCAAATTTTAATGTGCCTACCTGTGACCTGGAAATTCTTTATAACAATGCAGATTTCAGTTCCGTTAGTCTGGGGTGGGCTGAAATGCTGCATTTTTAATGAGCTCCCTGATGACGCCGATACTGCTGGCCTATGGACCAGACGTCTAGCAGCAAGTTTACACAAAGCACTTAGTTCAGGATGTTTGTAATGAGGGGACCTTGACTATTGTCCACAACGGGCAGCGGATGACAAAGTCTGGGCAAGCCCTACGAACAAGAAAGCCTCTCTATAAATCTCCCATGACTCAATGGCAGCCAGGTTACACGTCCCACTGCAGGGTAGAGCCAAGAAGCAAACCCTCAGCCGTCTTGACCTGCGTGCCCCGTCTAGAAGCCAAAAGCAGAGAGAGCATGACTTCTCCCAGACAGCCCAGGGTGAACGTGTCACACGTGTGAAGTGCCTTTGACCCAGCAGCTGTCACCAAGTCCCCCCAGCACTCAGGGAAGCGCAGGGGAAGCAGTGGAGTCGTTCACAGGCTGAAAGGCAAGAGTGGGCACAGGACTTGACGTCGAGTGAGTCCTGCCACCGGGACTGGGACTGGCCAGCTGGTCTCCCCCCAGTCAGAAGCGGCTCCCCTGCCTGAGGTCCCGGGCACTCTGGGTGCTTCTGGACTTCAGGAGCAAGTCTCCTTCTGGAAGAGCCTCATTTCCCAGCGTGTGTCTCCAGGGACCGCAGTCAGATGGAAACGGGCAGTCACTACCTGCTGGGGCCACGTCCACCATGCATCAGCCTGTCTGAGGTGTGTCCCCTCTCAGCAGCAGAGCCGCCTGTGCCTGGGGGAGCTTGGTCTCAGGGGAGGGGCAGGCACCTCTCCTGGGTCAGTCCCTCAGGGTCACAGCAGCCAAAAGCCTACTTCTAGTCTACACATAGTTTTCTTTCTTTTTGAAGTTGGGGACTATAAAGCCTTTTTCACTTGTTTTTTGGAATCTGAAACTGGTTCAAGCACAAAAATAGGACCAATGGTATTTGTTTATGTAAGCATTAACAACCACCTCATTTATTCTGTTTCTACTTGAGTATGATCAGATTCTGGAAAATGAGGTATTTAATGACTGCTGTGGTCCACCTAGAATTAGTGGACATTCACGAAACAGAAATAGGAACATGTTGTAAATATAAAACGCGACTTTGTACGTCAGCAAAAGCCCCCATTTTAGGGGGCACGTGTGTTCGTGGTAGTGACGGCTAGGACGTGACTGCTGATTAAATAAATATTTTATATCACATGTAGGGACCGCACTTGAACCTTCCATCCACATTCTCTCATCCAAACTCTGTTGGCGGAGCGTCCCGGGACAGGCCTGCTTTCAGCCTGGGGGAGGCCACAGGCCTCCTGGGGGAGGCAGGAAGAAAGAGGCTGAACGTGTCTGCCCCAAGGGAGCCTATGTTTTCATTAGGGGAGGCAGACAGGCCATCAGACAAAACAGGTGACATGCGGGTGACAAGTCCCTAGAAGAATAAGTGACAGGAAGGAGTTAAGCAGTGCTGCTGGGGAGAGACTACTTCTTACTTTAAAAGTAGGGTGACTTCCATTTCTGGGCAGTCACCCCTCACCCAGGTTTTCGAGTAATTTAGGAAACATTTGAAAGGCACCGTTCAGGATATAGAAAAGTTAGTTCACGTGATAGTAATACATTGCTTTTTTTTTGGAAGAAGACGAGAAAGGACCAGAATTACTCATTCCCTACTAGAACGATGGGACTGTGCCCAGTGACATAAGTGACGTACAACATGTCGGGGAGATGTCCAAGGTACTGAGCTCTCGGAAACTTCCGGAAGAGACCTCTGCAGCTGCTTGTCAGTCAAACAGCGAGGCTGCCTACATCAGCCTCATCCTCCCTCTCGGGTGGAAGGCTCTAGAATGTCAGATAAATATATATATTTTTTTGTATATTTTTTAAAATGTAGAGACTTAAAAAATATGTATATCTCTTTACAAGTTAACCTTTTCCTCCTTTAAACTTGGATGACTTCTTCATTAAAAATGCGATGCTATGCTTTTCTCTAAAAGGTTCTACTTCCTGAAATGAAATTTAAGCACACAGAAGGCATTCAGTGTGAGATGAATCTTGTTTCAAATTCTAATTGTATCACCGAACAGACAGGTGACTTTGGAAGATGACCTAACATGGCTGAGATTCTGTGAAACAAACATCATAGAGCATACCTCATAGGACGTGAGGATGTACTAACTCCGTGTGCATAACCTGGATTAGAATCACTGCTTGAGACAGTTCTCCGTGCGTCTCTTCTGTTTCTGCCCACTTTGAAGGACAGCCAATGCCAGTCTGTTATTCTGGATTATCTCTTCAAAGATGTTGTCATGAGGCGGTCCTGAGAGTTATCGTATTTCCTTCCAGAGCACAGAGAAGAGCACCCCACCTCCTACCTGCTTACAGTCTAGAGCCAGTGGCAGTCAACCTGCTCCCTACCGCCCCCTAGTGGGCGTTCCAGCTTTCATGGTGGGTGGTAGTGGAGCAACCAAAGTATAAATAAAAAGATAGATTTAACTACAGTAAGTTGTTTTATAAAGATTTATTCTGCCAAACGTAGCAAAAATCCGACATCAAGTACTTGGTAAGTAATTGTTATTATATTCTTTAACTTGCTGTAACTCTGCTTTATAAATTTTATAAAGTAAAGTTACTTCCCTACTTTATAAATCACCATGACTGTGGAACCAGTGCGCGGTTAGAAAATTTTACTACTAACAGAGATACAAACGTGGGCAGTAGGTATAAAAAGGTTGACTACCCCTGGACGGTGAAGACCCTGTCTCCTCCTGGAGAAGGCAGCTGACCAGGCATGCTTGTAGCCTATTATAAAACATCAGGGTTTCCCAGGCTTGGCATGCTACTCCCTACCTACTGCATGTGCCCTTGACACAAGCATCTCACCCTGTTGTGCTGCCTTGTGGGAACTGAGGTTCAGAAAACTGATGTCAGAGTGATGATACTCTAGCTCCTACTCTTGTTGCGAATAATAAACGTTCTTTTGTCTCTGACCTGGGATTCTCACGTCTTCTTCCAGCATGCATGTGACTGGTAGACTGGCTGGTTAGCTTCCAAGTAAGGTAAAATCTCTTCACAGACTGGTCAGCTCTTGACCACCTTCCCTGCTCGCCTTCATAGGCTTCTGATGTCATATATAGAAATTTTCTTGCTTCAGAATTTAAGGCGGTTGCTTATGTATATATATTATTGATTGATTGATTTTAGAGAGAGAGAAAAGGAAGAGAGAGAGACAGAAACATTGATCTGTTTCTGTTTGTGCCCTGACCAGGGATTGAACCCTCAACCTTTGTATATTAGAATAATGCTCTAACCAACTGAGCTATCCAGCCAGGGCCCCCTATGGCGTTTTAAAGCTTTATTGACATAATGGGAATTAGAGAATTGGAATGCTTCAGGTTTAAATTTCAAACTGAGACTTCAGTTTTATAATGGTATGTGTCTTATAGGCACTATTGCTTTCTCGTTAACTTCTTACTAAAATAAGTGCAAGGGTGTAGATGAGGTTGGAGGTGTGAATACTGACGTCTAGTAGGCATTTTTGAGTCAAGTTCTACATCCCTGAATTACTTTGCGTTCTTAAAGTTCTTTTAGAGTAAATTAGTAACACAATGCAAGTATCTACGCTATGACCAAAATGACTAATTCTAACTCAAGGACAGCATTGACAGGCTGTGTTCAAAGCATTTATTTATTCATTCATTTTATGTTATGTACTCTCTCAATGGCAGGACACAGAGCAATCAATGTGCAGCTTGAAACTTTTACGCAGGCATTTAACGCATACACAGAAGTCTTTAGAAAGTGGAGAAAATGTAGTTCGTTTCCCAGTCCTGTAACTAAGCTTCATTTCAATAGCTTGAAGGTAGGCTTAAAATAATTACAAGGAGACTGAGAATAAATTTAGGAAAGCAGAATCTGAAATCCGCCCGTCTCTCCCTTTTAAATAATAAGCAAGCGGTCGTGCTGTGATCTCGGAGCGCCAAGGACACTCTTATCTGAGCACACGTTATATGGCTCGAGGACAGGAAAGGGGCCCGTCCACTCGTGCGTGCAGGAGGTCGGCTGCGAGCTGCCTGCTGGTGGGAGGCGTGGCGTGGGGTGGAAAATCAGGAGATATTTACTTTGTATTTTGAGTGCCCGCTTTCCTCAATGTGAAGTCTTCGCAATACGGTAATGGCTGGCCGTCTTTGCTTGGACAGATATGACAAGGCATCACCTCAAACCCAAGGGCACCATGATGCCAACGATTTTCTTTTTTTAAAAAAAACCTCCTCAAGTGTAAAATTCAGCTCCATTTATTTTTGTTAGATGGGATCCTGGCTCGTTTTCCACTTCCTGAAGGCTTTTTCTTCTGAGTTTATTTTGACAACGAATTATTCCTCACTTTACATAAACTTCCTGGGTTTCAGAATACGGCAGAGGCTGGTCAAGCGTTCCCGCCATCCGGACGACAGTTACCTGTCATGCGTCCACCCAATCCAGGCCAGATGCTAGCTCGTCTCTGCCAGCCCTGGGCTCCGCCAGCAGCGTGGGGGCCGGCGTTCTGATCCACCACCATTGCAGGGGTCCCCGGATGACGTAAGGAATAGCACAGGGATACAGAGCAGGTAGGACAAGGGCACCCGAGGTGGGTTGAGTCGATATGAGGGAGCCTGGCTCTGGAAGGTGACTGGGTGACGGACAGACTTCCCTTGGCTACGGGCACTCATTCGGGGCCAGACAAGGCACGCACGCACTTAGGGTCTCATTCTTCAGAAGCTGAGCTGGAACTTATTCAAAGAAATTGGATGTAAAGTGCTGTAAGCCACTGACTGTCATATAAGATTTGCTTTTTTCTTTTTCCAGTCGCAAATTCAGAGTTCCAAGGTCATTTTGTCTTTCTTTACAGTAAAGGGCATTCCAGTCATTTTACACCTCAGAGGGAAGAGTAAAATGTTCACTGTCTGCCCTTCTAACGTGTAAAAGGGAAGGGCGGCCCCAGAGGCTGCGCCCGGGCGGGGGACACTCTCCAACGTGACCATCTGAGTAACAGAGGGTGTCCCCGCCCGGAGAGCTCACAGGCCCAGAAAGGGGACACAGCTGACATTTGCACCTCAGTGATTTCACACATAAAAGCAACACCTTTCAAGGGTAAGGAGCAAAGTTTCTTTTCCTGTCTGAAGCTACTCTTGCAACTCAAAGGGCAGATTAGGAACAACTTGAGAACTTTGTTGCTTTAGGACGTCCTGAAACCTTACGGCTCACATGTGACGCACTCCCCCTCCACCGAGTGTGTCTGCACGTGGCCCCGCGCCAGACTCTTGGTGGCTCCCTTGCTGAGAGCTTAGAAGTTATTTATGTGAAAATCAGAAAAGGTGTAAAAACCCGGCGTTGGCGGAGCTCAGTCCTTTCGGTCTTTAGTTCCATGGTAAGTGGTCACTTAAGTTTCAATCAGCTAGCGCGAGGCCCCTCTTTCTCAGTGAGACAATGCACGGTTTTAACTGTGTGGCAATGACCTCGTCCATCCACCCTGGGGGTGACCCCGGGAAACAAAAGTCAAGGGGGTTTTGCATCTGCGGAGGTTACCTCTTAGAAATAAATGCAGAGCGGTGTGGCCTGTGAGATGTGTGAGGACGGAGTGTCTCTAAGGAAAGAGGGAAGGAGGTCCCACGGGAGGGACGCTCCTGGATGCAGGGGAAAAGGGCCGAAAGCTGCAGACCTCCCCCCCGGGGGAGAAGCTGGCGCTGGATTTCAGTCCCACCCGGGGGAGAAGCTGGTGCTGGACGTCAGTCCGTCGGAGTGAGCGGGAGGCGGGCACCGGCACGGCCCTCTCTGTGTGGGGTCACAAGGTCGTTCTCACGCCACCCTTGTTAGCTCTCACATGCCGGTACATCCTGGAAGGAGATACAAGCAATCTCGCACTGTGGTTGGAGACATGCAGGGTCCAAGTGCCGTGTGTGGGGACAGATGCTGGCAGGAGGAGCTGCAGCCATCCTGACGGACAGCTCTCTCCAGGGGTGTTGTTGGGAAGGTGTCGGGGGGAGACAGAGGGGATGTGAGGAAGCTAGTGTGTGTGTGTGTGTGTGTGTTTAATTTTTAAATAATAGGAGACTCCAGACGTGTCTGAGTTCAGGGACTATTCCAGCAGCAAAGGGGAGATCAGCAGCAGAGGAGGAAGCTCTGAGACCTTTGGCAAACATCCTTTCCATCTTCTGGAAAATGGAGAGTCTAGAATCGGAGACCACCAAACCATTTTTAGCTTAAAAATTCTGATTTAACTCCTATGAGTTTTTATTCTTTTGTTGTTTTCTTTTTTGGGGGAGTGATAGTGGCCAGGAAGGGTTATTATCCTACAATGGATATTTCTGTATTACTATTACAAGGTTAGAATTTAACTATATATTTTTTTCTTTTTCTTTTCCAACTGAGAGGAGGGGAGATAGAGAGACAGACTCCTGCGTGCGCCCCAACCGGGATCCACCCGGCAACCCCGTGTGGAGCTGATGCTCCACCCATCTGGGGCCGATGCTCCACCCATCTGGGGCCGATGCTCATAACTGAGTTATTTTTATCACCTGAGGTGGAGGCTCCACAGAGCCATCCTCAGTGCCTGAAGCCGATGCACCTGAATCAGTCAAGCCATGGTTAGGGGAGGGAAAGAGAGAAAGAGAGAGAGAGATAGGGGTGGGGTGGGGAAGCGAACGGTCGCTTCTCCTGTGTGTCCTGACTGGGAATCAATCTTGGATCTCAACACACCAGCCTGATGCTCTACCACTGAGAAAACTGGCCAGGGCCAAATTTAACTATAATTTTATTCCTAACAGAAGATGAAGCAAACATAAAATAGAATATTTCTCTGGTGTTATGATGGAGACTGGATGGGTCTCTGCTCCATGACACCCCTTGGACATATACAGCATGGCAGACGCGTCAGGACAGGTGGCTCAGGAAACCGGAACCCGAGGGAATGCATGCTCGGTGACTGACTGGAGAGCTGGGTGACCAGCTCCGTCCACGGGAACCACGGACCCGGCTTCCGCCTCTTTGCTCCCAACAGGACAGGAGCTGTGCACCCCACGAATCAGAACGGCGCCACATACCGTGTAAAAAGGGGGCTTTAGCTGAGACGAGGCTGGCATTTCTTCTCACCCTGGGGGGGGGGGCAGGCCGGCGGCAGCCTCTACCCACCCACTCTGTACCCACAGCAGTGTCTCACCGGCAGAACTTTCTGTCTGCGTGACTCCAGCTCGCTTCCCGCTTGGTTATAACAAGATACAGAGAACTTGACGATGTGTACATCTCAGACCTGACACGGGATCGACCTGACCCGTGACGACGGGCAACAGGGTTTTCTGTGTCTGATCCCCGGGGCCCCCCATTTCAGTTTCAAGTTGGAAACCGATTGTCACAGGGTGTTCCCTGAACCACATGCCCCTCCACCCCAATGATGCTTCACAGCAGAGGCTGGTGCAAAGCCACATCCCCACGCACATGCTCACAGGGCTGGGCGTTCGGTTAGGAGCCCAGTGCTGATTTGTGGAAGAGAAGAGGAGGAGATTTTTCCTGTCCTGGGGATTTTGTATGTTTTTATTCTGTCTCTCAGATTTTTCTTTGTTTTTCGCCCTTAACATACAGTTGTGAAAAGCAGATGTTCAGTCAAGCAGGAAGTCCCGGAAATCCCAGCACAGTAACTCAACACCACGGGGCAGAGCAGACACTGTCGTGGCAAAATCGATCTCCTTTTCTACGCTGACTGTGGAATTACAGCCATGGAGCTGATGCAAAATGCGCCCTCTAGATTGACCTGCGCTCACGTCCATTTTGTGCAGGAAACCGTGTAACACCAAGGAGTTCTTTTTCTTATAACCTTTCACATAAATCAACTGCAAAGTATTTATATATTGCCGACTAGAGAGAGGCCGATACAACCACCAAAAGTTAAATTCTGCCCTAAAGATCACAAAGTGAAGTTCCACTTAAGAACCTACTGAGACTCCCCCCCCCCCCCCCGCCCTCTTCACTTTGCCTCTAACAACAAACATCAGGGTCCAACGTCCGGCATTTGGCAACCCCAGAGGGAAAGGTCACGGTTGGTCACTGCTATTTCAGCGTAGGAAGATGGAGCACTGGACACGCCCAGGGTGTCCACCAGTGCCATCGTTGTAAGGAGACCTTGAACCTCATTTCAAGAGCTGCATACACAGTCCAAGTTTCTAAGCTACAGGAAACATGCAAAACGCGGAGCATTGGTTCAAACTGTTGTATCAGCAGAGAACAGGGTGTGGAAACCATCTTTATTTTGTGACACTTGTCTGCGTCAAGTATGCGATCCATTACACTGCTTTTCTATTGAAGAAATAAATGGGAAGCAAACGCTGCCTGACCGCAGAGGCTGGGACTTGTAACCAGTTTCTCGCATGCGCATGCCACGTAATTATTCAGCCACGGATATATTACCAAGTTATTCATGCTTTTCTTGTTTCCACCCTGAAGTAAGATGAAAAGAGGTCCTTTGGCTGGGGTGTTGTGAGTTGTTACAATGATACAGTGCTGATAATTGTTTCTGCTGGGGAAACAGAGTAGCTGTCTGTTCTTCACCATTCACGAAGGAATAAATACGGCAGAACTTCCAGCTGTTACAAAATCTCTCCTCAGTTTGTTGCCTTCTAAAAATTGCTTGGGAAAGTTCATTAGGACTGTCTAAAATATAGCAGATCCCTAAGAACAGCACACGATGGAGAATGCTTTCTCCAAAAGCAGGATGTTGGTTTGGCGGGCTGGATGTGGCAGTGACAGCTGCAACCTGGTCTTAGTCCTGAGTCACCCCCCTTCCTTCCTACCCCCACTCCCCCCCCCCCCGACACTGCTCCCGACTCCGTGCATTGGGCATGGTGGTTGCACACTCCTGAATGCATGTGTGAGAGCTCTCTGGGGTCTCTCGGTTTAGCAAGTAGTACAAGTTTGCATAATTCGCATAGTCTTGCTTAACAACCAAGCTGGTGGTGCCTCCTTCCAAAATGTGTCCAGTCCACGATCCGTGACCTGACTTTGCTTATCACCCAAAGCACACTGTCCCTTTCATTGTCACCATCATCCTGTACCGAATCATCACCATTCGGTTTCAGGCTAAGCCAGCAATAATCTTGGATGCTTACGTACAGGCCACAGAAAACTGAGGACCATGTGGACTCCACACTACAGGCTGGTGAGCACTGGGGTGTGGGGGTCACCCGTGGGGAGCAAGGGGCTGGAGCCCAGGGGAGGAGTGACAGGAGGAGTCAGAGAGGCAAAGAGCCACGTGGGGCCCATCTCACAGCGTGGTCAGCCTCAGCCTTTTTATAGCTGTCTGTCTTCCGAGCATCTGATACAAGCTGTGATCGCTTCTTCAGAAGAAAGCAGATAGACACACATACAATTTTTGCTTCGCAGAGTATTTCTAGCAGTTGTCAGGCCTCTGGAAATCTCGGGGTCAGGGCTCCCCTTGGGACCCGGAGACCAGGGGTTTCAGAGCAGAAGAAAGATGGGGGTCACGGCATTCACCTAGTGGGTATCTTCAAGAAGAGACGGAAGATGAGAAGACAGTAATGAAGGGAAGAGCCAGAAGGGTTCCTGCAAACACAGAACCAGAGGGCTGGAGCGATCACGGCGAAATCTGATGGGGACGAGACCTGCAGAGAGATTTCTGGGAATGTTGGGGATCTTCTGGAGAATTAAACTGTTGGAAAAATTTCTCAGGAGAGCCAGAACACTTTCCAAACTTGCTCTGAGGGAGACGTGCTACACTTGGCCTTGTGGAAGCCCGTGGGCCCCGGGAAGGCCTCCGGAAGGCGGAGTTGTGACCAGGTCCGGATCCGCAGGGCTGCACTCACTCTGACGGGCTGGGCTGCAGATAGTCTGTAAGGAAAGAAAACTTCCATGTCAGCTTGGCCTCGGGAACTATCTGGAAGTAGGTTGGAGCCACAGGTAGACTCCTCAAGGTAAAGGGACTCGGGGAGTGTGTGTGAGGGTGTGTCCTCAGCGGATCTGAGGGCAGGATATGGTGGGGAGACATGTCCCTATGCTCTGATGCTGATCTGCGGGCACAAGACTCAAGAGATTGAAATCCTAGCTCTGGATTAACCATGACCTTGAGCACTTGAGTGGGTCCTCTTCCATCTCGGGGTCTCTCTCTTCCACTCAGGAAAAGGGCCACAGGAGGCGTCGGGGATCTCTAAGAACCCTGCCACCTAGGAAGTCCACGGTCACTGCAGAGAATGGAGATCCATGAGGGGAGGGGCCCCGACACATCCATCACGGAGGCGTGCTTTCAAAGAGAGCTCTTTTCGTCCCACTCTGATGCTTTCGGCTGTTCATCCGTGATTGGAGGTAACCAGCATCATCAACTACAGGAAACAGGAGAGCAGCAGTTCTTCCAGGGAAACCATGACGATGGCGTTTCTTCTACCAACAGCTGGAACTCGGCAACGCTCGTTAACTTTTTTTTTTTTTAAATCTATGTATTCTTTTTATTTTATTCATTTTAGAGACAAGACACAGAGAGTGAGAGAGAGAGAGAAAGAGAGAAAGAGGGAGGAGCTGGAAGCATCAACTCCCATATGTGCCTTGACCAGACCAGTGCAAGGTTTTGAACTGGCAACCTCAGTGTTCCCAGGTCGACGCTTTATCCACTGCGCCACCACAGGTCAGGCAGGCTCGTTAACTTTTTAAAAAGCAGACGCTGCACCACGGGGACGCGGCCGGCCCGGGCCGCAGGGACCTTCTGTAAGAGGCCGTGCAGCGCGGTTCCCAGACGGGCCGGTGGGCAGTGTTCCCCGAGGCGGCTTCGGGCAGGGCCCGAGGAGACACCGCGGCCCAGCTCGCACCCTGGCGCGGGGAACCCACCCCATGATCACCTGCTAATCTGGGCAGACGGGGGGGGGGGGGGGGGGGGGGGCGGCGACAGGGAACTGAAGCCAGTGCTCTCAGCAGCACCCTGTCTCCAGCCCTGGGAGTCAACCGGTTCGCACCGGTTCAGCAGAACCGATACCTAATTTTCTGTTGAGTTCGGCGAACTGGTTGTTCAAATGGCCCTTGTCATCAGGGTTCTCTCTGAGGTGGGCGCCTGGGCAGCCGCCCCATGTGGAAATCACACGTTTACATTCCTTCCTCTTTGTTAACCTTCATCTGCGCAACAGTGTATTCTAAGCGCCCGCGGTCATGATCATTTTGTCCACAGGTGAAAAAAAAATGCAAGTGAGGTCGCCCATCAAGAAGCAATATGGAAATATCTCAAATAACAGTTTTTTGGGGTTTTTTTCTGTCAGGTATTATTTAATACTTTTTCATGAATATTTTAAAACTCATCACAAAATCTAGTTTTGTGCATGTCTTTTACTGTTCTTATTGAAGTATTAAATGCATGAAGTAATGAACTCTCAGGGTTTTTTTATACTTAAAATGGTCATTAGGGCAGAGAACTGGGGGTTAAATTATTTGAATCCCACCCCTGCCCGTCTCCCTTCGGGCAGATTCCTGCAGAATGAGGCTGGAAGTGCCCCTTGGAGACTCTGACACTGACCCCTGTATTAAGCAGAAGCCCGGGCTCCCGCATGCCCCTTGGGTTTACTCAGGAGGAGCCGGACTTGTGCCCGTGAAAGGCGGTGAATACTTATTTCCGTGTACTGTGTATCGCACAACATTGGGACATTGCTCCGGACACACGGGTACACGCAACCCTGCCAGTTTGTGCTTCTTGTCACAGTTGCCTAGACAACGGTCCTACAACATTTTAAACAGGAAAGCATCATTTGTCGTGATTGATGAAGCTCTATTTTTGAGGGAGCGGGCACACATTGAAGGTCCTTTAACTCCCTGGGTGGTGAAAAAGTGGGACAAACATTAGACGTAAGTCCAGACTCCAACAAGACATGAGTCCCATCAGCACTCCATGGATGGGTGATGTGTAGAGCCATGTTCAGCCTGGGTTATTTAACAACATCGGGGACTCAATCTTCCTCATGATGATTGACTGTAGCCTGATCCAGTGAAAGTATCCATCCTCCTAAGTGGAAGGTCTGTACACATATTATTCTTCAAGGACACGCTCATCTCCTGAGATGGTGTGTTCCAGGTGCCATATTTAAAACGTGTGCATGCACGCATGAATGGAACAGCATGTGGAAGATAATGAACAGGGCACGCCTCCTCCCCGCTCCCCCCCACCAGGCGAGCCTCCGCTAATACTGCAGAAAGGTCACTGGTTTTCATGCTGGAATTCCTGCACTCTGGCCTCAGCATGATGCCCCGTCATGAGTGTGGTCTTGAGGGACTTTATTTCTGGAAAGTAGACAGCACCTGAAAATGGATGGCCTCATGAGGTGAGAAAAGCTATGAGATGCTCTGTGGGACTCCCCATTCCCCCCCCTCCACCGGCCTCTCTTCCCCGTGTTAGCCTCCCCGCCCACACACACACCTTGAGTCTGGGAGGAACCTGTGAGTCTGAGGGAATTATCTGTCCCATAATCACTCATAGTGAATGTTGTACGGGAAAGAGGGAGGGCTGTAATGATGTCATCATTATGAACCTTTGGGAGAGGGGACGGGATGGGAAGAAAGCCCTGGTGACTCCTAGGGGCAGACAATGTTCCCTTTCCTGGTCTGTCCACCAGTTTCTTGAGGGGGAGGGCACGGTTTATGTACATTCACAGAGCTCTAATGTTTGCACTTTCTGGATGCCTGCTGTTTCCGCAGGACACTGAAGCACGGATATGTACTTACAGTAAGCTATTCTTATTTAAACTATTAGAAATGAAAACGGCCTCAATGATAAAAACAAAAGGAACAAAACACTTGCATACAATTATTTAAATAAAGCTGACATTGATTTGTTTGGAAAATGTACTTAAATATTATTTAATGTTTTGATTAAAGTACACTATGTACAATCCTAGCATTCAGTGTTCATCTGGCTGCCCATGAAAGAACTGATGTCATGCTTTGTGTATTTTTACATCCATTTCTACGTGTGTTTACACAGAACCTTGCACACTGTGGGCTAATTCATGAGTCCTCCCAGGACCACCATTTGAAACACAAAAAGTAAGAGCCCAGATGCTTGATGCCACCACAGAATGATACTTCAGTATTCGAGTGTCCTTCCACCCAGGAGGAAACCTTTTCAACTCAGTAAGCGTCTCTCTCTGGTAGCCCGCTCAGCAATGCTGTCTGTCACCTAGATCCTCTCCCTCGGAACAAAAGTGTCACCTCTTTCCCAGGTCGGCAAATGCGCGACCCACAAAAATTCAGGGCATTCAGGTGCAGTCACCTTTTGTGACAAGGACACAGAGACCAAGACAGGAGGAATATTGCCACCGGGGCCTGAACACTTTCAGAAACAAAAGCAGATGCCTGGAGTCTTAGGTCCCGTCCTGCCCGCACTGGGGGAGGGTCCCCCGTGTGCACAGGTGCCCCTGTGTGTTTTGTACATGTACGTGCTTCCTCGGTGATCGCACGGGGGTCCTCTAGAGTGGAGAGCCCGGCAGTGGGGGTCTCTTTGCCTGAGCCTGGGGGCGTGACCGAAAGACAACACGAAGGCTGTTTGAAATAGTTAGCATTTGCAACAGGAGAGATTCATCGCGTTTTACCTACGTTCTAACAGAGGGAAGAAATGTGACTTGCTCTATGAAATCCTATCTGCTTGCTGTCTAAGCCTTGGGATATTGTCTACCGGCACCAACGTGTTGATACTTTGTACTCAGCAGCGTGATTTGTCTCTTGGCCTTGCCTAAAGGACCCATTACAGCACGATCATTTATTTTCAAGTCGGTAGTTTTCTCAGTGAAAGTTCCTGCTTATTAATACTTATTCAGAGGAAAACAAAGTATTTTTCAGTCTTTCTCTATTTTCCTCTCATCCATGATTCACAGTGTAGCCATATTTCTCCTAATACGCATTTTTTAGAAAAAATGCTTCCTTGCGTGAAAGGTATTGCTCTGGCTCCCTCCTATTCAATATCGCTCAGTTACACACCCAGAAAGCTCCTTAAATCTTCTTTTCCCTTTCTTTCTTTTTTTTTTTTTTTAGTGAGAGAGAGAGACAGACAGACAGACAGAAAGGGAGTCCTTCTTTAGTATGGTGAGTAAACACGGCATAATGAATAAGACAGATCTAGTTTTTAAATGAAGCCGTTTCCATGACGTCAATCACTAAACTCTGTAATTGTTGTTTGGGATGTGGCTGGACAGTTACATAATTGAAAACTGCCATCTGGGGTGCGGGGCGGGTGGGGGTGCTCCAGAGTAGCTGCACCTGGAATCACTATTACAGTAATTACGACAGAGCCGCTCTGGGGCGGCGGGGGTGTATCCCAAGTGCCATAGACCAAGAAGATAGTTGTCCACCGAATGGACTCCATAACAAACCACACATGAGATGATGAGAAGGGGTTTCAATATAAACGAATTCAGTGGTCAAAAAAAATGACTTCTTATCTATCATTAAAGGATGTCCAGTTAAGTTAGAATTGGCATGTAATGTATCTAGAAATTGTACTCATGTAAGGATAAAATAAGCCTGTTCATTTCATTTCATTTCTTTTCTTTCTTTCTTTCTTTCTTTTTTTTTGCTTAATCTCTATGACATGGAATCTTTTAATATTAGTTTATCAAACTCAAAATTGGTGGTACTTAAAATTCAATATTTTGTTTTCAAATGTCTTAGAAAATGCCAGTTTTCTTCATATAAATCAAACAGAATGTAAAACAATTCAATAAATTGCTTCTCTTTTTGATCATTACAAAGTCTTGCTTTTTCCATGGAAATCGGAAAATTTTTTTAAACTTAAAAGTTACTCTACTATTGTTAAAGAACAAGAAAGATCTTTGGAGTGCCAACCTTACACTAACAGTCAAAGGCGGGTCATTTTTTGTGTGTTTCTTCAAACATTTAGTCAGTGGGTGCTTTCACCATGTTGGTTGACAGACTGAAAAATCTCTTGGCTGTAATTTGAAAGATGGTACAAATATATAAATCAATACTGAATGGATCCTGTTCGTGGTTATGCGGACATAACAGAAGCCAGCTTACGCCCCTGCCTGAAATCAATTGGAAAAGTAGTAGACCGTAGGCAAATTCATTTCCTACCATAGCTCTTGGATGTATCATCACTTGATTTATTTATGTGATTATTTGCTTACTCTTACTCTTTAGTTTTTAATTTATTGTCTCGACATGGTTTCATGTGTACAACTCAATACAACACCATCGACACACTCCCCCCACGCTCCACGTAAAGTCTCTTTCCACCGCATTCCACCCACCCCACCAGAGCTTTTACTTGAGATTTGCTCTCATTTAGCTAAGCGGCCATGAAATACAGAGTTCAAAGAACTGAGAAAGTACAAAGGTGGTTCTCACTGATGGGGAGTTTGGGTTTTCTAAAACTGGAATAATGCGTCCTGCCTGTTACTTTTGTGCCTTTCTACTTCCAGTGCTTAGGAGAGAATGTGGAATACATTGTGTCCTTGGATTTCCCTGAAGGGAAAATAGCATCATTCTGCAATGGCAGCGTGTGGCTGTGTGTGGCTTTTCCACAAAAAGACAATTGGAAGGCAGTTTCATTCAGCTAAACTGCAGTGGAGCATCTTACTGGTTATAATAAGGAGAGCCATCAGATGCTCAGCAACTCTGCATACTCTCAGCAGCTTCCTCCAGAATTTTCGGGAAAAATATCTAAAATTAGCAATGTACTTCTACGCATTCTTTTTGGGAAGGTTAAGTGTACCCTGGAGTCCATAGCTTTTGCAAAACCTATTTTAACTGATAACAAATTTCTAAGTGCAAATACACACACACACACACACACACACACACACTAACCCTGAATGTGTAAAATTGTGGGGTTTTTTAAAAATTGACTTACATTGGGGAAATTTTTCTAATGCTAATTTTTTTTTTTAAGAAAAGTGATCTATTACAATACTGGAGGGAACGAGAGAAGAACACAGTCCCACTTTAAGGAATAGCAGCATCATAATAGCCGTTTTAGCACAAGGCCACTTCTTCCGACATACCCTTCCTGGCACCACGGTGCCAACAAGGGAATCATACTTTCTGTTTGCAACAAAAAATGTATATAAACAGATACATTTTTAACCCAATTAATTTTGAAGCAATTTCATGGAAATGGGGACCATCAGCCAATTCTTTATTTGTACACGATACTAGTAGATAGAAGGCGACCAGTAGGGCACATAACTGTGGTTTGCTATTTTGCATGGGAGAGACTGTCCTAGGTCCGAGACCCCCGAGCACCAGGAAGCCTGTACCTCACTGTCCAATTTGTCTCGAGCTGCTCAGAAAACCCGATCTGGAAAACTCTCATTTCTACAGAAAAGAAATAACTTATCAATGTACAATGAGAAAGGTCATTATTCATCACGAGGTCTGAATTACTACATGCTCCTTTTTGTCTTTAAGGAAGTAAACAAAAAATCAGAAGGCGATTCAATTAACACAGGCTCAGAATACGGAGTGCAGGGTATCTGTTCAGAATGGCTCAGCAAGCCGTGACTACCCCGTGACCCTGTCAGTCACAGAGAAGCGCTCGCCCAGGAAACTCGGACTGCTGACGTCTGCTGAGCCAACGAGAGCGAGGAAGCCTGTGTGTGAGTTCATAAATCCGTGAACGTTTCATGTCTCATTTTCTAGAAAAGTCAGGATAACAGAGCAAAGTATTTTTCTAACATTTTATTAGGACAGCTTTCTTTTAAATCTTTTTTTTTTTTTACAGGGACAGAGAGAGAGTCAATGACCATGGGGTCATGTCTGTGATCCCACACTCAAGCCAGATGGGCCCACGCTCAAGCTGGTGAGCTTGGGGTCTTGAACCGGGGTCCTCTGCATCCCAGTCCGAAGCTCTATCCACTGCGCCACCGCCTGGTCAGGCACGTTTCATTTCTTGATGTTGGTGATGGTGTCACAGGGCTGTTCAGTTTATAAAAATGCACTGTGGCCTGACTAGGCGGTGGTGCAGTGGATAGAGCTTCGGACTGGATACAGTGGATTCAGGTTTAAAAGATCGCTGGCTTGAGCAAAGTGTCACTTGATCCACTGTAGCCAGCAAACTTGGGCTCAAGGTTCTTCTTTATTTCCTTGATGAGTCACAGGAAGCACATCTATACTCTCGAATTTAAAGAAGAGACACAGAGTTAAGGAAATGATACATATTTTTTAAAAATAAAATCTCAACCATCCTTATGGGGAAATATAGATGATGTCATACCAAGTTCCACAAAGCATCTGCAATAGTTACTTCCACTCCTATCCTCAGGGGGTCGCCTGCTCTAGCTGGGATTGTCCCCACAGACCAAGGGTTCAGTTTTCACGCTGAATTTCCCAAGAGGGTCTCCAAGGTTTTCCGTTGCCGAGTGGGGTGACCTTTCACTCTTATTTCCGCAGGTGTGAGATAATATCGAAGGGGAGGAAAGACGACCCCCACGGGCTCTAGAAGTGGATCCGATTCTTATAAGCATGAGAAGTATGATCTCCATGTAAGACCCCACTCCTTCTCCGAGCTCACTTCCCCTGCATAAGTTCACATATGTGTTCAAGGCTTGGATGATGTCATTTAGCTAGAGGGGGAAAAATGGCAGGTGTGCTCATTGATGTTCTAAAAGTGCAAAATGATAAAAAAAAAAATGAGACAGAACCTAAGTTCTGTCTTTTGCAGGATAGATATTAGAACCAACGAGGGAAGAAAATATATTGCATCCTGGCCTATCATTTTGAGGTAGGTGTATCTATCTTAGGTAGGAAAGAAATGAAGGAGAGTACGTAATAGGTGTTTTGCCGAGATCTTGCCACAGAGAGAGTTCACCTGTGTTTCCATAGTTGCGCAGAGGTTAAACCGACAATGGTTAGGAACACAGAGACAGACCATTGTGACCTCTCTTGGCATTAGTAAATTGCAACAGATGGTGTCTGCACCATGCACTGCGTGGTGTGTCGTTGCAGAAGAAGATCATTTGGAAGGCTGACTTCCCTTAGGTTAAGGATAGTCTTACAAGGGGAGGAAGCTTGGCACCACCATCCAAATACTTCCGTAATGAGATCAAAATGCAGTGCGGGTAGAATCCACGGGTTCCTACTCCCCCATCATGGGAGAAGGAGGCAACTTGCTTTGGTGGAGGGAACAGGAACACGGGGTCGGAAATCAGATCAAGCTGGCTTGAAATACTTCCCCCCACATATTTCAGCTTTGTGACTTTGGCCAGGAACCAAGATTTCAACACTCCATTTCTGCGAGCCCCAGGACTGTTGTGAACATGCACCGGGATTGTGTATGTAAAACAGCTGCCCAATGCCTTGAGTACAGCAGGGATTCAACCTTCCCTTCTTTACCTCTGTTCCTTTGTCCCGATAACAGGATATTTAGTACATCAAATTATGAACATTCCTAGAATACCACGTTCCTGAAGCCGGGCTGATTTAGTATATATGTGTGTGTGGGCGTGTGTGTGTATATACATATATATATATATATATATATATATATATATATATATATATATATATATATATATATATATATATATAATAACCACTGCCTCATGAGATGTCCATACCTATAAGTATTCAAAACTTGCGGTATGAATAAATAATTATAACCTATTGCTCACTTATAGGCATGACGATATTACCTATTTCAGGGCCACACATCTGTAAATAAATGAGGAGAAAAGCTCAGTGTCTTACCATTAATTATTTCTATGCATTAGGGGAGCAAACTGAGGACGTAAGGGCAATGGCAACCCACGGTGTCAAATCTGGAATTGAATATAGGCCTCAGAAGTCATTACTCCGCTCTCCAGACGGTACTCAAATGAAAGTCCCTCCCAGCCTCTGTCACACCAGGCATCAGACAGAAATAAGGCAACCCTGAAGTCCCACTTTCTGGTGAGAGTGAGGACAGGAAACAGAACGCTGGTCCCTGACACGGGGTCAGGGGTGTCACTGGCAGACGTGTATTACTGCCAGGTGAGGCTGACGACCAGTTAAACTACACAAGCCCGTCTGGTTTGAGACGCAGCTCTGTGACAGCCAAGCAGAGTCTGCACATTTAAGACCAACAGTGTGGTCAGAAGGCTGTCACGCCAAGTACAGACCATACCACAAACTCTCACCGAGGAACACTGAAATAAAAACCAAGAATCAGGGCTGGCATTCATCCGGTCATTAAATATATATCAATCGCTCTTTATTAATGACCCACGACCATCCCGTTAGATCCTGCTTGAGCTGAAAGCAACTTTGGAAGACGCAAAGGCGCTACTGCCCGCAAGGCTTCTATTCTAGCCATGGAGACAGACTGACGAGCTCGCAAACCAATGACCACGGCTCTTGTAAGATACATGCTATGATAGTGGAAGGGCTTTCTGAGAAGCTGACTTTTAAGATGCTGCCTGAACAAACTAGCCATGACAATTGTGGGGGTGACAGAGGGTGTGTCTCGTATCATGGACACGAGGACTAAGGAAGTGAGAAAGACCTAGCATGTTCTAGCAATGGCCTGGGGCCAGTGTGCCTGGACTGCAATGGGGGAGGAGCAGGGTGGCCCAGTGGGTTCAGAGGGGTCAGTAGGACCCTAGAGCTATGGTGAGAAGACAGGCTTTCTGTTTGTTTGTTTGTCTTTTAGGCACAATGATAAGGAATGAAATACTTTAAGCATAGAGTCCTTTTTTCACTTTCCACTTTAGAGAGCCGGGTAGAAGCAGGAAAACGTCACCCTCACAAGATGAAGGGCTGGACAGAGATGAGCGCAGAAGAGACAGCGTTGCACTGCTCTGGGAGGTGACACACAGGAGTGTGCAGGGACATTGGCTGGGGCAGCCCGGAGGACGGTGATGCCGCGTACCAAGGAGAGAGGACGGAAGAGCAGTTCTGTTGGAGGTGAGAAGTCCGGGAGGTGTGGGGCTTGTTCGAGAGCATTCACGTAGGCAGCTAGAGGCTAGAGTCAGGGTCCAGGAGAGGTGATCCTGGCAGGACAGCTAGTGTGTGGCATCAGAGTACAAACTGCGGCTGATGCCTCAATGAGAGGGCAGAGGAGAGCTGAGGGTTCCAGGACGGGGCCGTCCAGGGGGTGCCATTTCAGCACCCCGAGGATCAGAGAGCCAGGTGTTGTCCTGCTCCAACAGAGGGGTGTCGGTCAATAAGAAAGCAACACAAGTCAAGGAACCCCAGGGCCCTGCCCGGCTCTATTGTGACAAAGCGCTCCCAGCTGGACGGAGCCGGACTTCATGGAACAGAGGGCACTAAGCAACTTCGAATGCTTGGTGTCGGGTCTGAGTGGGGTGCAGACGGGAAGAACAGAGGGGCCGCTGCCTTTCTAAAGAGTCTGGTGAGGAGTGCCAATTCGTCTCCTTCTGGACAGTTCTTATTGTGCGGAGAAAATGGCCCTGTCACTGTTTCAGCACAATGTTACAAATGGTGAATGAAAGTCCAGGACAAATAATAACATTAACAATAGAGATCCTCTCACTCACTGATCTCGTTACACCATTAGAGATCCACTCTTTGGCCAGCCACGGCAAACCCCACAGCCTCACTAATGGCCAGGGCACGGGGCGTGGGCGTTCCGCAGCGGGGCTGCTGGGCTGACTTCGGAACCGCGGAGGCACCAGACAATGCCGCCTTCCGGCAGGACCTGCGCTTCTGCAAGGCTGAGCCCAAATTCCTGCAACTTGAGATACAAAAGCTGCAGAAAGACCAACAGTATCAAGTGACTGGATACCTTAGAATTCACTCGGATGATGTCCAACTCGCAATTCCAGGGATACTTGGGCTGAGACATCCAGTCGTTGGCAAGTGCCTGGCCCGGAGGGGGTGTGAAGGACCCCGGGCCAGGGCTGTCCCCCGCCCCCCGTGACTCCCCATTCCTCCCCTTACACTCCCCACCTCCCATCAGCTCTGTTATTAAAACACAATTGCTACCACCTGGGAGAGAAACCTGCAGAACTCAGAGATCCCCACCCCGAGCAGTTAACTCCGGATAATTTCCCTTCCCTCTTCATCAGGTCCCCACAGAACTCAGAACTTTTGTTTTTCAATATGTGGGTCTTAGAAATGATCCGGCCCTCCCAAGGCTGCCGAAAATAGACACAGTTCTCTTAAACAGGCAAGGCGGGGTCTTCGGACAAGAGGCCGCACAATTTTTGTCAGTGCTCTTGACAACTCTTCCCAAGAATATTGAAGAAGTTTCCCACAAAAGGCGAGGCGTGTTGACATGAAAAACCACCTTCCTTTCCTGGGCCAGAGCCGGCTCTGTCCCTGGGGAGTGGCTGAGGTGTAAGAGCAATGACATTTGCAATGAAAATCTTCTGTCAGACGTATTGCCGAATATGTTCTCCCATTGTGTGGTTTGTCTTCTTATTCTGTTCTTATTGTCTTTAGCTGTGCAAAAACTTTTTTAGTTTGATATAGTCCCATTTGTTTATCCTGCCTCTTATTTCATTTGCCCGTGGAGATAAATCGGCAAATATATTGCTGCGACAGATGTCGGAGAGCTTACTGCCTATGTTTTCTTCTAAGATGCTTATGGTTTCACGGCTTACATTTAAGTCTTTTATCCATTTTGAATTTGTTTTTGTGCATGGTGTAAGTTGATGGTCTAGTTTCATTTTTTTGCAGGTAGATGTCCAATTTTCCCAACACCATTTGTTAAAGAGGCTGTCTTTACTCCATTGTATGCTCTTTCCTCCTTTGTCGAATATCAGTTGTCCATAAAGCTGTGGGTTTATTTCTGGGTCCTCTGTTCTGTTCCATTGATCTATGTGCCTGTTCTTATGCCAGTACCAGGCTGTCTTGAGTACAATGGACTTGTAATATACCTTGATATCTGGAAGAGTGATACCACTTGCTTTATTTTTTCTTTTTAAGATTGCTGAGGCTATTCGTGTTGTTTTTTGGTTCCATATAAATTTTTGGAATATGTGTTCTATATCTTTGAAGTATGTCATTGGTATTTTAATTGGTATTGCATTGAATTTATAAATTGCTTTGGGTAATATAGACATTTTAATGATGTTTATTCTTCCTAGCCATGAGCACGGTATATGCTTCCACTTGTTTGTATCTTCCTTGATTTCTTTTATCAATGTTTTATAATTTTCCAAGTATAAGTCCTTAACCTCCTTGGTTAAATTTGCTCCTAGGTACTTTATTTTTTTGGTTGCAATAGTGAAGGGGATTGTTTACTTAATTTCTTTTGCTGACAGTTTATTGTTGGTATATAAAAATGCCTCTGATTTCTGAGTATTAATTTCATATCCTTGCTGAATTCATTTATCAGGTCCAGTAGTTTTTTGACTGAGACTTTAGGGTTTTCTATATACAATATCATATCATCTGCAAATAATGACAGTTTTACTTCTTCTTTTCCAATTTGGATGCCTTTTATTTCTTCTTCTTGTCTGACTGCTGTGGCTAAGACTTCCAGAACTAGATAAGGGGTTAATAACCAACATTTATAAAGAACTAATAAAACTCATCACCAGGAAGACAAACAATCCAATCAAAAAATGGGCAAAAGAAATGAATAGAAATTTCTCCAAAGAGGACATACAGTTGGCCAATAGGCATATGGAAAAATGCTCAACATCACTAATCATTAGAGAAATGCAAATTAAAACCACAATGAGATATCACCTCACACCAGTCAGAATGGCGCTCATCAGCAAAACAACACAGAATAAGTGCTGGTGAGGATGTGGAGAAAAGGGAACCCTCCTGCACTGCTGGTGGGAATGCAGACTGGTGCAGCCACTGTGGAAAGCACTATGGAGATTACTCAAAACATTAAAAATCGAACTGCCTTTTGACCCAGCTATCCCACTTATAGGAATATACCCTAAGAACTAGCACTGTTCGAAAAGAAGAAATGTGCCCCCATGTTCGTGGCAGCATTGTTCACAATAGCGAAGATCTGGAAACAGCCCAAGTGTCCGTCAGAGAATGAGTGGATTAAAAAGCTTTGGTACATATATACTATGGAATACTACTCAGTCATAAGAAATGATGACATCGGATCATTTACAACAAAATGGATGGACCTTGATAACATTATACGGAGTGAAATAAGTAAAACAGAAAAAAACTGAGAACTGCATGATTTCATACATAGGTGGGACATAAAAGCGGGACTATGAGACATGGACAAGAGTGTGGTGGTTACAGCGTTGGGGGAGGGAGGGGGGAGGGGCACAAAGAAAATCAGAAAGAAGGTGACAAGGAAAATTTGACTTTGGGTGATGGGTATGCAACATAATTGAATGACAAGATAAACCTGGAGATGTTTTCTTTGAACATATGTACCCTGATTTATTAATGTCACCCCATTAAAATTAATAAAAAAATAAATCTTCTGTCAGAAGTCAGACCGAGGATTATGAATAGGCCGAGCTTCTCTTCCAGGCTCGGGGACGGCTGGGTGTAGGGCATTGTTGAGTGGCCTCAGGGTGTGCTGTGGGGTGGCTGGGCAGCGTGACATGCCCTGGACTGTGTGACCAGGCCTCACTCTACCCAGCCTGACTGGGCCATGAGCTGGGTAGGTGAGGCTTCCACGTGGTTCTTCCCTGCAGGACGTCACTCATGGAGCCCAGCGGAGGGCAGAATCTTCGATAGTACCTGGTTCTGCTTTCCGCTGTCCTGTGGGCAGAAAACTGCTCTCACTTAGGTTTCTCAGGCTCTCGGAGGACAGGGCAGGGCAGGATCCCAGGGATTCAGGGCCCGTGCAGAACGTGAACGCTGACTTCGGTGCATGACTGTTGACCCCTGAACAACACGAGTTTGAACCACCCGGGGCCACTTCTACGGGGATTCTTTCCCCAATAAATATTGGGAGCATATTTTCTCTTCCTTATGACTTCCAGAATAATTTCTTTTTTTTTAGCTGACTTTATTCAATACAGCATACAACACACCTAACCTACAAAATATGTATTAACTGAGTGATTGTGTTATCTATAAGGCCGAGTCAACTCCACGTAAAGTTATTGAATCATTGTCACTTCTTTTCTTGTCAGAATTTAAGAATGCTTTCAATTATTTTTGCTTAAAAATACTTATCTTTAAATCAATGATTAATTTAAACCACAGATCCTAAGTTAAAATACACAATCTTGGCAAATAACATCTGTTTTAAAATTAAGTTTCTGCATATTCAGAGAAAAAGGTATTCATGATTGTAGCTGGTAAAGAAAAAAAGGAGATAGGTGAGATTTTAAAAGTATTTGAAAATAATATGTTGTATTTATTTATTTACTATTTTATTTTTCGGAAATAACCCTAAGACATATCGACTAGAGTTTATAGAATGCACTTGAAATCGTAACGTAGTTTTAAAACATGGGCTAAATGAATATGAAAACACCTTTTCCTTCAACACAGAAAATCTCACCATTTGAAGAAGTATGTTATTATCTCTTGCTGAGATAGATAAGGGAAAGAAAAACATTATTTTATTAACTCCATTATTTATTATTATACTGCTTCCCCTATGAGGTAAGGAGTTTATAGAAGGAAACACTGCGTTTCACATTTCATGTCAATTCTGTGATATAAATCAGTTATATCTATAGATTCAAAGCCACGCTTGGAAAAACCTCAGAAGCTGAGAGGCTGACGACTCTATAAACTGGAAAATGTGGTAACAGCAATAAATTTCACCTCCTCGGTTCAAAGGGCATCTGATTATATTCTGTGCTGTTGGGGTCACTCACTTCAGAGTCTGTCTTGGAACGATAAACCAGGCAGGCCCGGACCGTAGCCCAGCGAGTGACCAGGCGCACCTGTCAGGACTGGTTTTGAGTCAAAACAGTAGAGCTGGCAGACAGCGGTGTCATCCACGAGTGAGGCCCCCGCAGGTTTGGTGGCAGTGGGCAGGGGACACTGCCGAGTTGGCTCGGACCACGGCACAGGGGCTCCATGTCGCTTCTGACTTGATGGGATCGTTCCGAGTTGAAAACACGTCAGCCGAAGTCCATGTTCCTGAATTATCTTTGTATACTATAGAGAGCTATGACTCGCAACGATTTGATGTGTGCACACGGTTTCATGTGTTTTAATAAGTGTTATCCATAAATCATTGTTAGATAGTCCACTGACAGAAGAACATGAATTATGATATAATCTCCCTAACAGGTGTTACAGATTTTCTGTTAGGATGATTGTTAAATATCTTAAGAATTGGATTTACATTTCTTTGAGAAAAATCTTTGCCTTAACTGAAAATTTTCTAGTTTAGAATGCTTTACTTTTCTCCTTTATGTCTAACTGTGCGTGCCTCTTTCACAAGGAATCTCCACAACAACACAGAATGGCCTCTGAAATTTATTTTAAGATGATTAATTAATAGACTTTGTTTTTTTCAGCTTGTATTCTTATTATTAACACTTGGTCCTTGTGCTGGTTTGTTATTCGAGAAGCATTTACTGAGCATTGGGTATTACTTAACTCCCTGGAACATCTGTAAGAAATGGTTTCTTCTTCTTTCTTGTTATTTATGTTCTAAAGAAAACCTGTGTAACCTTATTTAAAGAATGTGGTGTTTTGTTGGTTTATGTCCATCTTATTCTAAAAAATAGTTTGAAAAAATCTGACATTCTTGAAGTATTTTTTATCTGATTCTCCATTATTCTGAGAGAATTATGATCTAAAAAGCATTTTATATTCTGACCCTAAAAAAAGTTAACAAAATAGTATTTTTAATTGTTTTAAATTGAGAAGTTTCAACTTCCTGCTCCTATTATATTTTGACAGAAACAAACTAATTTTTGAAATTATTATTTTCATTGAAATTGCTCTTTTTTTTTTTTTTTTTTTTTTACAGAGACAGAGAGAGAGATAGACAGGGACAGACAGACAGGAACGTGGAGAGATGAGAAGCATCAATCATCAGTTTCTCACTGCAACACCTTAGTTGTTCATTGATTTCTTTCTCATATGTGCCTTGACAGTGGGGCTACAGCAGACTGACTAACCCCTTGCTCGAGCCAGTGACCTTGGGTCCAAGCTGGTGAGCCTTGCTCAAACCAGATGAGCCCACGTTCAGCTGGTGACCTTGGGATCTCAAACCTGGGTCCTCCGCATCCCAGTCTGCTGCTCTATCCACTGCGTCATTGACTGGTCAGGTGAAATTGCTCCTTTTGAAGTGAATAATTAGTGAGAAAAAAATACATTTTACTAACTCATTATTATCCATTACAGGGTCAACCATTTGATCATTATTTTGCATGTTTTTGATACATAGTGTTGAGTTGAATTTTAAATGTTTTTGATATGCTAATTAAAAAGGAGGATTTTGAGTCATGAAATAGTTAATAAATTGTCATTGTTTTGAGAACCTCTGCGAATCAATTTAATAATCAGAGTTTTAAAGGTTTTAAATAATTTTAAAGAAAATGAGTATGGCACGTTTACTATCAAGCACTGTCTAATGTGCACATGAAGTAGGCCAAACATGAAAATTAAGAGAATTGGTACTCTTGATATGTTTCTTTTTGACAGAGCTAAATAAGTATGTATTTATTGTGACATATGCTCTCTTGATTAGAGTTACCATTAACTACAACTAAGGAAAATATGTTAGAATGTCTGCAAATATATTTTATCCTAAAATCTTACTATCTCAACAGACAGTGTCACATTCCTATACCTAAAATTAAAGAGTACAATCTTGCTCTTACTCCATGAACACAACATTACTGCACTGTGACTACTTCATGGAGTATTTATCAATTTTTTAAATTATACTTTGAACGTTGAGAATACTCACAGTATTCTTGGTATGTGAAAAGATTATGGCCACAATTCACAAAACGAGATGCTGACTTTACCCTATATTCTATGAGAAAACTGACCCATGATAACCAGCCACCTCCTTTCGTCTAGTGAAGAGTTTTCAAACTGGATCCTCTCTCTACGGCAACCGTTAACGGCCCACGAAGAGGCACCCTTCTCTTTTAATTTCATGGAATTTATTTCCGACTCTCAATGTTTCCCAGTTGTTACTCTAACTCTCTTACTAGATGTGAGTATTGAGTTTGATTTTGAAATAGGTTTTTCTGTGGCTTGTCGCCAGCTTTTCAAAAGTCAGACCATTATGTTCCTTTGAAAGATTTTGAAGGGAGGGGGCGTTGTCACCCATGGCAAATCGCCAGGCAATATTAACAATGCCTGTTGGGGATAATTCCAATGTGAGTGTCAAATACCCATATGGAAGGGGGGGGGGGTTCATGTGCGCATGGACACATGAACAAAGACCTCTCACAAAGACCTGTTGTTCCCGTTTCGTGAGCATGGTGCCTATACCAGGCATTGCTTCTGCCACACGCAAGGCCGGCCATGTTTATGGCGTTTGACGGATATTCAGTTAATTCTGAAAGAGTAGAATTTCTGTCTGTTTCAATGCAGCACCTCAGCAGAAGCTTTCCAACACTCTTCACAATACATTGAAACAATACACCTTCGGATAGAATTTAACATAGCTCTTTGGAATCTCAACAAATAATTTCCTAAAGTTTTCAAAAGTTTTGAAAAATAAGATTTCCGTCTCCACCCAAAATCAAGATAAATGACTTTCTCTCTCTGCTTGGCCTCCCGCGACGTAACAATCACCTCCTCCACAAAGAAGGCTTATAAACGCTCGCACTCAATGCACAGCTGTGGTCTACAGATGAATTTCTCATCATGTTCTGTCATAATAGGTGTGAAAAAAACCTAATTCTGGGCAATCTGTCATTCGAGAAAGTGAAAACAGTTCCTATGAATAAAAGAAACGATGAGATGCTTCCCACGTGTTCTGCAGCCCGCAGAGTTGTAGGAACGGCTTGTCAAAGCACCGTGAGCATAGCCAGGCATGGATCAATGGGGCACGAGGCCACAGCCGTCCATTATTGCAAGAAAGCCTGTCTGGAGACAGCCATGCCCGGCACCTGAGCTCACTCTAACAGCCAAAGCGGACACGTGTGCTCAGGGAGTTCAAATCCTTTATGAGTGCCACTCACTTGTGATGCACAGAGAGAATGCCATGCCGGGGGGAGGGGCTCTCTCAGCAATGCTGGCGCACGGACACGCATGCTGTGTACATCCTTTCGAATGTGGTACCATGGCGACTGTTGTTCACGAATGCTTAGTCTCTGCTTTCTGGCGTGCAACACACGAGGGACTGGCGCTTTCGGGAGATCGGCGGGTGTGGCTGCTTCCCCTTTTTGTTTTTGCACTGAGGAAAATGAGGAACATTAACTGACGAATACTCAATACTAACACAGTGCTTCTTTTGACACACATGGCTACTAGAAGCCTACCTTTGGGCAGACCGTTTCTGGGGGCCCTGCACTGTCAGCACCATCTCTCATTCAAAGAAAGGATGGGAGAGTGGGTGACAGAGGCCGGCGGAGGGAGCCCGACTGCAAGTTCATTACTAAATCCAGACTGGGTGGGCCTGTCGTGTTATAATGAAGAGGTATGGAAATGTACTGTATACCCAACTGTATGGCCAGTAGCCACAGGCACACTCACAGCCGCCTGTGTAGGTTTGCATTTAATTTGGACAGATCGCAAAGAAACTTTGGAGCCAAGAACTGGTGGGCCATCTTCCTTTATTTCTAGACTGGTACAGGCCAACGAGTAAAAAAAACAAAAAACACATGGGACACCAAACCCACTCACATGTTTCTCTGGATTTGCAACCAGGAGAATCTTTCCAGTTTTCCTAGGATCAAAGGCCCCACCAGCCTTATTCACCTCTGTTCCCCATCTCCTTCTCCTGCACAAACTGGCTTCTCCTTCAGCACTCCACCATCTTGGCTGCCTCTTCTCCTCTGAGTGGCCTCCCTGCCCTGCTACAACATGGGCTCCTCCTCTCTACAAGAATGTGGTCACTCTCTACCAAAATGGCCTCCTAGCTCCACCTTTTAAAATCTTTTGGCATGAAAGCCCCTCCCTCAACACACATTAGCATAACTACATCCCTTCCCAAGCATGAAAGTAATCAGCTGCCCCATGTGGGCAGCTGCAGTCTTTGACAGAGCGAGCATAAAATAACTTATCTGCCCGACACCGACGTTCTTAGATTCAGAATATCTCTGGACATAAACATATTGAATGTTAGACTGTCCGTTTTACTTTCTTTCACTTTATAACCAACATTTAAAAATGGATTGATATGCAAGTGACTATGAAGGGGACCCCTTAATATTTTATAATGGATAAAAATCATCTGTGACATCGGAAATATACGTACTTTTCCAGAAAAGAAGGAAGGGGATTAAAAAACACCTTGTATTCTGATGTTTGCTAAATTAATCACATATACTTTCCTTGACTGTAATATAGATATATATTTAGTAATATATACTGGTATTTTTATATACTTACACTTATAAATAATTGAATTAAGACTTTTTTCAAGTGATAAACACACTCATCAAAATTCATTAGGAATAAAACCTAAATATTTATTCTCAAACTGTAAGAAGAAATAAACAAGGCACAATTATGAAATTATATTTACTCGTTCTAGAAACGTATCGTTCTCTGAAATTCCTCTCCAGTCTCATCATCTTGAGAGTCTGAGTGATATGTTCATCGAATGTTCTTTGTTCTTTCCAAAAGGTGCTTTCACACCAGATCACTTCGATTTCTGTTTCTTTGTGTTTATATTTTTTGTTTTCTGTGACCTCCACTTGGCAATAAAACAGCTGGAGGGAAACCTGAGGAATGAGGGGATGGGGCCCCGGGCGGGGGGGTGGGGGGGGGAGGTTGTGGAATCTAATCTAGTCTCACTGCAGGGGCGCGATGTGTAAATCCTAAATGCAAGGAAGAGGTGACAGCTCCCCTAAGGTTAATATTTGCATGGCTTTCCATTTTAAAAATACCAGTTTTCCTCCCCAAACCTATAAACTGCCTGGGCAGCTCCGTTGTCCGTGCTGAGGGACAAATAAAGTGAGCTGGAAGGAGCAAAGCACCCGTGCAGGGCGTACGGGATGCGGGGGGATGCGGGGGGATGCCGGGGGGTGGGGGGATGTGGGATGCGCAATGACCACTCCTGACCACCTGGGGCAGCTTATGAAGTCAGGGCCGAAGCCTCCCCTCCCATCTAATCCCTCCAGGCACGTCTGCAGCAGCCACCCTGCGAACTGGTCACTCACCTCTCGGCACTGCGGTAGCTCCGTGGGCAACCCAGAGCCACTGTGGCCCCATGTCCCTGCCGGGGTGGACCCCGGGCCCAGTGAAAGCCTTCCCGCATGGAAGAAGTTCAGCCAGGTTTATTTTCTTCACACTTTGTTCTTTGCTTCTCAAATCTTAACACTAAGAGGTGAGAAAATCTTGATTTAGGTGAGGCAAGAAAAAGAAATGAAATCACGTGTGTTCGCTAGAAAAAGGAAGAATATACACAAGCAACTATGTGATCTTTAGTAAAAGAAAAAGTTAAACAAAATGAAATTGATTAGATTAATATTTAGAACAACTGAGTATCAGACAAAGAAAAAAACAAAACCAAACATTTATCCTGTAGGGTCACCGAACTGTAGAATTACCACCAACTGAAAATGGCAGTCTTCTTATTGCTTGAGTTATAGAAAACCAGAAAAATTCTATGGAGCGTGTGGGCGAGAAAGCAGGCCACAGGTTTATTTCTGCCTTCTGTATATTATAGTATGCCCTGAACTTCAGTAAAAAAAAAGAAAAGAAAGAAAAAGAAAAGAAAGCGTTTGTGAAAAGAGTTCGAATCATTAGTCTTTTTAAAACATTAAAGTAGAAATCACCTTTGAATTTTAGGTAATCCTTCCTCTCCGTATTTTTACTCGAAGTAATTATTTAAATCAGTGGTTCTTAACCTGGGTTCTATGGAACCCTAGGGGTTCGGTGAGTCGGTCTCAGGGGTTCGGAGAAGCTTCTGCCTCGGAGGCCAGAATAAAGTAATACCGTCATTTGTTGTGAGTTCATGCACTTTGTTGGTTTTGTTCTTTGAGCAAGGTGATGTTCATGCACGGCTCATTCTGTGCACCCGTAAAAAAACATATACCTATGTCTTGAATTTGGAAAAAAAATCATATTTTATTTATCACTAAAGAAGGATTCGGTGAATGCGCATATGAAACTGGTGAGTTCGGTACCTCAAAAAAGGTTAAGAACCACTGATCTAAATAGTATAAACAAAATTTAAGGAAAAGGGCCTGATCATTTCCACAATTAATCCCATCAATCCCCTTCTATTATTTTCACTTTGAGTTGGAAGCCAGGCCCGTAAATCACTTTAAGGTCTGTATTTACGGCCGGCAGCACATGAGCCCTGCGGGTGAGGGCAGGGGTCCAGAGCCTTGGTGTTGAGCTTTCACAAGGACTCACAGAGGAATGTTTTACCTCAGGTGTCACTCAGGGAATTAGGGACGAGTACAGCCCCTGCAGGAAGGCTTCCACGCTGATAAAAGTTACACCCAGGTTATGATGCTAACACTCAAAAAAATGGCAGGGAAAGGTTAGGACTGAAAACTGGGGGGAGTTAGAAAGATATCCAAGAACACTCGCTCAGATTTACAAAGGCTGTGCTAGGCGGGCGGTGTTTACAGCGAATGGGAACAGAATAACGGTCCTCCGATTGTACCATGGATTGCTACCGAAGAGTGTGTCAACACGTGACGGAGCGCTCCTGTCTGAGAACAAGTGGCCCTCAAAAACAGAGCGATTTGGTGGGATGTTGAAAGGGTACAGCCACTTTGGATCACAATGTAGCTGCTCCTCGAAAGGTTCTTGTTAGAATTTAAGAATACTTTCCATTCTTTTTGCTTAAAAATATTTATCCACAAATCAATCATTAATTTAAACCACAGATCTAAAGTTAAAGTGCGCAATCTTGGCAAATAACAGCCGTTTTAAAATTAAGTTCCTACATATTCAGAAAAAAAAAAGTGTTAATGATTGTAGCTGGTCAAGAAGAAAGGAGATGGGTGGGGTACATAGTGCTGCTATGGAAGAGTGATTTCACGCCTCGGTGGCTCCCAAGAGAACTGGAAATATGTACGTGCAAACACGTGCCCACCGTGTTCAGAGCAGCATCATTTATAATAGCTCAAAAGTGGGGACACCTCAAATGTCCATCAACTGCAGACCAGATAAAAAATAAAGTGGCATAGAGATGGAAAGTTCTGATACACGCTACAACATGAATGATTCTTGAGAACATGCCAAGGGAAAGAAGACAGTTGCCACTGGACACGTACCGCAGGATCTCACTCACACCAACTATCCATACCAGGTAACTCAATAAACTCAATACCGACAGACACGAGTTCCGTGGTTGCCAAGGGCTGGAGAGGCCGGGGATAGGGGGTGACTGCTGAGAAGGAAGGGAGCTTCTTTTTGGGGACAATGGAAATAACTTGAAAATGGATTGCAATGAGAGTCGCAGAACTCTGTAAATTCATTAAATATCACAGAACTGTACACTTGAAAATCTACACACACACACACACACACACACACACACACACACACACACACGGCAATGGTCTTGTGAAATTACACTGGAAATTGATCACGACAGATCTTTGCAATCGGTTTTAAATATATTTCTGCTTCTAACACCCGCCCCCCCCCCAATTCTGTGTTGTGATTGGGCATATCTCTAAGTAAAGTATGCTATAATTAATGTGGGGAAATGGGAAAAGAATTGCCTATAAGGGAAAATATTTTAAAAAGCCATAAGAACACAGAGGCAAGTCCTATCAACTCATTCTGTAACTGTCCCTAGGTTCAATTATACAAATGCTGCAACAGGTAGGCACTAGGAAGCATGTGAAAAAGGCTATGAGTGTACACTGAACAGTTTTGAGAAAATGAAAAATATATGATAATAATAATAGAATTAAATCCTCTAAGAGTGCTAATTAAATGGGGTGCCCACACTCTGTATGTGACCTGCTGCTGGGCTCTACGGAAGAAGAGCTGAACTAGCCACCGCAAGTGTAGCAAGAAACAGGCTCGCGGTCCGCCGGGGAAAGAAGAGGGTGCTTAGTTACTCGCCCCCCCCCTTTATTTTTCAGCAGAGCACAGTGTACTCCTACTGAAAAAGAAAGACCACCACCAACAAAGAGCCTGTCTGTCTGCTAGAGCTCTCCTTTCACGAATGCCCTTGGAGAGGGGTCCGTGTGGGAGGAACGGGAGGACGCAGGACCTGGCTGGGGATGCAAACCCGGGAATTTTCTGCTTTCAATGAAAAGAATCAGTGCATAGACATAGCAATGACACATAGGCAGAGTCTCACTTGTGGCCCAGACAGAGGTTCTTAGGAAATGGGGCCACAGGCACGGGAGGGAGGTGTGGTTTAACGAGGAGTAGCAGCGGGGGAATGCGGGCTGACTCCGCTCAAGAAAGGTAAACCTGTGTAAGGACGGCCACCAAGCTTGGCAACACAGGCTGCTCGAAACTCAACTTTCTGGCTTGAATCACCCACACCCCCAAAACAAAAGGTTAGAGAGTTCAGACGCATGGCAGAGAGAGAGAGAGAGAGAGAGAGAGAGAGAGAGACAAAATGTTTGAGCTTGCTGCAGTGTCCAAGCTAACGTTAGAGTGGAGCACTATGTCTTCATGCTTAATGAAGAAATGTCTCCACCACATTTCAGAAATCATTAACATGAACAGGATTTCAACTAGAATTACTTTCCAGAGTGCTGAGACCAGCTAGATCTTAGGGTGAACAACAGGGAGTGGGAGGGGCAGACAGCCTGGGGCAGTCCCCAAGGGTGGGTCCCCTCTTCTGGCAATGAGAAGAGCCAACCTTCCTTTTTATCATGCAAATATCCACGGGGGGCGGGGGGGCGGGCTCTCACAGAACCGAGTTCTTCCCAGACCACACCCCCCCACACAAAGGAAACTCAAGTCTCAGGCAGCGGGGGACCTTCAACATTTTGTGTATTCTTTTGATAGTTTTCAGGAAGACAGGGGCCTATTTCTTCCCTGAGATCTTCTGCTACTGAAGGCAGAAGAGTTGCTAAAGATAAATGAACCCTGGGAGTCTCTAGGGCAGGCCTGAAAAAAGGGATGTGTGTTCTGCCTTATGGACGCTACCAGGACACCAGGGACTAGAAGATCAGGTGCTGGCGTGTAAGGAGACAGCTCTCTGTCCTGGCCGGAGAAGACGGCTGGGAGGGGCTTACTTCTCATTCTGAGATAGAATGAGCTAGGAAGAGATTAAGGGAGCTAAGAACTCTCTACTTAAATAGTATGGAAAACACACACACACACACTCACAAACTCACACACTAAGCCATTCACTCCCTTTTCATTTATCCTCTCCCCTTTCATAGCAACCCCCTCAGATGGGCCCAGGGGGTGGCCAATTGGAGTAACTTCCCTCTGTCTTGCTCTTTGCCCATTCTCAAACCCCTTACAAGGACCAGGCGTCAGGCGCTAGCATGAAATTCCTGCTTCAGATCAGGGAGAAAGAGAGGCAGAGCGTGTATTGTCACCAGCCGGCACTGAGAAATGACCTAAGGTGCACAGTCCACTGGTCTGAAGCTGGCTACCGTGGGGCTGCGGCCGCCACCTTGCTTCTCTCTGTATCCCTAAACCATGCGGATGCCTGTTTGGGGATAACTTTCATTTTTTTGTTCCGAGAGTTATCAGTGAGGTACAAGTTTAGAAGATCTGTATGAAATTTTACAAATAGTTATGGAGATTCACTTGTCATTTCTCCCCAAACTCGCACTACCTCACAGATGATGTGGTCACTTCAGTCATCCTCACTGGTTCCCACAGTGACCAGAACTATCTCTGCAGGTGGGCTCTTTGATATTGACTCGTAAAAGTTTACTAAGTTCTAAGTTAATTCAACATTCTGTTCCCATATTTGTATACATTCGGAGAGGATCGCCCACAGCAACTGTATATTAAAAGGCTACTTTACGACCCTTATTTGAATTTGATTTCAGCTATTAAATACATCCTAACAGGCTAATCCCAATTCAGATTGAGTTCTGGGTTAGATCAGAATGAGCTAATTTGTTTGGTCTTCAGTCAATTGACTTTTCTCTTTCTGTATGTTCCTCTTTTATTAACAGTTATCCTTTGGTTATGAACTTTGAACATTTTATATGTTTCCAATGAAGTTTTAGTAACATACGACGAATTGGGGAATACCATAAAATTTCGGTGAGCCCTTGTGTTGAGCAGGGGTTCAGTAGCTTGGAACTGTACAACTGAAACAATAAAACGTTATATGTCACTTACACGGCAATAAAAAAAAAATACGGTTACCAAAGAACACTGAGGAGTCAGCCAGAGAGAAGGACTGGCAGGACCAGGGCCGGCCACCATCCCTGGGAACATGGGCTGCCGGTGAATAAATGGGGGGTGGTGATTCAGGAAATTTAACTGAACACCCCTCCGCACCCCCCTACCAGTTCATTTCTTTCTCCTCCATTCTTGTTACAAGCCATAGTCTCTGTAAAGCCAGTAGTCACGGCCACTATCACAGCAGCCTGACCCGTGCAGGTTCGCATTGGATTCGAACAGTCGGTAATGAAACAATGGAGCCAAGAACTGGTGAGCCATCAGCTTTAATTCTAGCTTGCACCCGGCAGGCAAGCAAAAACACACACTGGGCTCCAAAACCCACACATTCAGTGCTCACAAAGCTACTGACTTATCCGAGTTTCCTAGAATCAAAGGTTTCTAGCTCACCAGACTTATTCACCTCTGTTCCCCATTTCCTCCAGCACAAACTCTTAACAAACTGGCTTCTCACTCAGCACTCCACCATCTTGGCTTCTTCCCCTCCTCCACGTGGCCTTACTCTGCTCTCCTCTCTGATACTAATCTCAGGAACCCAGGAACCGAGAGAGAGAGATCAAGCTACTGGTCTCTCCCACTTTATACCGTAGGATCAAAACCTTTAATCCAATTATACAAACAAGGAAGTCTCTGTATAATGGGATTCCTCAGGATAGTGCACCACCCTACATCATCCAATCAGTCAAGGGTGTGGGGAAGAGTTTACTCTTAAAACTAAGCCTTAGGCTATAATGACCCGACCTGCTTATATTACAGCCTTTCCCCCACACCCATTCCAAGCATAAGGCCAAATAATATCACCTGGGTGACGGGCTTCCATGTGGGCAGCTCCATCTTTGACAAAGTGAGCATAATATATTTTATCTGCCCAACAGTCTCTTTGGGGATTTTTATTTTTAATTTAATGCTTGTGCTCTGATGTCACATCCTGCTGGCATTAAGCATGCCGGCGGCTCATGCCTGGTCCAAGTTTGCAGACGTTGGGCTGAATAAACTTAATGATAATTTCGGCTATGATAGGCTTAGTGATGGCCCACTACAATGTCACCACCTCCATTCCAGAAACCTGTGAATACGTTTCCTTCCATGGTGCAAGGGACAATTGAGATGGGGTCACTGAGGCTAGGGACCTTGAGGTATCAGGACAGGAGGTCCAGCCTGACCACAGGAGTCCTCAGATGTGGGAAATAGTTTCCAGTGGGGGTGAACCAAAGAGATGGCCTTGTGAGAGGGATTCAACTGTCCCTGGTGGCTTGGAGGAGGGCGGGCAGTGGTTGGGCCCATTCCTACCCACAGCATAGAAGGATCTCCCTCATCACCACACCTGATCTTCTTCATTATAGGCAGTCTGTCATTAACTTCTTTCAAGCTGTACTCCCGACTTGAACCTTTTCTTTAGTCTGCTGAAGTCTATCTCTAACAAAACATTAGAATAAGTGCAAAATTCTAAAATCATTAGCAAACCAAATCCAGACAGATATGCCAGAGATAACATAGTTATCATATTGGACTTATTTCAGATGTGCAAAATTGCTCCACGAAGGATAGCTATTCACACAACTCACTGTGAGAACACACACTAAAAGAAAAATGTATACAATGGTCTCAATAGCAAAAAAGAAAAACCCACTGAGTCAAAATTCAACTTAAAACCCCACCCGGGCCAGGCACAGGGGTTGCCAGGTGAAGACTGCATTTTCCAGCATCCTTTGCTATAGGAGTGGTCATGTGACTAAGTTCCCGCCCACACAATGTGGGCGGAGGTCATGAGAGTGACCCCTGGGTCTTGCTCCTGTCAGGGAATGGCCATTCACTCTTCCTTCTCTCTCTCTTCCTCTTTACCTCTGTTCCACCCAGACTTTCTTCTTGCCCGGACTTAACAAGATTTATTCTTACTTAGCCCACTCATAAAATGAGAGCCACTCAAGTCTTCATTTCCTGTTATGTATGTCATTGTGGGTGTTCTTTACTGGGGCTAATGAGTTCCCAGCTTCCGAAAACCGAGTTACACTTGTTCATCTCCATATTCATTTAGACCCTGACATAAAATTTAGTGCACAGAAACTCTTTTTATTTTAAATATCTTTTTTAACTTTGCTTCCCTGTTCCTGCTGCAAGCGACATGTGGTGTTATTTAATTGAGGCAAATGCTTACCAAGCTAAAAAAAAAAAAAAAAAAAAATTAAGGTACAATGTTGAAAATGTGAGTCCACTTAAATCCTCATGTTACACCTAATTGCCGAAGTTTAATAATCATTTGTCTCCCTCTGAGGAAGAGAAACAGCCAGAAGCTCTTGGAAGCCAGAGCTAGAATATCAGGAGCTGAGAGGGTTTTTTTTTTTTTTTTTTTGTGCTGAATATTTCTGAACTCAAGTCTTAACATTCTCATACCACATTAATAGGCAGATAATATAAATCATTTATTTCTTGGCATTCCTAGACTAAATTATATAGAGATCATGTATCCCTTTAGGATAGGGTTTCATTAATGTTTGGGAATTAGTAGGTATATCTGTAAAGGTGAGGGACTTCCCTACTTCTAGGGTCAATTAAGCAACAATTATTGATTGCACAGTTACAAGTAGCGCTATGACCTTCAATGGTTGGGGATTTTTTTAAAGCTTCCTATATCCTGATTTCTTCATCTATAGAAAGATGTTTAATTAGGTGATCACTAGCATTCTCCCAATTAAAAATTTTGATTTATTTTAAATACTGCTTTATCATTGAAAAAAATATTTGTAGGAAAAGTATCAGAAAAGGTCCCTTGAATATAGTTACTGTGAAAGCCACGAGGCTAGCAATCCTCAGCAGAGCAGAGGCGGGCTGCCAGACCTGTGTTCTGATGGGCCTTCACCCGTGGGAGTGTTAGGTAACACCCCCAGGTGGGCGGGGTGGACAGGGGGCGGTGGGGAGCACACAATGAGTTAGGGGGAGAAGGACAGATCCAACCTGGGTTGCACGAACTTCCCCACAGTGAAAGAAGTCAATCCTAAGAATGACAAATACATGTAGTGAATCACTCCACATAAGCCGACAAGTGTTTATCTAAGTCACCGTAGGGCGTGCACCTGGGTGGCATTGGTGACCAAAGACAGACAGGTACCTGCTCTCACGGGGCTGGGCAGGAGGCGTGATACCTGTCCCTGCTGGGGACTCATGAGAAAGGGGAAGACCTAACTCCCATATACCTGCAGTGAGGAATCGGCATTGAGATTCACTACAAGGGGGGAGAGAGAGAGAGCGAGAGCGGGATACAGATGGAAGGCCATGCAGAGTGGCGTGTGATGTGTCGCGTGGGTCTGTCATGAGCATGATCAGTGATGCGTGACATCAGGAGAACAAGGTTTGCAGCAGAGGGTCTGATGACTCGCTGTCCAGCAGTGATGTCACGTCCGCCCTCGCAACCAGCGGCCGCCTTGGGGCACGGAGTCTGTATGTATAGTGTATGCGCACGGCAGGTAGGCTGACCCGCGGGGGGGGCCAGAGCTTGTGCATCTCACTAGCCATGCACCAGAAACAGCAGGAAATACTTTCACACGGTACATGCTTAGTGCCTGCGCAATGTGCGTGAGAAAACCTGTAAACACAAGGTGGCTTCCTCGGGTCCCCTGTGAGGTGACCTCTGCAGAGAGGTGTGGACACAGAGGCTCTGCGTTCAGGAAACAAGCCTGGACAACCAAGCCAGGAAGGAAGGGCCGCCCCTCACCATCCTGCACCGCCACCGGGCCAGCCGGTGGAGGGCTACAGCTCACTCCCCTACATGCCTCCCCAGGTCAGGCTCACAGTGCCCCCTGCGTTCCTGTGTGGGCCCTCTCTCCGGGGGCTCAGCGGTCACTCTCCACACTGCACAACTGAGAGCCCGGCTGGTGAGGACTCCTGTCCTAAGGACACCTCTGAGACTGCAGCCTTCGTATGAAGTGCACAGGAGCGTCCATGAATCTCGGCTCTCTTAGTGTTTCATGCTACTGTAAAAAAATTTCCTTAACATATTGCTCAAGTAGAATTATATACATCGGTGTTTAGTCCCTTTTCTTTCTTGATTTAGTCTTGTTAGGCTGCTCATGATCCAGAGAGAGAATAATTATTAAGCAATGCATTCATGTTGTGTGTGTGTGCTTGTGTGTGTGTGTGCACGTGTGTGTGTTTGTGTGTGTGTGTGTGTGTGTGTGTGTGTGTGTGGAGAGGAAGGCAAGAGGTCAGACTCTGTCCCAGGAGTGAAAGTTCCATTTCTACCTTTTTTCCCCCCCCTTTTGGTCTTGTTCCCTTTCCAGCAAGTCCTGGCACAGAAACCCTGGAGATTGCCCAATCCAGTTTAGTTTGGGGCCTTTCCTGCCCCTGGGTTGCCAGAGACTGTTGTGTGACACATACTTGAACCTCAGCTGAGCCAGAAAGTGAGGGGCCTGGAGGCAGAGTCCAAGTGGAGGAACTGACTCGAGCCGGCCTGGCTGGCACGCCCATCCGCCCGCCCGCCCGCCCGCGTCTGAGCGGCACCCGCAAAGCCCCTCACGTGGGTCCGGGGGCGGCCCCTGCCAGCGCAGCAGTCCTCCTGAGACCCGCACTCACATAGCAAATCCCAGGCAGCTATGCTGCGTGAAAAACCATCCGAACGATTCCATGAACCAAGGATGAATAACAACGATACGGTCTCCCATTTATGCAGCACCTGGCCTCTTGGACGTGTTCTCAAAACACATTTCTGCATGCTGCCCCAACAGTTGGGCGCTGACAATTTCTGCATGCGGGAGCGTGTAACCTGTGTGCACGGAGCCTACGTGTGCTTCCCTGGGTCCACTCGGTTTTATGCAAGAAGTCAGAAATGAGGTCGCAGGTATTCAAGACAAAGGACTCCCACATACAAGGAAGTGGAAATCAGTAGCAGGAGAAGGCACGGGTTCTGTTACTGTCATTATCACCATCGTCGTTAACGATTGTAATTTAGGATCTGTGTCTCCTTATTGTCAATGCTGCGCCCACCGGGCCAAGCCAAGACCAGCCACAGGGAGCCGTGGGATTGTCACTTGGGACGCCAAGAAGCTGTCCATATGGGGCCTCCAGATACCTTGGCTTGTCACGCGACTTTGTGTGGCCAGCATCGCTGGAGGGGCTGAGTCACATCTCAACCAAGCAGAACTGAGACGCTGGCGAGAGGTCTGAGGGAGGGGGCTTCACTGAGCCACCTCCCTTGGCCCCTTCTCTCAGACTTATAGAAGAGAGAAGTCGTTCTTTGTCTCACGGGGAGAAAATGAACCAGGAGAGAGAGTGGGGAGCTGGATGGATTCCTTTTACACGTTTTCCTCCCAGAGAGGGAGAGCCTGGAACCCCCCCACCCCCACCCCTCTGATGGAATCCCGAGGAGTGGGAATCTGCACACTGTGTTCGTGTGGGAACTAAGTGTGCTTATTTACTTTACCTGAGCTCATTTTATAGGGCAATTATCGATTATCATTCCTGTGAGTCAGTTTCAGAGAGGATGCTTGAATCTGTGTTCTCCAGTCACAGCAGGTTCTCAGCTTCAGCCTCTAATTTGCCACATTGTTATTTATGATCAAGCCACCGACGAGCCATGGGATACAGCAGAGTAGGTCTGACTCACCATGCTGCTTGTAGAAATTCCACCAAGAAAACCTATTCTTTTAAATATATATATATAATACATTTATGTATATGTGTGCATGTGTATATATACATGTATACAAATATATATATACATATGCATATATATGCATATATTTAACAATATCATTTTGCACGGGACATTTGTTTTCATGTGCTAGTAAGTGTTGTGGAGCCCACTGAACCCTGTCTTACAAGGTTACATTCTTTGACCTGGTGGACATGAAGTAATGTTTATCCTAGTTTTCGCTCCATAAGACGTACCTGACCCTAAGACACACCTAGGGCTTTAAGGAGGAAAATAAGAAAAAAAATATTCTGAACCAAATGGTGGGTTAAAATATTTAATAAAATACCGTATTTTCAATCCATAAGACACATGGGCATTTTCCCCCTCCACTTTTGGGGGAAAAAAGTGCATCTTGTGGAGAGAAAAATACGGTAATTACTAGGAAACAAACTGCAGATGAACAATTGATTAAAACCCACTGTCAATTATTGTTGGGACATAAAATTAACACTTTTAATAGTTTTTCCAAGTTACAATGAGTGCTATGTTCTTGTATTGCCTACAAACAACATGACATATTGTAATTATATTGTATATACATCTATGAAATCAAGTAAAAATAAGCAAAAGTTGAGCCAAATTTTTGGCCTAGGCTCAGATGTTTTTCCTAATTAAAATGAACTTTTCCCAAGTAAGCATATGCAACCATTAATTGACATGTCACCACGATGTAATGTCTGTTATTTTCTATATTAAACACATTTGTATTTTTGTCAATTACTTTTACTGCTATGACTAATAAGCAATGTTTATTGAACATTCCAGGCAAACTTCAATATTTTCTTCTCAGAGTTTGCTCATAGACTTTATTCATACAAACGAAGGATTTTTTATTTTTTTATTTTTACGCACTAGAAATATTCTTAAGAAATTATTTTTGCCTGGCAGTTTCTGGCGTCTTTTTCTGATGTGATGGGGACAAGGAGTTCAGCTGGAAGCGAGGGATCCCAAATAGGTTGACTTCGGCACGGTCTGAGAACTAAAGGCTAATCGCAGGGACAGGGTGGGCAGAGCGACCGGGAAGATTTTAGAGCAAAGGCCAAGCACATTTAAGAGAACTGCAGACATACATGTTTGCTGTTAACTAATAACAACTTTTATTTATTGAAATTGTACAGGACAGCACACATTCTTCCAGCCCTTTGTGTGTGCTTAACCATTTGATCTTTAAAGGAGGTATTAATAACAATGAACCTCATTTTATTGATGGGAAAATGGAGATTCCAAGAGATAAAGTAACTTTCCCAGGCTCACTCAGCAGGGTAATTAAAGAAGAAAATAGAAAGAAGAAAAAATTGGGGAAGGGGGAAGAAAAGGAAAAATAATACCTGAAGATATACAAGTTAGAAAGAGAGAAGATATATTTTATAGATGATGTGAACCTAGTATTTAAACTCCCAAGAAATTCACACACACACACACACACACACACACACACACACACGGAAAAAAAAAAAATAGACCTTGCAAAGTGGCAGGATATGTGATCAACATACAAAAATTTCTTTTATTTCTGTATCTTAGTACTAAAAAAAATCTAAAAATAATTAAGAAGATAATTCTGTTCATGATAGATAGCATCAACAAAACTAAGAAATAAATTTAATAAAGGATGTACACCACCTTTATACTAAAAACTACAAAACATTGCTGAGTTTTATTACAGAATGCCTAGTAAATAGATGGAGAAAAAAATCTATATCCGTGGGTTGGAATACTCACTATTCCCAAAATGTCAATTCTACCAAAAGGAATGTACACATCCTTATATCTAAAAGCTTGCAGATTTTCTTGTTTGTTTATTTACTTATTTATTTACTGTCAAAATGGACAAAGAGGTCCTAGCGCGACTAGAGATATGAAGGTAACGCAGACAAAATAATTTTGAAAAGGAAGCCAGAGCCTGACAGGGCTGTTTATAGGGCAGCAAACGCGCTTTGCTCCAAGTGTAACTGAAACAATTTATATTGGAGTTGTTTTTATTTTTTTTTATACAGGGACAGAGAGAAAGTCAGAGAGAAGGATAGATAGGGACAGACAGACAGGAACGGAGAGATGTGAGAAGCATCAATCATTAGTTTTTCGTTGCCATTGCGACACCTTAGTTGTTCATTGATTGCTCTCTCACATGTGCCTTGACTGCGGGCCTTCAGCAGACCGAGCCAACCCTTGCTGGAGCCAGCGACCTTGGGTCCAAGCTGACGAGCTTTTGCTCAAGCCAGATGGGCCCGCACTCAAGCTGGCGAGCTCGGGGTCTCGAACCTGGGTCTTCCGCATCCCAGTCCGATGCTCTATCCACTGCGTCACCGCCTGGTCAGGCTGGAGATTTTTTAAGAAGTGAAAGTAACACCATAATGTTAAGTGTGTCTTTACCTTGGTAAGACGGACTCCAAGGGAGAAGAAACATTTCCCAGGTCAGGGAAAGTTGTGTTTCCTACACGCATTTTTACGTAAACAGGATGAGATGAGTTAATGGAACTGACTGACCCCCATTGCTCAGACATGCATCTCCTGTTGTGCCATGCTATCAGGTAGGACAAGAACGCTGGGCACGTGTTCTTGGAGGCGTTTACATTTTAAGAGGTACGTGTGGGTATGAAAGAGACTTCTGATTTCAGGAGAAAATAATGATTTGTTCTAAATTATTTTTTGCATTTTTTTTTCTCTCTGCCTGAATCAACAGAAAAATACAAGTATTCTTTGTGAAACACGATATCCGATTAACTGACTAACATTAGAATAATTGTTGTTGAACGTGAGCTCATTAGCGATGGAGTAATGAGTATTTCTGTCGCCATACCCCATGAGTGATTAATTAAATATTCTTTAAATTGTCTCCAAAAAGAAAAGAAAAAACAAAATACAGATGTTAAAAAAAAATAGTCTAAGAAAGAATTGCTATCCCACACTTCATTATTTTGCTTTGCTCATCAATCCATTTTATTTTTTTTAAGTACAGAGATTAGGTTCTGATTTTATTCTGAAATACCACAATAATAGAATAGAGTTGAAAACTAAGCAGAACAAATTTTTGAGAGGTGAGGCCCTTTCCAGATTTTAGTTTCTTTATGCATTAAATCATAGCAGTAGTCTTCAATAATTATCAAATGAGCCTGAATGATTTTTACTGAATTACATAGATGTGATTTTTTAATTGCTGTGATCCTCGTGGCTTCACATCGTAAAAATATAACAAAGACAAATAATTACATGGGAAACATCATAGCTAAAAGTATCTAAAAAATTAAGTCATGTAATTAAGTGAACATAGTTCAAAAGGAAATCAATACCTTTGATGGAAATGGGAGGGGTTATTATCTAGCTATAGGAACGTGATTATTTTCCTTCTGGTTATTAGTGTGGTATACAAAGTCGGATGTAGAGATAAACATTTCTCAATTCAGTCAATGTAATTATTATATTTCTATTTGGTTTCACATACATTGTTGAGATTTTAGTGAATAGCATACGTATTCTTATGAAACATGCATTTACTAACTGAAAAAATTCTATGAGCCAGAATGTCATGTTTTTAGTGCTTCGCATCAACTGAACACTCTCAAATATCTACGTCTTATTTACTACCACTTGTCTTCCTTATAACAAGTTCAGTGTTTCTCCTCTCCGTTCAAGCAATCAACTCTAAAGTCACTATTTTCTAAGAATATAAACTTATATAAACTTGACTAATTGGAAGAGAACATTTTTTTTGTATCTTTAATCTTTGGGCCAAAATAATACTTTCGAAACATTAACATATGTTACTTTTCCTTCCTTGATCTTGCCCATGGGGAAATTATAACTAGGTTGAATGTAGATTAAGAAAAAAGAATTTCCTGGCTTTATTTTTCTTAAAAAGTCTAAGTTCTTGGATTTCCTTTCCCAGTTAGGTTATAGACAGTCCCAAGAGATCATCGCTCCCACCTTGAAATGCAAAAGTTAAGATAACCTATAAAATCATAGATTTTGCTAAACTATCAGCAAGCTTAAGATGCAAAGAAAGCTAACTAAGCTGATGCCCAGAAAGTAATAGACTCTCACTAGAAAGAAAAGCCAACAATTGCAATCATCATTAGAGGAGTCACAATAAGATCAGGGAAGTCCATCATGGGTTGAGCAGAAATTCGTAGAACTTCTAATGGATATAGATGTGCTAGACTGAGAAACTGGAATCCCAGGGAATTCCAGGTACACAGAAGGTATGAACCCACCACCAATACTCACTAGTTGGTCAGACTAATCAATGGAGCTTGTTTCCCAAAGATTGGAAGCAGACCAGGGATATGAAACATCACCGTTGACGTACACAAGATACTTCCCAAGTGTGATAGGGCAGCCTTCTGAAAGAAGATACGAGGAAGCCAAGAGACTGGAGCAAAAACGTTCAAGGTCCATTAATTCTTCACAAAATGCAAAGCTGCATTTCCGATACAACATTTGAAGACTGTGGTTTTGACAGAGGAACAGAATTTCTGAAGGCTCTGGGGGTGTATAGAATTAAGATACAAGACAAGAAGAGCACAAAGAGTAGGAAAAATAAATGTAATGAACAGTAACCAAGTTCTTACAATGGTTGTGAAATACTATAAAAATAGTGTATTATTTGAAGTATGATATACACACACACACACACACATATACATACACACTACATTATATATAGTGCAGTGTATATTATTTGAAGTCAGTCTGGGATAAGTTACGGATATATACTATAATCATAGAGTAACACAAAATAGCATAAAGTGATGTATCTAAAAGTCGACACGAGACATAAAAGCAAATATAAAAGTTATGCATGTCACTTAAATGATTCTAGGAAAGGAAGAACATAAAAGGAAAGGACAAATAGAATTTTAAAAGAGATGGTAGATACAGTGATAGCAATACAATATTAAATGTAAATGGACCAATTACTTCAATTAAAAATTCTCAGGCTTGATAAAGGCACAAAAAACAAATATATGATATATATAAGAAAAATATTTAGATCTAGACTGTGGCAGACAGACTCTAAAAGTAGTCCTATAATTCCTACCTCCTCATGTTCACACACATGTGTGATACCCTCCCCTTGACCATGGGTGTAAGTGGCTTTACAGAACACAGCCAAGATGATGGGCTGCATACAGAAGATTTGGAAAACACTAGCAATGAATTTTACCTTGATATTTATAGATAATATGTAGGTATTTTTAGTAGCAATTCCTAATGAACATAAAACATTCACCTAGATAGCCCTTCTAGATTATAAAGCATGTCTTAGTATATAATTCAAAATAATTCAAACAATAGGAGACATACAGAGTAATTCCTACAGTGGTAATTGATTAGAAATTATAAACAATAAATTATCTGGAAAATCTCCGAATACTTTATTATTATTATTATTATTATTATTATTATGTGAGAGGCAGGGAGGCAGAGAGACAGACTCCCGCATGTGCCCAGACCAGGATCCACCTGGCAAGCCCACTAGGGGGCGATGCTCTGCCCATCTGGGGCCGCTGCTCTGTTGCTTGCAATGAAGCCATTTTTTAGCACCTAAGGTAGAGGCCATGGAGACATCCTCAGCACCCGGGGCCAACTGAGAAAGAGAGAGAGAGAGAGAGAGAGAGAGAGTGCAAAGGGGGAGGAGTGGAGAAGTTGATGGTCATTTCTCCTGTGAGCCTTGACCAGGAGTTGAAGCCGGGACTTCCTAGCTGATGCTCTACCGCTGAGCAAACCAGCCAGGGCACCAAATACTTTTAAATTGAGCAACACATTTCAAAATACCCCTGAGGCAAAGAAAAAACTCATACAAGCAGCTGGAAGATATTTTGAACTAAATGATAATGAAAGCATGTAGCAGAATGTATGAGGTACAGCTAAGGCAGTGGTTTATTTTGAAGTCACCATTTAAAATGGTTATGTTATAAATAAGGAAGGTTTAAAATCACAATAGGTATTTCTACCATAAGAAGTAAAGGACAAAAATAATCCCCACCAAATTAAACCCAGGGTAAGTAGAAAAAAGAAAACGATATCATTGAAAGTAGATATTAATGTAATAGAAAACAGAGACAAGTGAAGAAAATCAGTAGCTCAACTTTTTTTTTCTTTGAAATATAATGTAATTGCTAAGTATCTAGCAAGATTGGTAAAAAAATTACTAATATCAACAATGAGTTAAGGGGTCTCTATAGACATTAAAAGACTAGTAAGGGAACATTATGAGTAACTTTATATTAATGAATTTTGCAACATACCCGAAATGGAAAAATCCTATGAAAGATACAAATGAGCAAAACCAATTAAAAAAAATCAATATGAATAGCTTTATATGTTGTAAATAAATTAAATTTGTTATTAATTATTTTTCTAAAAGAAAAATAAAACAAACAAACAAAAAACTCTTCAGATCCAAATAATTTTAATGGTAAATTCTATGAAACTTTTGAGAAAGAAACACTACCAATCCTGAACACACACTTTCAGGAAGGTGCTCTGTTCAACTCACTTTCTGCACAAGCCTTAATCAGGTAGAGATGTTATAAATAAAAGAATTACTGATGAATATACCTCATAAACACATATACAGAAATGCTTAACAAAATATCAGCAACTCAAATCTAGCAATACATGAAAAGAAAATATATCATTTCAAGTAGGGTTTATCCTATACATGCAAGGTTGGTTTGACATTTAAATACCCAACATTTGAAATCCACTGCCTTAACCGAACAAAAACAATCATGGGATAATTTCAGAAAATGACCTGGTAGGTGGTAGCTGCAGAATGTGCCCAGACAAAAGCACAGAGCATCCCAGGCCCCCTTGTGGATCAAAGCAGAACGACTCTCAGTCCCTCAGATTTAGAACCAAAGTAGCAGAAGGGATGAGGGGATTGCAACCAAGGAGGTCACTCCAGAGAGAATGAAGAGTGACAAACGACTAAGGATGGACAGACACCCAAATTCCAGATGATACCCCAATACCTCAATGCACTGTAAGGCCTAGGGACTCAGCCACATTTCTGAATACCCCTTACACACACACACGCACGCACACACATGCACGCACTCACGCAACTCGATTGGGAATTGCGGTCTGTCTATAGGAAGCAAAGGTGACCCGTGGAATCGTCTGTGGCCCCGAGGAGCAGTGATTTAATGTTAAAGGGGCAGAGAGCATTCTCAGAGGGGAAGCCCGGGCTCTGTGCTGCCCTCACTGGTGAGGCTGCCCCTCGGGGACCTGGGGACCCTCTCTTGGTCTGGTCTCACGGAACAGCCCCAGAGAACAGGGGACTCTCGGAAAGCGTGGTTGACAGCTCCTGCTGTTCAGACTCAGCCAGCTGCTCACAGCCCCTGCTCCTGCCCTGCTGAACGCTGTCAGTCATCGGAAAACAGTCCCCTGCACAGAATTCTGTCATCAGAGGCTGCTTTATGTTCATCACTGAGCTTCTGGAAAACCAGGAGCAAGTGACTCTAAGCTAGACCTATCAGTTCCATTTGAGGATGGCTCTGACTTACATGTAGGAGAAAGAAATCGAAGGGCTGTGTCCAACATGCTAGGGCTCAAGGTCACCAAGCCTCTCGTGCTTACAAGAAGTGTTTGTTATTGTCATTGCTTCTGTTACTATATTTTCCCTGGGGGAGACCCACTCTGCTTAACAACAGATGCCTCCCCGAAAGGAATTAAAGGCAGATACCCTGAAACCAGAAAGGAGGGACCAGCAGTAGGAGTCCAAGAGCTGGAAGACTCAAACTATTGTCAAAAAAAGTCCATTGTGTGTCTGTGTGTGTGTGTGTGAAGAATAAATTGGTTCTTGGAAGTCTGTTTTAAAGCTCCATGATCAGTAATCTTTCTGATAATCGTTTTGTCTCTTTCACGTCAGAAAAGCAATGGATCGCTCTGTAACTGTAGTCCAGTAAGGTCTGCAGGGATGGGAGCTGGAAACAGCCTGCTTTTCACCGGCTACCCCCACAAGTGGTATTCTGAAGGGCGAGAAAGAAGTGGGGGGGGGAAGGGGGGTTGTCTTATGCTCACGAAAATTTTCAATTGAGCAAAGTTAATGCCAAACGATGTCAAACAGCAACTCTTGACGGCCACCCTGACTTAAACAACTGGGTTGTAGGCTTGACATCTGACACCAAATTCCGCCAGTCCTCACACCACTCTCCATTTAAAAAGACAACATCTGACTGTTTCCTGGAGGGGTAGCTATCCTGCTTGGACACCTGCGTGCCAGATGTGTGCAGCTGTGCGCACCCTGCTGTTCTGTCCGCGGCAGTCCCCACGGGCCGTCCTTCCCCTTGGGCTGCACAGAAGTGACCAGCCATCCCAGAGCACAGACAGTGCTCTCGCGGTTTTCTTGTTGTTATTGCTACGTTTTTATCTTGTCATTCGCCTGGTTCCGGTTTCCCTTCTAACTCTATTTTTCTTTTTACGGGACAGCCGTTAGTCCAAATCCACAAGTCATTTCTTCTCTTCGTGTTTAAAATATATACAAACTCGGGGATTTGTGATGGCGTTTAAATTTTATTTTTATTTTTAGCACACAGGCAGAGGCAGTGACATGTGGAGGGGGTCTGGTGCCTCATGTTCCTTTTGGGTCAGCCGTAGGCGAGAAAACAAACAGATTTTTGAAGTTCTGATGAATCTGCTCCAAATCTCTTGAAATTATTAGACCATGTCTGTTTTTGAACATCATGTAATAGAAGTAATCGGTTGTTCATGCTGAATGAGGGGGTTGTTCTTTTCCACACATCTGTGCATCGGGCTGGAAGGGGAGGCCACACAGCAGGTGGACATTAAACATGGAAAGATCAAAGGGTGACGTCACTGGAACTTGGGGGCTAGGGGCGGAGGGCCAGGTGCACACCAGAGGGATGAAGTTCATAGGACGTTTTGCTGCTACCTGCCGGCAGGAACGCCCGAGCAGACACAGCCACACCTGTAGACATCCTCTATCAGCTGCTGGGAATTTGCTTAGATTACCCCAAATGGCCTGCTTAAATCCATCTTATATAATATTACCATGCGAATCCATGGTAATCCTTGGGCCAAATCGATGCGCTAAGCTTTAAAATGAGCTGTGACTCACATGCCAAAGGTAGTTAGGCAATACTGCTAGAGACACCCCTCGGAGGTCAGCAAGGAATCGTTTGAGCCCCATGGGCTTCCACAGGTCTTGTTTTCCAGAGACATTGCTAAATTTATTATGGCTACAGTGGTAATAAAAGCCAACGTTCACCGAACACAGTGTCAGACACTGATCTAAGCCCTTGTACCATGCCGCTTAACACTCACAACAGTTTTCCATGGGAGGCACGGGCATTACGCCCATTTTGAAGATGAGGGGAACAGAAGACGAGAAGGGAAGTCTTTTCTTAAGGGGGTCTAGGTGCTGTGACCGTGAACAGCAGACTGCTTAACTCTAGAATGCCTGGAACCCTACTTTGAGGGTACGGACTTGTTGAGTGAGATTTGCATGGGACCTGTCTCCCCACCGTGTGGCAAGTTTTCCTTTGTAATGTGCATTACGCACAAACTTCATCAACATCACAGCTGACTCAAGTGGAGAAGGAGGTCATCTCCTGGCTCTTTGAATGACGTGATGTCTTTGTTCTTCCCTTGAATACATCTACTGCATCCTGCTGGATATAAGTTCTGGTCCTCACGGTGTTGTGGGATAGAACGGCTAAAATGTTTGGAGAAGGTTACCAAATCCCTTCACTGTTGAAGAGTGAAGTTTAACTGAAGAAACCTGCCCACCTGTGCCCATAATTCATTACTTATCAGAACAATACCGGCAGATGAACTTTAGGCAAGTAGACTCCGAAATTTTAATAATAGGAGTGGAGATCAGAACTCTCCAAGCATTTCACTCAATTATTAAATTATCCCCGTGGCTACCTTGTTGTCTTTTAAGCTCAAGCAGAAACTTAAGTATCAAATGAAGGTATTTTCAGATGAGCAGTCCCTCTCCAGTTATACATTATTTTGCCTCTCTTGTGAAACTTGCAAAACTAGCATATAAAATATGGGCTAAATACCACAAATAAGCAGATACATACTTTGAAACTCAGAACTGGTCATGGAAAGCTGACGTGCTAGGTAACCCACTGTTTTTCCTGACAGCGAGTCGGGCACCCACGGGGGATCCAGAAAGAAGATGTCTTTTTGTTTTCGGATTGTGTTATTATTCCACCCAACCCAGAATCCACCGCGGACAGCCATCTGCCACCGCTTCAACCCAGCACTGCCCCTCAAGGGCAGGAAGACAGAGGTAGCACAGAGGTGCTCGGGGGTTCAGTGTGCCTCAGAGGGCTGAGCACAACCCCAGAGGGTCCAGATTTCTGAGGTCCAGGGGGGCTGAGAATTTCTCTCTCTCATGAGAGCCCAGGGGATGCAGAGGCCGCTGCTTTGGGGACCACCTTTGAGAAACGTTGGTCTGTAGTCCTGGGAAAACTCTTCCACGATCTGAGGAGACATCTCCCTGCTGTGGGTCTTCTCTCTCCTCGATGCTTCCCATGGTTTTTGGTTTTTATTTTTTGTTTGGTTCCTGTCAGCACCCTTCTCCGCCCGCAGTCCTCACTGACCCATCCTTTTGGGTCTGGTTCAGGGGACGGGTTGTCACTCATTCAGTCCAGTCTCTTCCACTGCCAGCAGCAACGAGTAGGGGTTAGGGGAGAACCCTTGTGAGGGTCTGACACGCTCAGACCTGGCCAGATCCAAACTGCGTTTACCAGGTCCTTTCCCCATCGCTGTGTCGGAAGAGGTCAGGTCTTCTTCTGTTATTCCGGTCTGTTGGTGGCAGAGGGCTCCCCTTGGAATAAAATTAGAATGGCTTCGGTGCGGGCAGCTTATGAGCACTGCAGCTCCATTCTCTCCCTGCGACATGGGCAGGCCCACGATGAGAAGGGGACAGTGTACACCTTCTCAGTCCTGCTCCTCCAGGACTCTCCAGGGACAGCCTGCTCATAGACACGTGCTGGTTTTCCTGGGCGAGGAGACCCCTGTCCTTGGTCCTGTCAGCCTTCACCACGTGGCTATTGGCACCTTTTTTTTTTTGCTAATGAAAGGGCACAAGGCCCTTCACCATGCTGAGGCTTTAGACTTTCCGGGTACAGGCATGCTGGTCTGCTTCCAGATCCTGGGCGGAGTGTGCTCCATCTCGGGCCTTACACGGGCCTCTGGACATGCTGAGCCTTCCGCCTGGGAACACTCACCCTTCTTCGCTTCTACCTGCTTCACTCCATCTCAACTCGCTCTCCCAAAGAAGCCCCAGCCCTGGAAACGTGACCAGAAGCCCCTCTTGTCCCTTGGTGCCTTGTCCTTTTCCTTTATTGCACAGGCCATGATTTTAATGATAGGTGTCAGGGATAATTTTATTTTTTGGCTCCTCTCATTAGCCTGTGACATCCAGGAAGGCAAGAATCCTGTCTGGTATGGCTTATTGTTGACCCTTAGGATCTAGTAAATTGACAAATATGTAACACTCCAGAGGTATCAGTTTGACTGAAGGCCCTGTTGACATGTGCAGGGAGTGACTGGCAAAGAACTAGTGATGCTTTCTTAAATTGTTTTGCATTCGCTCATGAGTTTACACAATCTCCTAAACCACACCAATGCACATACTGGAAATCTGGGAGAGGATACACATCAGGAAGCTGTTCTCAAGGATGAAGACAACAACCTATCATGACAGTGGCTGGGAATGCCCCTCTGATGAGTAGGACCGATGCTGTCATTGTCCGCGCCTCTCTGGGACCTATATTTTCCTCTTAAGATGTAAGATAGTTCCATTTTTCCTGGGACTCCTTGTCTCCCCTCTGAGTTACCAGATTTGAACTGTGGGTCTGAAGTTCTCTTTTCCTGCTTCCATTCTTATCTTGGGGTATTGGTCACCGATGCTTTCTGGCTCATGTCCCCCGGTTTCTCTGGTCCCAGCTGAATCCTGTCACTTGACTTTCACCAGTGTGTCTGTGGACAGTTCGGTATTCTTCTCTGTCCTCTACTTAACACGCATGCATCTTTCACTATCAAGTCTTCCTCAAAAATCGTTCCCTTCCCGGAGTTCCAGGGGCCTAAGAAGGTGACTGTCCAGTTGGTAAAAGCCCAACAATGAGGTTTGGTCTCAATGGAGAACAAGATCTCTCAGACCAGAGCAGACAGTACACACCAGGGTCCCCAAGGAGCCAGGGGTAAAGGTACCGTTCTTATGACAACTCCCTCTGGCTTGGAACAGCCTACATTTATGGGGAATGTTTTTATTCCCCTGTAAGGTGAGGCATGCCTTAAATTTACTTTTCCTCATCTCAGGTAATGCTTCTCATAGAAGATTTCCAATGGCTTCCCACTCTGAAATGACCAGAGAGAAAGCACCAAAGGCTAGCACTGTCCTGGGAAAGTTCCCGTATGTCTTCACAGCCACTGAGAAGAGAGAATTTCTGGAACTTGCAATGGTTTGATGGCATTCAGAGAAGTTTTTTAAAAACTTTTTATAAAATAAGTCACTGTTATGGAGGGGAAAACGTTTCCTTGGCCTCCATGGTGATTCGGACTGTGGCTGATGAAGCCCCCTTCCGTAAGATGACACTCGGGCAGACGTCACTGAATGTAGTTCTTAACACCTTCCCCTGCAAGAAATAAACAACGAACGAAGTTCCATTGTTATCATTACATCGACACTGATATTTCTGTGTATCTCAAAGACGTAGTGGGCACGCTCGGGACATTCCTAAAGGCACCAATCTGATTGGCAATTACCCTCAATTAATCACATTCAGTCTTCCCCATAAGCCTCGCAAGCGGGACATCCTGAGAGCGCATGCTGATGAGCATTCTGCTGTCTGAATTTCAAATAATGAAGGTAGAAGTGCTTGATCTTCCTAAAGAATTTTCTCTTAATTCACGTGTGAGTCTGCGTTCTTAAGTAACCAGTGTTTTCAAATGAAAAAGTCAGGATAAGTAAAAGAGAGGTATCCTCTCTTTTACTTGAGTTTATTCTTGATGACCTGGAATTGGAAACTCAATCTTATTTGTGGGTCATGGAAATCTGTACCTACAGTTCGGTGAGAGAATTCTCACCCCAAGGTGATAGTTTTATTTTCAGTTTTATCCACGCCTATGGTAAGATTGAAATAAAGTGATTCCTTTGGACATCAACAAATCTTTGCAGAAGTGATACAATGTTTCAAAATAGATATAATCACATCATCATCATCTCTCTCTCTCTCTCTCTCTCTCTCTCTCTTCTGTTAGAAGGAGAGAAATAGACCTTGAACAATTACATGCACTCTGCTCACAAGAGACAACTCAGAAAGCAAGGCGACTTTCTGGAGTGAGCAAGTGCTTCCAGGACTTAAAAACTAGGATAGCGAGCCAATCATTACATCATGACATCGTTTCACTTTACTGCTGGTGATAGCTCCTGCCTGTCCCTTACCCATAGCCTCTGATGTAATTCTCTTGATATTATCCAGTGTCCACAAATGTTTCTGATGTGCTACGCAAGCCTGTTTGGAGGCAAGAAATCCAACTTCCACTCGTACGGAGCAATCTGACAGGTGTAACAACTCCGAGTGAAACAGCCAAATGAGAACGTCAGTGTCACTGCATTCGGGGGCTTCTGTTGCCAGGGGGTTCCGGTGAAGGGGGCACTTCACTGTGAACTTCAGCCACAATAGCATCAGGCCCTTCTAGCCATACAACGATACAATAAAATGATCACACACATGGCTCTATTGTGTCTCTTGCTGCTTGTTTAGTTATCCTCCATAGAAACAAGGAATTACAGCACTTAGGTCACCTGTACATACAGCATCTCCACCCACACTTGTCCTGAGAGTCTACTCCTCTGGGCGCTTAGGGCCAGGGTTGCCTTGTTGGTACCAAATCGTACTCTTTCTTTCCAGTTCACTGATTAAAGGGAGGAATGACTCCTAACTCAAGAGGAACTCTTTATAGGCTAATTTGAGACACTAAGATTTTCTCCCTTTAAATATTTGGTTGAAGACATAAAAGACTACAGAAAATGAATGATTATCTAATCCAAATCAGCCTGTAAACCAAAACTGTGCGGGTATGATACACTAAGAATCTTCTAAAAAACAGATAGATCACAAGAATAAGAATAGGGTAAAAATACACATAGTGGTAGAGATGAGAGGCCTTCCGTTCCAGAGACAAAGCAATGGAGAGAGCCATGTCTACTGACCTCCATGACCCATTAGAACCCAGCGCACTTCCCAAGGTTGGCTTCTCTGCCCTTTCTCAGTAAACATCACTTTTCTCGAATGTGACTGCCTTCCTGTTCCTTGTAAAGAAACAATTCCCTCTTACAACCCTCTGTAGTCTCTCAAATTCAAAGCAATAGTCTGAAGGAAGGTCTATCAGGATGCCAAACGCATGAAAGATAAATTTTGGAGGGTATATATCTTGGTTTTACATGCTTTGTGTGTGTGTGTGTGACAGAGACAGAGAGGGACAGATAGGGATAAATAGACAGGCAGGGAGAGAAATGAGAAGCATTAATTCTTTGTTGTGGCATCTTAGTTGTTCATTGATTGCTTTCTCATATGTGCCCTGACGGGGGGGGGGGCTACAACAGAGCAGGTGACCCCTTGCTCAAGCCAGCGACCTGGGATTCAAGCTGGTGAGCTTTGCTCAAACCAGATGAGCCCACGCTAGAGCAGGTGACCTGGGGGTTTCAAACCTGGGTCCTCCGCATCCCAGTCCGCTGCTCCATCCATCTGCACCACCTCCTGGTCAGGCTTGGCTTTGCATACAGTTTGAGAGTTAATCAAATCTTTATCAAGTTAATATATATTTCCTGTAGCGCTGAAGTATATAATGTATTTTTTATGAAGTTCTAAAAGGTGAGAATATTCTAGGACAGAAAGAAAAAGAGACAGTGAGCTCCCGTCAACAAGCGTATTCGCTCATCGTTAGGAATACTGAGCACCCGCTGTGGGAAGTGGGGGGGGGCACAATGACGTAACTCAGAGAACCTCAAAGCAGCGTGGGATTCAAATAATTTAACACCCAGTTCTCTGCCCCAGTAACCGTTTTAAGTATAAAAAAAGATATACTGAAAGGTAGTTTATTATTTCATGCATTTAATACTCAAATAAGAACAATAAAAGAGGTACACAAAACTACACTGTGTTATAAGAAAGAGTTTTAAAATATTGAGAAAATACTAAATAATATCTGACAATAAAACTGTTATTTAAACTATTTCCATATTGCTTTTTGATGGGCGTCCTCACTTGCAATGTTTTTCGTCTATAGACAGAATGAACGTTACCATGGGCGCTTAGGACACGCTGTTGTGCAGATGGATGTTAACAAAGAGTAAGGAATGTAAACGTGTGATTTCCACATGGGGTGGCTGCCCAGGCACCCACCTTAGGGAGAACCCTGATGACAAAGGCCATTTTAACAACTGGTTTGCCAAACTCAAGAAAAAATTAAGTGTCAGTTCTACCGAACCGGTGAGAACCGGCTGACTCCTACCGCTGCCTCAAAGTCTCTATGCCTGACTGTAAGAGTGAAAAAAAAAACAAACAACAAAACATGACAAAGAGCAGTAAGTGCCCCCGAAAATGAGAAAACAATGAGAGGTGCCTGATACCTACTGTTTGCTTTGCGAAACTGTGATTCACAAATACAGACAAACCTGCTGATTTTTATAGGGGAGCTCTCCAACCAGAAAAACTGGGGCAACACCCCCTGACAAATGGTTCCCAGCTCCTACCGCCATGGAGCTATGTTGGGAGAATCACGTGACGATGACATCTACCTTCCTTCAGCTTGTGCTCAGTGCCGGGCAGCCCCGCTGCATCAGGCGCTTTACAGGTATTTCCTCACTGAATCCTTAGCACAGCCTTCTAAGGAATGACTTTTAAGGAAAATCATAATTTGCACTGCATAGATGAGAAAGCTAAAGCTTAAATTTCTAGCTGGGAAGCAGGTGGCTGGAGAGCTTCCGAGCCAGATGAAGTCAATTCCTACTGCCTTGACCTCTCTGTCCACATTGATACAGTGGAGAGAAAAAAGGACACCACGGGGAAGGCACTTTGGGAAGTGCCCAGAAGAAGCAGGTCCTCTCTGAATGCAGAACCCCAGGTGGATGATGCTATGCAGCTTGTTCAGGAGAGAGGCTGTCAGCCCCTGAGATGGTACAGCCTGCCACAGGAGTGACTTCTATGCCAATGGTGTCTTCACGCTGGTTATTTAAGAGATCATTACCCAATGATTACTGTCCAGTGTTTCAAGCGGAGTCACAGATGTCCTATTTGAGCAAAACAATAGTTGAGCAATAGAACGACATAGCGGAGGAGCCAAGAGAGGTGTGAGGTCAATTGCCTCTTACCAATTATGTGAGCACGGAGAAGTTTCTTCCTGTGTCTTGGCCTTATTTTCATCATCTGCAAAATAAAACAGGACTGCGTACTTGACCTCAAATACAAATGTTTGAAAGGCAGGTGGAGTGGCATGGCAGCCCCTGGCACAGTTGGCACAGTGCTGACCTGACATTCCACTCCACACCCTTCGTCGGGCCCCTACTGTGTTTGAAGACCCCACACGGAGGAAAAGCTAAGGAAAGAGAACCAGAAATAGGCACAAACATATGCAGCAGCGTGTTCCCAGTGGGGGAATTCTGGAGAGCCTTGGGAGGGACACAGATGTTGATCCTTCTCCCTCTTTCTCCCTCTAGAGGCCTCTACATTTACTTTCTGAGCAAGAGTGTTATTTGTTGTCACTGGTGCCTTCAGGTAGGAAGCACGTTGGATTCGGGAGCAATTTAGGGGTGAGGCAGAGAACAGAGAGGGTACTCTGTGTTTGACTTGTTTTGATGTGGTATATTTACAGGCTTTTCTGCCTTGGTTGGTGGTAACTGGGAGTCCTTTCCTCACACCCATCCATGCTGAAGTCCCTGTTCTCTTTATAGATATCACTCACAGACAACCTGGTGTTCACATGGATTCTCCATTTGTCCCTGTACTAGAGTGAGTCCTTGAGAATGAAGGTTGCATCTAATTCATTTTTATGTCTATCATCTTACCTAGTGCAGGGCTTATTGCTGAATGGGTATTCAATAAATAATTCTATGAATGAATGAAATTAGACAACTGATGCTTGAAGAACCAATTGTGGAGTAGGAAATGATCTATGAAGAGTGATAAAGTGAAACTTTTAAGCTTCAGTCTTAGAGGCAATGTAAATTCTGGGACAGAAACCCAAGTTGGGAATAATTTTCCTAAACCTAGGGAACTTCATAGGCTCTACCTCTTAGGCATCTGAGATTCTCAGGTCGTGAGTGTTTCAGTCAGGGTGTTTCTAGTTGCAATGCCATTAAATGTATTAGCTCTGAAGTTTGACATTAATAATATAAACATATCTCACACATAAAGGGGTTAGGAGATAGGCTATTTCAGCGTATTAAATTTAGCACATAAATAGTTCACCAAGGTTCAGTTTGAGCTCTGACACCCTCAGTCTTTTGATTTTTCACTACAGCCTTGTTTCTTCTTGGGGACAAGATGGCTATACCAATGTCAAGCACCTCATCTGCATAGAATGACTTCCAGGATGAAGAAGAAGTAATTTCCTTTAATAGAATACATAACTATTTCCTTTTCCAAAAGATATTCAATAGAATCCCCTTAAAAGTCCATTGGCTAGAATAGGGTCACATGACAACAACTAAATGAATCCCGGGCAAAACGAAAGGGATTACCCTGGCTGACTGCAACCAATCAGGATTTCCAGCTTGGAACTATAGAGGTGTTCAGTTTCTCCTAAAATACAGGACCCCCAAATTTATGACCAAATTCCAGGTTCCCTAATTAAAGAAGATAGTTTAGACCATCTGTAAGAGGCAACCAACAGTGCCTTAAGTGAGAAATCGAATCATTAAGCTCTTGTTTCACTGAGCCTGATGAAGCATTAGAGTAACTCTAACCTCCCAAGGTCTCATAATTTTATCAAGATGGTAGAATGGTTCATCATTCATTCATCTGGATTGGGTGACTCTTGTCAATCCCATTTAGACCATCACAGAAATGCCCAAGATAGCTTCTCTTCCAAGTACACTGTTTTATGATTTGGCAACTAACCTATCAGCTAGTGTGCCGATTTCTAAGTCCTGCCCCTTGACTACACTTTTGGCCATGATCCACAGAATGTATTTCAAAATCTTGGCACTAGCCTCACTTTAAGCCAAAAATTCTCCTGGGGTTCATATTGATTTATGAAGTGCCAATTCAAGAAGTGTAGAGGAATGGAAAATGGGTCCTTGCCGAGTAGAGGACAGACATTTCTCCTTTTCTCCTCTAATCCAGCCTCCCAAGAGAAAGAACAAATTGGTCTTAATATAAAAAGTTCACTGTTAGTCATACACATGTCTCCAACTCAAATAAAAAGTGTTTATCAACGACAAGTGGCTTAGGTAGAGCTGACTGTGAGTAGCTACAAAGGATGTTAGGTGAACTGCGTTGAGTTTGGGAGCGCAGATTTTGCCTGGTGAACTATTTTAATAAACGGCTCACTTGAAGATATTAATCTATCAGAATCCACAGTTTCGTTTAATGCGAAACCTATAAATACATTTAAAATACTTTAAAACGTTTTTTCATCTGATATAATGGGTCCTAAGAGTTTCAATTGTGTAACTTCCTATAAGAGATTCCTTGAAGATCTTCTTGTTCAGCAGCTTAGTAAGTAAAAATTGTTTACCTAAAATCAAATATCACATAACACAGGCAAAGAAACATATTCTGCTCACAAAAATGAGGGGATATTTCATCACTTCAGATTCATTTTGAAACACCCCCTCATTTTTGTGAGCAGTGTATATTTGGGATGGAAGTAATAAATGTAAGGTTGAGCTCTGAGTCACGGAAGAACATTTGGTGAGATCTGCCCCTAGATCTTCACTCCTGTCTCCCTCTCCCATTTCCCATAAGGCACTAGTTTCCTGTGTCCTCGGCCTTGGTTGATTAGTCAAATCTATACAAACCTATGATAAATCCCATTTGTGTAGGATGTAGGAACCCAAGGTAACTTGTTAGAAGGACCTAATGGTAGTCTGAGCTTTCATTCCTTTCATTCTCTCATCGTCCTTTCTTTCTTTTTCCTCCCCCCCCCCCTTCCTTTCTTTAAGATATTGGGCTTTCTAGGTGGATAGCGTTGACTTCAATCCTAGCTCTGTGGGTTGTTACCTTTTTAACCTTGGTTTAATGAATGAAATTTCCCATGTGTTAGTCTCCTTGTCTGAAAACTACAGTCATATTCTCTGATATGAAGAGATTTTTTTCTGAAATTAAAGGTCAAGTGCAGTGTCAAGAATGTATTTAAAGCCTGACCAGGCGGTGGTGCAGTGGATAGAGCGTCGGACTGGGATGCGGAGGACCCAGGTTCGAGACCCCAAGGTCACCAGATGGAGTGCGGGCCCATCTGGCTTGAGCAAAAGCTTGCCAGCTTAGATCCAAGGTCGCTGGCTCCAGCAAGGGTTTGCTCGGTCTGCTGAAGGCCCGCGGTCAAGGCACGTGTGAGAAAGCAATCAATGAACAACTATGGTGTCGCAACGGTAACGAAAAACTAATGACTGATGCTTCTCACCTCTCTCAGTTCCTGTCTGTCTGTCCCTATCTATCCCTCTCTCTGACTCTCTCTCTGTCCCTGTAAAAAAAAAAAAAAAAAAGAATGTATTTAAAAATAAGAAAATATTTTTAAAACATTGCAATGACTATCAGCATAATTAGTTTACTTTGTCAGCCCCTTAATTTTATTTTGTGGGGGTTGAGCCATCGTCTCCTCTGATGACAAAGGGCAGAAAAGCAGCGAAATTCCCTGCATTCAATAAACTCAACAGGTCTAACTGCTGAAGGTCATGACCAGTGTTTTAAAAGATCTACCCTAAATTCACCAAGTAGAAATATTCCACTAAAAAGAATTGTACAGCTGACAAAACGGTTTCTAAACCTGACCGTACGAAGTAAAAAGACAACTCTGAAGACTGATCTAAACACCCATCTGGTAAAAACACTGTTGACTGGACCATGACATGTGGATTTCTGAAGGCTTTGATGAATGTGATTTGGATGATAAGTTCCTACCTCTTGACTATATTTACTTTCAAACATTAGTTAGTGAATAAACTCACGATTTGTCCCGTTTATGTCTGCTTTTGAATTTCTTTCCCTAGGCACTGAGGGAACAATCCACAATGTTAGAATATGATTGAATGGGTGAATGAGTTATATCCACATTTCTCAAATGATGAAAATAGGCATCAGAAAGAATAACTGGCAAAACAACCAGAATGTCAACTTTGGACTTGGGTCCGTTTGTACCATCAACAATGGCTACTATAGATGTGTAGTCTTTATTCTTGTCCTGAAAGAACAGTGACTTATCTTCAAAGCCGGAGGGGACTGAAGGGCACATTCAGCAGGTATGGGTGTGGAGGAACGAGCATGCTTTCTAAGAATGTCTGTTTTTTAACAGTCATGGTTGTCACCATAAATATGATTAATTGGCTTTTGGTCACCAACAAGCCTTTTAACTCTGAGACAGTGGTAAAGATGAATAGTGAAAAGACTTCATCATTCTGTGAAGCTGCAATTTTAAAGACTGCAAATCTTATGATGAAATAAGGAAGTTGGTTGAATTATGTGCAAACTGCAATTTGACCAATATTGTGTTTCATAATAACTACTCTCAAAGTGTCAGCCATATTTTTCTTCTTGTACTAAAATCATATTTCTTTGGTGACAGTAAATTATTTTTTCCTGTCCTTACTCACTTCAATCAGGTGGTGCTGAATAACTCAAACGACAACCCACACGGTTTAGCACATACATTTTCTTTTCTTACTCCTTTCAAAATTGTCATTGGAATCAATTCATTTTGGTCACAAACATCTTGCTCTTGCCAGTCGTTTCTAGTACATTTAATGAAGCTATTTTTATTAAGACCTTTCAGATTTAAATATAAAAAGAAGATCAAGGGATGCTTTCTGTTATTACCTAGATTTGAGAAGAAAATCTCTTTATTTAATAAGGAATCCCAAATCATACTATGCAGTTTTTGAAGAAAAGATTTAACTACCGGATTTCACTCCCACAATAAATCCTTTTATACATTTTTATGTATGTTAATGCATATTTTATATTTGATATTTAAGTATAATTGTCTAGATATTGTTTTTACATATTTACTATCTTAATATTTATGCAGTTTTTTTTCTAACCTGGAAAGCATAATGTCAAAGAAATAATCAGTTTATAGGGTTAAGTGAACTAAACTAAACTACACATGGTCATTTTCTTCTTTTTGACTTATTAAATAGTCTATAATAGTTTTAAATAAAAAAAAAATCTAGAGTAAAGGCTAACAGGTGGTTATCTTCAAAATAATTTACAATTACCCATATCTAATAACCACCAATAGTTCTTTGGCCAAAGTTTTTCTCATTATCTTCAGGTTGAAGAGAGCTCATTTCTAGTAGATCTGTAAGGGTGGGCTCAGGTTCCTTTGAGCTATTGCACATTTAAAACTGGTTTTCCAAAGCCTGGCCAGGGAAAGAACAGGCTGCGTATAAATTTCTAAGTTAATTATTTTTTGATTTAAAAATATATATTGTTATACTGCAGTTTTGATTTGTATGTTGCTGTTGAGAAATCTTATGCCAATGTGATTTCCTTTTTATTGATATTTTTAAGTGAGTTGGTCTTTTTTGCCTGAAGTTGCTATTTTTTTTGTCTTTAAAGTCTCTAATTGACTGTTTCTGGTCAATTTTCCTAACTACCTGATTAAATCTTTAAGTATCTGCATCCATACTTTGATTCATTCCTGGAAAAATTCTTTAAGTTTTAAATATCATTTATATTTCACTTTAATGTTTTTCTCCTTTAGATAGTCCAGCTATGTAAGGGTTGGGTCTTTGTCTTCTACACCAAGCACACATTCTTCCCAATTATTTCTTTGATTTCATTGTGATTATCTCGTCAGTTTTCATGCTTTTCCTTAAAAACTCTGCCTGAATTCTTCAATCAAATTTATTCTTTCCTAAGCATCATCTAATTCAGTACCAATTTTTAGATTTTTTTTTTCTATTTCTACTGTTATTTTCCCCTCAAGTTCAATCAACATTTATTTGCCATTTACCTGTTTTTCTGTCTATGTTTTCCTAACTGTTTGAATGTCTGGCTTATGCCTTTTTTCATGTGTAATAATTCTCGTTTAAGTACCTTGAGTCCGTTTTTCATGTCATTTTTCTATTTTAGTTGTCTCTGGGTTAGTATGGAATGTATTCTTATCAGCTAAAATGTTTTCTGTCCCATTTTCTGTAGTCTTTCTATGATAATTTTGTATGACTATCATCTACCATTAACTGCTTATAAAGTCTTATTTTCCTGGACTAGTAACAAGACTGTGTACCAACCAGGGAGAGAGGTCTGATTTGGTGTACTGTGATTTCTGCTTTGAGAATAGTCTCTACTGTTAGTTTAGTGAATTGTATATCCTATAATAAATGGCACTTTTTTACAGGGTAGGAAGAGGAGGGACGTTGTTGGTACTCAGGGTCTCATGAAGAGGAGCCGCAGAGGAATGAGGCAGCAACAATACTGCATGTGGAGGACCCCAGTCTCTCCAGGACTGAGGTGCCTTGGAGAGATCAGCCATCCAATCGATTAAGCAGAAATATGTCATCTTGCGTAAGAAACTAACAAGCAGAATACAGTGTCCAATGTCATCATTTAGTTTTGCAAAACTGATTAGATTTCTCTTGCCCTTCCTGAGACATAACACCACTACGTGCGACCGCCTTCAGGCATGCAGGCTTGGTCTCGACCTTCACTTCCTCAGGACGGGAACAGAAAGTCACTCGGAGCTTTGTCTTTCCTTCAACGGAGGGATATTATGTGCATCTTTCGTGATTTCCTTTTGTTTCATCAGGACTTGTAGTTTCTACATTTTACTTCCTTTTTGTCCTTTATCACAAAATCTCTGAAGACACCACCCTCTTCCAAGTCCCCCATTCTTCTCCAGACGGCTGCCTCTTGATGGATTCTCTTCCGTTTCCTTCTTTTTGAACACTGCCATGAGTTTTGATGCCCCAGGCCTCAGTCTTGTTCTTAGCAATCTTCTCAGGTTGAGACTCTCTTTCTGAGTGTGATCTTGTTGCTATTTGGTAGAGCCTTCACTTTTCCCTCCCTTTCCCCCTCAAAATCTTGGCTGATTATATTTTTAACCCGTTGTGGGTGGGTTCTAGAGATGACTTTCTGACGTTAGGTGTTGATCTGCCTACTTATATGTAATATGAAGTTGTATGTGTTTGTGTTTTTTAAGTCGGTTCTGACCTGCCTCTTGGTTTTTCTCTGCATGGGTCCTAACCCATCTGTTGGGCAGATAAAATATATTATGCTCACTTTTTAAAGATGGCGCTGCCCACATGGAAGTTTGTTGATATTAATGTGTGTTCTGGAACAGGCTGTGGGCAGGCCGGGTCGTCATAGCCTAAGGCTTAGTTTAAGAGTAAACTCTTCCCCACACCCTTGACTGATTGGATGATGTAGGGTGGTGCACTCTCTTGAGGAATCCCATTATGCCTCAGATGGGTGGCTTTGTATTAGAGACTTCCTTGTTTGTATAATTGGATTAAAGGTTTTGAGTCTATGCTATAAAATGGGAGAGAACAGTAGCTTGATCTCTCTCTTGGTTCCTGAGTTCCTGAGGTTAGTATTAGAAGAGAGGAGAGCAGATTAAGGCCACGTGAAGGCCAGGAGAAGCAGCCAAGATGGCAGAGTGCTGAGGAAGAAGCCAGTTTGTTAAGAGTTTGTGCAGGAGGAGATGGGAAACAGAGGGGAATAAGTCTGGTGAGCTAGAAACCTTTGATTTTAGGAAACTCGGATAAGTCAGTAGCTTTGTGAGCACTGAATGTGTGGGTTTTGGAGCCCAGTGTGTATTTTTGCTTGCCTGCCGGGTGCAAGCTAGAATTAAAGCTGATGGCTCACCAGTTCTTGGCTCCGGTGTTTCATTGCCATCTGTCCGAATCCAATGCGAACCTGCATGGGTCAGGCTGCTGTGATAGCGGCCTCGACTACTGGCTTTACACCATCAGTGGGTTTACATGTTCCACTGCGTGATTTCAGTGGTCGGAGGATACCTGGGAAGATTTAAATTTAAGTGGCTTCCCATAACCCACAGGAAACTAACAACTTTTCTTCATATTCTGGATGAACACAATGCCCCGAGCTTAAACTTGCTTAAGTGATGTATCTACAGACCCACCTGTATTTGTTTATATTAAAATGATCCAAAATGTTTGTGTGCTGTCCTTCGTTATCTGGACCACGTCTGGTACCCAAATTTAATTGTGCCCTCCTACCAATGTTTAAGCTTGCTCTTGTCCAGTGTTTCGCCACGCACTCACATTTTGTTTTGTGATCATAAATGAAAACCATAAGCAAAACCTGGTGGGAATAAAAGGCCCCGAAGACAAATAACACCAACAACAAAGAGAAGATTTCTATGCCTAGAATTTGGCAGTCTCCATCCAGGGCCGCCTCTGGCTTGTACGCTGTGCCTCCGGGCGCCCCTAAACCTTGAGGTGACCCCGATCTCCAGTGAAATCCTGAAAACCGAGGATTGAGCGTTGATTTCTCACACTGGTTTTGAACTCACAGAAGTGTTGGGTAGAAACCTAGTGTCTTCCTTACTTCATCAAGTGCATTGATATAGTCTATACTTTTAGACATATGAAAACATCAAAAAATATCTGTCTTTGATAGAACTGAACCATCTAAAAATACTGCTGCATATAAAATAATGGCATTTTTATACCTCACGTACACAGGCAGCAACTCCTTCAAATATTTCATTACCCTTAATGCTATCTATTGAAAATTCCTTTTTTTTTTTTAAAAAAGAAAGGGTTTTTTTTGTTTTGTTTTGTTTTATCAATGCTTTACTGTCACCTATGTAATATAGCAAACACTAACTCCACACTTAGCTAGTGACTTTCTAAAAATTGAGACTTGCCAATACATTCATAGACCAAGTGCTTTAAGTATGTAGTTAGACTTTATACTGCTGACAAAACCAGGTTTGGTAAACGTGCCCCCAATACAAGAACGACACCAGCAGCAGCAGCACCAAGCTCTGGTTTATGTAGCAGCAGCACTAACGAGCGCTCGCTGCCGTGAATCACTTACGGACAGCATGACCCTCTGACGTCCATCCGCTCACACCTCCGATGCAGTCTCCCCGTGTTTCCTATGACTCCCATTTTGTGGGTGACATGTTGGGACAACGTTTGCTTGAATTATAGACGTTTATAGAGTTCCACGGGGTGTGAAGAATGGGTGTGTGGGGGCCGTGTTTAGTTTGGGCTTTGGGCATAGGGACGCCGCTGGTATATTTGAAAAAGCCTTTTCCGTTGTTTATATAACGTGGAGTATAAAAATACATTTCTGTCCCTTTATTGTCATATTTTGCTGTGCCTCACTGGCAAGGATTCATAGCTATTTTGGGGATTTTAAATGACAATGAAAACATCAGAAGTAAGTAGGTGTTGGAATGCTAGGCAGCTGCTTATGCCTTTAGCTATTCAGGGTTTTATTTGTACGTGTCCATGAAACTTATCTGAACATCACCGAACTATCATATGGGGTGCTTATTCAGGGCCAGGATCTAAGTCTTTACATATTTTAATTAATGCAATCTTTACAACACAAGGAAGGCACCAGTGTTGGCCTACTACCTACATGGGGAAACCGAAGCACAGAGTTTACATAAGTTGCCAGACTAGGTACAGACAAGATCAAACCCATGATGTCCTATTGCAGTCCGTCTTTCTCAGTCCAGAGTGTGTGGGGGGCTCATCTGATTGCACTAAGATTTACCATGACCCCTCTGAGATGGACTCCTCAACTGGGGTCACGTGATTAGTTAGGATAACGATATAATTTTTCTTCTCTATTAAGATACATTTGTGAGTGAAAGTGCTAAATTTATAAGTTTTGAAAAAGTTTTACAATATTATTTTCCTGTGTTTATGGACTTATAAAATAGTTCTATTCATAAAAATTTTCAATCCTTGGCCAGTTGGCTCAGTAGTAGAATGTTGGCCCGGCGTGTAGAAATCCTGGATTCGATTCCCAGTCTGGGCACACAGGAGAAGCACCCATCTGCTTCTCCACCCTTCCCCCTCTCCTTCCTCTCTCTTCCCCTCCCACAGCCAAGGCTTCATTGGAGCAAAGTTGGCCCGGGCACTGAGGACGGCTCCATGGCCTCCACCTCAGGTGCTAGAATGGCTCTGGTTGCAATGGAGCAACACCCTGGGTGGATCCTGGTCGGGCGCATGTGGGAGTCTGTCTCTGCTTCCCTGCTTCTCACTCCAGAAAAATACAAAAAAGGTAATAATAATGATATTTCATTAGACATTTAGAAATCCTGGATAAACACTACACAGATGGGATATGTGACAAAAAGCATGAACGGGGACCATCCCTGGGAAATAGTACTACTGTCCCTGGTGCACACATCACATACCCACAGCACACACACTGAGTCCAGGGCAGAGATCTGCAGTGGTGGGGAGGTGGCCTTCACAACTCCAGGACGAGGTTGGCCATGGTGACACCTGTTAGACTTAGCCAGGCATTCTCTGCACTCAGAGCAGGGTGCAGACCACAGCAATGGCCGTGGAGTAGAGAGACAGGCTCTCAGTGGTCACAAAAGCGGTCGTGAAGACATTCAGTGAGAAGAAAGGCTGACCTTCTCAGAGCGCCTAGAGAAACTCCACACGCTGTTCGAATTGTGCTTTTGTCTTCCTGGCCCGCAGGAGGGAACTGAGCCTCCCTTTGTCTGTGGTCTCAGCTCTTGTGATCAGTGACTGTCTGTCTGTGTTACAGATACATTTCTACTTCAGTGGTGGAGATTACCTGCTTCACTGGGATGGCTCTGTTCCTGTTCATAAAACTTTGCTGTTAGTCACTGAATCAGTATTTTTAATGCAACACTGACTCAGAACATAAATAAATATTGAGGGGCAACACCTCTCGTTTCCATCGCAACAAATGAAAAGCAAATACTGGTCAGTTAAGCATTTCCTTCCTCCATGCACAGGCACAGATTAGCACCACGTAACTCCCATCTGTACCCTGAGCAGAGGTGGGACCCAGAAGGAAGGTCCTCTGTCTAGAGAACTTGGAAGATCTGCTTGATCAGAGCAGTGAGTGTCAGTGGAGGAGGGGAGTGAGGATGTGAGTTCTGTGGGAGCCAGATTGGGGAGCATTTCAGTTTTTCAGCAGTCAGTCAAGATCCTGAGCCTGAGAGTGACACGGGAGAGGGCCATTTGTAGGACACCCCCTCCAGCAGTCCTTTGCTGCAGATGATGAGGGTCTGTGGTTCTGCAGAGCCCACGCGGAGGCTCAAGGCAGGGCAGCCAGTGACCCCACAGGACACGGCATGCCCCTCAACAATGCTGCCAGGGTTTGAGAGCATTCTTCAAAACCTAGGCGGGACTGTGAGCTTACGTCTGAAAAATAAATCCACGACTTGTTAAAACTTAAGTGAGAGGTCTTACCAAGATCATAATATAAATTTTTCTTCTTAGAAAAAAAGGCATTTCCAGATTCTTGGATTCAATTCTTTGTCTTTTTACTTGCACTGCCAGGGAGTATGTTAACTAGAGGTTTGTTGATGGGAAGCATACTATTTCTAAACAAACAAGTATCTCCCAGGAAGATAGACAGTCGATACCTGTATATGCAGCTACTCGTAGTTGTGTCCCTTTGGGTGTTCACTGACTGCTTCTCATATGTGCCTTGACCAGGGGTCTCAAGCCAAACTGGTAACCCCTTGCTCAAGCCAGCGACCTTTGGGCTCAAGTCAGTGACAATGGGATCGTTTCGATGACCCCACGCTCAAGGTGGCGACCCTGTGCTCAAGCTGGCAAGCCTGTGCTTGCCTGTCTGTGCTCAAGCCAGTAATCTTGGGGTTTCCCACCTGGGACCAAAGTGTCCCAGGTCCACACTCTATCCACTGCACCTGCACCAGTCAGGCTAAGGTATGTAACTCTTTATTTAAGCTATTCAAGAGACAGCTTAGAAGGATCTGGTGTCATCTATCTTTGTGGCATCAGCACAGTGACGAATGCGAGGGATGCATACAGTAAATGGCGGGCACTGAATGAATAAAAGAGATAGCCCCGATTCGTGATGTTTATTGTCCACTGGGTGATTTAACAGTCGAAGTCCCTCTCCCTACGTAAGTGCACAAATGTGCAGTGTTGCCTACAGGACTGTAGGGGCGTTGGGCTTCATGGTTCCAAGGCCCTGAGTTCATAATTCTCATCGCTAGTGAAACTTAGGACTTTAAAGGGATCACTACGTTCTATTTTCTTTTTAACCGTAAAATTTATGCATTTTAGAAAATTCCTTCCAAAAGAATTCTTGAAGGACCCATTTCTTCTTCCTATCACGCTCTTCTATTCATTTGGGGGACCCTGAATGTTTTTTATGTAAGAGACGGAGAAATTAAAAATAATTGTGGTAATGTCACATGTCAGAATGACTCCAAGGTCACTGAAATGAAGTAGGATATACATGCAGCAGTAACACAGGTTCTGTGAAGGTCACATCTGCTACAAACCGCGTCATAGCCTCCCAACCAGAAGCCCAAGCCCTGGGACTGACGCTCACCCACTCCTGGCTGCCCAGAGCGTTGGTCCTATCCCTGGCCCACCCCTGTCCTATCTTTCCCTATGCAGAACACCAAGCCTGTGGCTTTCCCACTTCGACCAAATTGCCCTGCGGGCTTTGCTCTCATTAAGCGGCTGTGTGGCAATTGTTGACTGGCTGCTCCTCCCCTCAAACCAAATTGAGAGTTTTCTGTTGAAAGGGCCCAGACGCCTGGTGCTGGGGCTTACTCAGCAGTCCGCAGGTACATGTGACCAGAGCTTGATGAGATGCCAGCTGGCTGGGCTCCCTCCCCAGGGAAAGGACGGCTGGACAAGGGAGTGTCGGCACACAGATTCCACCACGGAACGTCTAGTCCCGCCTGTACATCTGTGGGCCCCCATGCCCAGTTCCGGGCCTCACTCTTCTGGAACCACGGTGCTCACTGGCCCTTGTGTTTCCCAACATCAAATACCTCCTGGGTGCGGGAGAGTACTCCAGGCTGGCTCCTGAGTCCAGATAGGGCAGGCATTTCCTCTTCTTCCTTCTTCCTTCTTCTCCTTCTTTTCTTCTTCTTCTTCTCCTTCTTCTTCTTCACCTCCTCCTTCTCCTTCTCCTTCTTCTTCTTCTTCTTCCCCTCCTCTTCCTCCTCCTTCTTTTTCTCCTTCTTTTCTTCTTCTTCTCCTTCTTTTCTTCTTCTTCTTCTTCCTCCTTCTTTCTTCTTCTCCCCCTCCCCCTCCTCCTCCTTCTCCTTCTTCTACCTCCTCCTCCTTCTTCTTCCTTCTTCCTTCTTCTTCTTCTTCCTCTTCTAATGGAAAACGTCTCTACTTCTCTTCCAACTCTTCTTCCTCCCCCTCCTCCTATTCCTTCTGCCTCAGCTTTTAAGAACTATTGCAACCCCCCCCCCCATGTTTGGTACAGGGGACAATCCACCAACATATACACAACAATTCTCAACACATCGCTGCAGAGGCCCCGGAGGGGGCCAGACGCTGTCACCACTTCCTCGTCACCCCCCAGACAGTCGTGGCCCCTGATGTGGTTGCAAAGAATGTTCTCGCCCAGAAGTTTCTGACTCCCTCCCTCCCCTCTCCCCTCTGGCCAGTCTCTCTCCACGGGCACCCCTCTCAGGAGACTCTCCCTTGACCCCCCCCCATGAGGAAGTGCAGCCCTGCCCCAGCCCACATTGCCTCCCTGCTCCATCACCCCTCTCCCTGGTCCCTGCTATAGGTACCATATTCCCCAATGTATAAGATGCACATTTTTCTGAAAAATTTGGGGTCTAAATACTGGGTGCGGTTTACACAGTGGTTGTAGATTTTTTTACTCGCATTTCCCGCTTTTTAGCGCTTGTGTTTGCGCTCCTTGTTGAAGACTGCGATTCGTCATCAGACACAGGTGAGGACAAGCTCATGGAGGGGAGTTTTGACAGTGATGAGGAGTTGTGTGAATTTTATGATGGATAAAACTTGAGTTCAATCAATTTATGTAATACATTATTTTTTTCAAATGTTGGGCCCCCAAATTAAGGTGGGTCTTATACATGGGAGCATCTTATACACGGGGAAATATGGGAAGTGTCAGTCATTCCTGTCTCTCTGAACTAGAATGCCAGTGCCATAAGTTCACCCTAGGAATGTGATCAATTAAAGAGCATGATCACACTCACCCAATAAGAGCACCGAAATAGTACAAGAGCTATTTTTTTCATACATTTTCCTATGGTTTTGTACTATTCCACAGAGTGCACATCTCCTCAGATCACCCTCTGTACACACAGGCACACTCACACGCATACAATGTATCCACTACCATTATGTGATCCGCCAATTAAAAGATATGCCCGTTTTGCCTTTTGCATTGTTTCTTCCATGCTGACTACAATGTAACCTAGTATTAAATTGCCTCCACTAGAGCTGTCCCAACCCCTGACAGTCTTTATTGGAATAGTAATCATTTAAAGCCCTTTTGTTGCAATGATTATGAAGTGTATGGTGCCTGCTGTGTGCCTCCCTGGTGTTGCTGCCGCTGGTAAGCAGTGGAAGCAGTGGTTGTTGTCAGAGGGATATTGTGTCAAAGTGGCTGGTGTGTGTTTGTACGTCTATGCGCCAGGAACGTGCCCTTGGGTATCGGCGAAATTGGGTCACATTTAATTAAAAGGGACATTTACCCACAGCCTGTACAAAATAAATTGATTTTTTCATTTCCTGGGTCTCCTTCGGGCTAACAAAGGTGAACTCCTGAATTTTTAATAGGAGACTAGAAGGATGGGACCTGAAAATTCTCTCCCTTCTCTTTTCTCTGAACCTTATCAGGTCTTGTGGTTTCAATTACCACCTCTACGCCTGTAACTCCCCGTCCATTCCTTCCATCCTGACCGCTGTCTCTACTCCAACGGTGTCAGGTTTCTAATTGCTACAGGGCACGACCATGTGGGAGTCAGTGTGCCATTGTAAACTCAACAGAATCTATTCCGAGCCCGCCAGGGTTCCTCCCCACTTACTCAAAACAGCAACAACAACAAACCAAGAAGTTGCCTTCTGATTTACCTGCCGAGCCTATTAGGGTGGAGACTCTTCTTAACAAACACTAAATTTTCTGCTCATTTCCCCTGAGTGATTATTCTTTTAAAATCCTTGCTTCCCACCTCCATTTGTCCATACTCCTATCTTCCGTGCCTGGGTTAGTACGCTCATTTTTTTTAAACTATGGTTTCTTTTCCTCTTCTCTCTCTTAACTAGCACGCCCGTCCCGAATTTTTAGGTGGACTTATTTTCAAGAAGTACCTGACTTTCATCATATTACTCCTTTGGTCAGAATTTTTAAAAATGATTTTTAGAAAAAAAAAATCCTAATTTGATTGTAATTTTTTTAAAGTTCCATATTTATCACATTCTAGTATGAAATACAAACGGTTCTTTTGGCTCCAAAGTTATTCATCCTGTTCCCTGGATACAATGCATTCCTTCCCATTGCCTGCCGCTGCTTTCACAAGGCCGTGTTGGAATGTCACCTCTGCCGTGAAGTCTGCCCTGACCACCAAAGCCCATGGTAATTTCACCGCCTTGGAACACCCCCTGGGTCCAGTCCTTCGCTGGGTGTGGCCCTGGGTTCTGTCCTTCGCTGTGTGTGGCCTTTATCACATGATTCTGCACATCTTGCATCTGCCTCTGTGAGAGAGAGTTAGGTGACATTACCTCACAGTGTTGATCACTCAGAAATGATACACACTTGCGACATGTTCTATTTTTATAATTAATTTGCACTTGACTTTTCCACTGTTTCTTGTTGCTGTCTAAAAGTGTGATCTTCCCTAAAGGCCAAGTTCATCAGATGCAGAGATATGTTTCTATTTTAGCAACATAGGTCTACATAGAGAACAAAGAAAAATAATTTCTTCTAAATGTTTCATTTAGCAAAACCACAAGTCTCCCTCTGCTCATTAGTTAACCCACCGGTCCCAGGACTCCGAATCGCTGAGCCACATGTCGGAAGCTCTTCACAGTCACCGTTTCTGAGGTCCAGGTACTTGGGAAATATTCCCCTGATGCATTGGAAAAGTTTAAACAACATAACACTGAGTGACATGAAAAACGGTTACCCTTTCTCTTAGCTCTTGCTGTCCCGGTACGAAAACCAGCACATCCATCATCCTGACCACCCCCCATGTCACTTTCTCCTCCCCCAGCCCCCCCACCTGTACCCCATTCCGACTGTTTTCATGCACAGGTGTCTCCTTGAACCCCAGCGGTTGTGAGCTGCAAGAATTCTGACACCAGCGAGTATCCTGACAAACGGGTTCCTTCTCCATCAGTGACGGAACATATGCTTATCTGTGTGGTTGAGTTATGGTAGTTTGGGGAGATTCACCCACTTAAATACCCTGTAGCTGAGCACATACTATATAGACCAGTGGTTCTTAACCTTTTTTGAGGTCCCAAACCCACCAGTTTCATATGCGCATTCACCGAACCCTTCTTTAGTGATAAATAAAATATGATTTTTTTTTTCCAAATTCAAGACATAGGTATATGTTTTTTTACTGGTGCACAAAATGAGCCGTGCATGAACATCACCTTGATCAAAGAACAAAACCAACAAAGTGCATGAACTCACAACAAATTACGGTATTACTTTATTCTGGCCTCCGCGGCAAAGCCTTCTCCAAACCCCTGTGACGGACTCATCAAACCCCTAGGGTTCGACAGAACCCAGGTTAGTAACCACTGATATAGACTAAGGCAAGATTCTAGCAGCAAAAACACGGTGGTGAGTCAGCCCTGTCATTAACATCTATGGCTCTTAGTCATCAGATTTGCCCCTTGCATTAGATTGACGCAGGCAAATGGCCAAATGCCATGAAGTTTCAAAGGAGGCAGTGATCATCAACAGATGGGAAAGAGCAAGAAAGCCTTTCTGAAGGGCTGGTGGGATCCTGATGGGTCCAGGGGGTGAGAAGGACATGCAGGCTGCAGTAAGAAAGACCTAGAGGAGACAGGGGAGGGACGGGGGAGGCTGACGCAGACACATGCACTGGACCTGCCCGGGACCCAGAATTGGGCTGGAAATGCGTGGATTTCACGTTGGGCTTTTTAGTGGGAGGTCACATCATCAGCCTACGGTTCAGGCCACCTTCTGGATGCTACAGCACATGACACTGATGTTCATACCCTCGGCTCAGGGGCCGTCCGCTGGGTTTTCATACCATGTTGCCCTGTGCCCAAACTCACACTCGCTCTCACTTGCTAGTGCCAACTTTGTCTTCAGTTATGCGGTAACCTTCGTTAACTTCCTTAACTGTTAAGTAAGTATTTAAGTCAAAAGTGAACCCTGTTGATGGGCTTTTCCACTTTAAACACACACACACACACACACAAAGAGAGAGAGAGGGTGTTTTTTTTTTAACCGCATGTGATTTCTATCGTGTTAACTCCAGTTCCCAGCCTGCGCATCATATGGTGTGTGTGTGTGTGTGTGTGTGAGAGAGAGAGAGAGAGAGAGAGAGAGAGGGAGGGAGGGAAGGAGGGAGGCTTAAAGCCCATATGCATTAAACGACAAAATAACAAAAACAACCACCTCAAAATGGAAAAAAGATTAACCCAAGAAATGACAGAATCACATGATAAAATCGTGTTTGCAATACCAGCCCTACAAAGGGGGCGTGGAGAAAGAGGAATGACCGGGGTGTCCCTAGGACCTGGCAAGGACCTCCTCTTCGCTTTGCGGAAGACTCCAGTTGTAAAGCTGTCCCAGGGACATGATGGAAGGCTGGCCGCCCCTCACAGCACTTTCTGATTCCTTCCACATTGTCTCTGTGGCCTGATGGAAAGCCCTTCCTGCTTTTTAGGGAACGGTGTTCACAGAGTGCTTGCTGGACGGACGTGGAAAGAGAATACATGAGGAAGTCTCCAGAATGCCTGGTGGTTAATGTATGAGAATTAATCATATAGCTTTCTTTTAATTTTAAATAAACTGCTATTCTGCTCTTTAGCAATCCCTGACCTCCTTACTTCTCACCGATCAGGTAGAATGACGATCCTTCTGAACTTTGGAAGCTTCCTGACTTTGTACAGAAATTTCCCTACTCGAAAGTATACAGAAGGAAATCGTTCTATTCATTATTCTTGAGACACCGTGACAATCAACATAACCTCCTGACCAACAACTCAGGGAGTCTTAAATTAGAATCTCAGCACGTATGTCAATCTGAAACGATGGTACAGACGGTGTGTGGAGTCTCCTGGTTTTATCTGAGGACCCTGCTTCCCATCGTGTTCTTTATTTGATCCCACTGCTCTCGACATTTTGGACTTCAAGTGTGTTTTCACAGTTCGGATGAGCTGCTAAACTTGGCACCGAATAACTTACAGAAAACAAAAAGAAGAAACTGGTTTTTTGTTGTTGTTGTTGTTGTTTTCTTTTCTCCCGAGGATCAAGAGAGTTCGAAAGACTGCGGATGTGTATTATTCTGACTCGCGTGTGTAAATTTGCAAAGGGAAGTATTTATCATTTATCTGTTGATACTTTGCTTCAGCAGAAATGAGTGGGGAGACCCCCTGGCATTCCTTTGCCTTGCGCCTGGTTCATGTCGTCAGAGAGCCCAATGTTGATGGCTGCTAGCGTTGCAACGAGGGGACCACCACACACAATGACGAAGGGAAGGTTTCACAGTCTCGGTGTGCATCCAGCTAGTTGGCATCCAGACAACTAGTCTTCTGCTTTAGGAAACATGCAGAGAAAGATACGTTTCTTCCCCCTTTGAGCCAGGAGGGCAGAAGTCTTATCAGCCAATATACAGCAGCTTTACTCCTGCTCAAGTTGCCAGGTGCCCTCCAACGTGCCCGGTGTAACTGGACAGACAAATGCCCTCGTAATGCACACTGGAGCATATGGACATCAATGTGGATGCGCATGCTTCTAGAAGCATGGATGTTCCCTTGTGGATAGTACCGATCTGTTCTAGAAACTCCAGGGCTGTATGAGCCTGAAAAAAAAGCTGATTCCCCTTCTCCAATGAGAAAATAATAATAATAATAATCTTTTCTCTTGGACAATTTAATTACATAAACCTACAGGGTAGCCTGGCCTGTGGTGGCGCAGTGGATAAAGCGTTGACCTAGAACACTGAAGTTGTTTGTTCAAAATACCGGGCTTGCCTGGTCAGGGCACGTATGGGAGTTGATGTCTCCTGCTCCTCCCCTCTTCTCTCTCTCTCTCCTCTCTAACATGAATAAAGTCTTAAGAAAAGAAACTTTAGCCTGACCAGGCAGTGGTGCAGTGGATAGAGTATTGGTCTGGGACACAGAAGACCCAGGTTCAAAACCCTAGGTCACCGCCTTGAGCACAGGTTCACCCGGCTAGAGCGTGGGCTCAGCAGCTTGAGCACGGGGTCTCTGGCTTGAGCTTGGGATCCTAGATACGACCCCAATGTCGCTGGCTTGAGCTTAAGGTCACTGGCTTGAGCAAGGGGTCACTGGCTCAGCTGTAGCCCCCCGGTCAAGGCACTTATGAGAAAGCAATCAATAAACAAGGTGCTGCAACAAAGCATTGATGCTTCTCATCTCTCTCCTTCCTGTCTACCTGTTCCTTTCTCTGTCCCTCTCACTAAAAACAAACAAAAAAACTTCAGGGTAACATATTAAATAGTAAATATAACACAACAGACACTTGGGGGTTATAGTTATATAGTAAAATACAATTATAAAATAATGAATTTGCTGAATCCACAACATAGACATTCAATAGAATATAAAATAACATTAATTTACTAAAGTGGCTTCTCCCCGCCGCCCGAGCTCCAACTTCTGCTCCATCACATATTTTGGGGGTCTGGCTAAGTAGGAGTTGAGATGGTATTTGGGGTCCTGGGGGAATATGCCTACGTGGTATGCAGTTACTTCTATGTGGAATTATTTCCAGCAAGGTTTCACGGGCTGGCACGCAGCAGAGTTGAGCTGAGATTCAAGCCGGTCTGATTCGAGCGGCTCACTTGTGGGACCCTCCGCTGCACCATTTCTCATTCACGCAGGGATCGTTCACAAGCCTATGACTCCTCAGCTCAAAGGCAGCGAATCCATACCGAGTCACCTGTCAGCCGAGGACGCTGCCGCTCAGCCCCGCGCGGGGCTCCGTCCAGCCCGCTGCACTCAGCCTGGGTGCCGCTGTCCCCGCCATTGCACGTGCGTGGGGTGCGCCCGGCCCCTCCCTTCACACACACCTCTGCTCTGCTCCTCCCTCAGCCTTAGGCGATCTCGCCTAACCCTGTCCATATGCTGTTTGCCAATCACTGCATGGAACACCAAACAATGTCTCTAAAGAGAAAACTCAGAAGATCCATGCAAAGGTCATCTAGTCAGAGGTTTTTTTTTAAATGAGTGACTGCACATGGAAACATCAACCAACCTAAATGCATACATCGCTGAAAAAGACTCTGAAAGTCGTCCCAATCAGGGCAACCATCTTAAATATTTTTCTAACTATTTAAATAATTACCATCGGCCCGGAAGAGTCACGATGGCCTAGGAAACTTTCCTACACTGGCTATAATAAAATACATTTGGGTGAATTGCGATATAGGAAAAATACATTTTTATATTGTGCCTATAGAAAATGACCTCGTAAAATCACTGACCCATTGCAGTGATGAACCAAGAGTATGCAGGCAAGAAAAGACTGAGCAAACGCAGGGCGGGCAAACGTACGTTTACGGGTGTAAGTACGTAAAACACGGGTTTATTCTTGTCTTATCATATATTAATCATCGCATTGTTTTCTATATGAACAACTGGAAACCTATGCTTGCCCTACCCTGTTATATAGAGAGCTGTTGGGTAACTAATAAAAAAAAAAGTTACGTTACTTTTTAGAATTTATCAGCTTTTAAAAATGTGTCCTTAGTAGGAAGGTGCTTCCTCGTCCTAAACAAAAACTCACTTCTGTTGCTTAAGTTGACACAAATGTTCTTATGTATTCTTTCTATTAAAGAAAGTTCTCAAAAGTGTACAAGATTCACACACGCTAGTGCAGTCCCCAGATAGGTACGACCGTGTCCACACTCCAGAGAGGAAGACAGGCCTGTAGAGAGCTACGGCGGCGGTGAGCGGTCCAGGTCACACAGCCACGGAGCGGGGGGCGGTGAGCGGTCCAGGTCGCACAGCCACGGAGCGGGCGGCGGTGAGCGGTCCAGGTCGCACAGCCACGGAGCGGGCGGCGGCGAGCGGTCCAGGTCGCACAGCCACGGAGCTGGCGGCGGCGAGCGGTCCAGGTCGCACAGCCACGGAGCGGGGGGCGGCGAGCGGTCCAGGTCACACAGCCACGGAGCGGGCGGCAGTGAGTTGTCCAGGTCGCACAGCCACGGAGCGGGTGGCAGTGAGCGGTCCAGGTCGCACAGCCACGGAGCGGGCGGCAGTGAGCGGTCCAGGTCGCACAGCCACGGAGCGGGCGGCGGCGAGCGGTCCAGGTCGCACAGCCACGGAGCTGGCGGCGGCGAGCGGTCCAGGTCGCACAGCCACGGAGCTGGCGGCGGCGAGCGGTCCAGGTCGCACAGCCACGGAGCGGGGGGCGGCGAGCGGTCCAGGTCACACAGCCACGGAGCGGGCGGCGGCGAGCGGTCCAGGTCACACAGCCACGGAGCGGGGGGCGGTGAGCGGTCCAGGTCACACAGCCACGGAGCGGGCGGCGGCGAGCGGTCCAGGTCACACAGCTACGGAGCGGGCGGCGGCGAGCGGTCCAGGTCACACAGCTACGGAGCGGGGGGCGGTGAGCGGTCCAGGTCACACAGCTACGGAGCCGGCAGCGGTGAGCGGTCCAGGCCGCATAGCTACGGAGCGGGCAGGTCACACAGCTACAGAGCGGTGAGCGGAATGTGCAAGGCGCCCAGGGAGCAGGATGCTAGACCTCACGCTGGTCACCAGCGATCCAAGGCCTGTTGGTTTGGGCTGCACATTCAAATCTCCAGGGGAGCTTAAAACTACCAATGCCAGGGCTCCACCCCTGAGCAATGACATCATCCTCTCTTGGAATCGGAACTCTGGTATATTTTCAAGGGTCCCCCGATAGTTTGAAGTGTTAGAATCACGGTGTTAGACTCTGTCTTATAAACAAAACGTGTTGGCTTAAGGTGATGGAATGTTAACCGTGTCTCAGGCCATCAGACAATATGGGCAGTTTGAATGCAGAAAGCTGTGCCGACTCATTTTTCAAGGTGCTTGTAATCTCTTCCCCGGTCCACGTCCCTACGGTCCTTTACAGCTCACAGCGGGCACGTTTAGCATCCACAGGCAAGCTCAGCTCCCTCCAGGACCGGCTCAGTTCTTAGTCAGCAGTCTGAAGAAGCAGAGATCTGTGTCGCTGGCCACGTACCGTTCCTGGTCTATAGCCAATGCACGTTGCCCTTTCTGCCCTAGTGGTCTGCCATCATGTCTCATAATTACATGGCCTCACAGGAAGTTCAATTTGACCAAGCGAACAAAAGTGTGGCTTCATACGAACTTCTTCAATCTCACCTCTAATTTTCATCAAATTATTTCATACACCACCTTTAGGTCACTTTGGTTCTTGCGTTTTACAAACAAATATACAAATCCAGGAGAACTCGCTGTAGAATTCATTTTTAATGTATATGTTGTGAAACCATGTGGAACATCAAAGATTTGAGCTCATTTTAGATTGGAACGTGAAGATAGTGTTTTAAATATGTGATGAAAAGCAAGTGACAAACGCTGGACAAGGGTAAGGAAGAAAAATATTATTAACTAATAAAACATATTTCTTTTGTTTATAGTTCCAAAGGGCTGCTCTCTGCTGGGTAAGTTTATCCATCGCTACTCTTCACCAATGTCAGCATGATGCTAACAATAATTTTTGTTTTGAGTGTGTGTTATTACTCTATATTACTTGAAACATCATATGCAAAAATAAAGAGGCAAAAAATTGGAAAGAGAAATTTTTCAGGACTTCCATTATTATTGTTTTATATTATTATTGTGACAGAGAGAGAGAGAGAAAGAGGGACAGAAAGACAAAAAGAAAGAAATGAGAAGCATCAATTCTTCTTTGTTACAGCTCCTTAGTTTTTCATTGATTGCTTTCTCATATGTGACTTGATCGGGGGGCTATAGCAGAGTGAGTGACCCCTTGCTGGAGCCAGTGACCTTGGGCTCAAGCCAGCAACCATGGGGTCATGTCTATGATCCCACGCTCAAACCAGTGACCCTGCGCTCCAGCTGGTGAGCTCTTTCTCAAGCTGGCGACCTCGGGGTTTGGAACCCGGGTCCTCTGCATCCCAGTCCTATGATCTGTCCACTGCACCACCGCCTGGTCAGGTAGGACTTCCATTATATTTCTTATCATTAATACTTAAAACATAAGTGGGTTAACCTGTGGATCTTTCACAACAACACAGATCTGTGTGTATGTCAGGATCTCAGTAGAAGTTGGTGGAGTTGCAAACAGTGGTGGTCCATGATTCTCTCCCGCCCCGTGGCTGGGCAGGGGGACCTCTGAGCTTTGCATCAGGAATGCAGGCGACATCACCAAGGACACTCGCAGTCACTCCAGAGCACAAACTGATAGTTGCTTGAGCTCCATTCTCCTGCTGAGCTGGTGTCCACAGACTTCCTCTGGCTTTTTCATTTGGTCTTGATCTCTATGAGATACATTTCCTTCGTATTCATGTGCCCCCCGGTGGTATACCAATTTTGAGACAGGGGTACCGCTCATGCTCCTTGTGCTGTGGACACAATAAAGTAAAGGCAGAGAGCCCCACAGGATTACCCTAGTGAGCTCTCCCTCCTTGGAAGGAAATACCAGGAGGGGGCTCGAGTGTTTACTTGCAGTACCAGACATGTGACAAGTACCTATTTTTTTTTTAAATTTTTATTTTATTCATTTTAGAGAGGAGACACAGAGTGAGAGAGAGAGAGAGAGAGAGAGAGAGAGAGAGAGAAAGGAGGGAGGAGCTGGAAGCATCAACTCCCATATGTGCCTTGACCAGACCAGTGCAGGGTTTTGAACTGGCGACCTCAGTGTTCCCAGGTCGACGCTTTATCCACTGCGCCACCACAGCCTATTTTTTTTTTTAAGATTTTATTTTTATTCATTTTAGAGAGGGGAGAGAAAGGAAAGGAAAAAGAGAGAAAGAGAGAGAGAGAGATGAAAGAGAGAAAGGGGGGATGAGCAGGAAGCATCAACTCCCATATGTGCCTTGACCAGGCAAGCCCCGGGCTTCAAACCAGCGATCTCAGCATTCCAGGTCAATGCTTTATCCACTGTGCCACCACAGGTCAGGCTCAATTATTTTATTGACGATTGAGTTCTATTATGCCAGCCTTGTTGGTAACCAATTGACTCAGTATCAAAGAGGGGGAAAAAAGAAGCCAAGTAAGATTTTTCAAGGACAGATGCTTAATGAATCCTAATTAAAACTCTAAGGAGTGCTACAGAAAGCTGTAACGACGAAAGCTGGTTATTGAGTCGTGCTTTTGTGTGTAATTTATCTGGGCAACTGGCTGACGTTGGTGGCCTGACATTTATCAGCCTCACTTTAGGGAAATCTTAAGCTCTTGTTAACTTTTTTCTCCTGGACCTCATAATAGGACTTTAACAAAACAACATTAAAATATTAGTAGTTTGGTTTTCATCACCTCTGGGTTCCCAAAAAGACTGATCAAACAGGGACTGTGGAAAACTGGGCTGGTGCTGAGGGCAGGGAAGGTAGTGGGGTGGTCAGGGGATACCCGGGACAAAGGGTAATTCAAGGGAAGAGCCTCCAACCAGCGCCTTCGCGAAGTAGCTTAGAAAGAGGGTAGGATTCAGGTAGAAGGCAGAACATCGGAGAAAGCGTGACAGAACCAAAGGAGACGTGTTAGAACACAGGAAAGGGGACTGACCACACAGGTCTCCTGGGTCCCTTTGGGCAGCTGTGTAGGGTCCTGCCTGGTCATCCGGGAGAGAGGACGCTGCACCTAAGACTTCCCAGAGAGCGGGACTTGATATTTCTGGTTACCGCCACTTACCGGTTAGAAAGCCGCAGTTCACAGAAGCTCGCTTATTCAGAAGCTCACGTGGCCGGTGAGCAGGAGTCCCAGAAACCTCCCCTGTCTTCAGGGTCTGTCCTCTGAGCATCCCTGATGTCCTGGTATCTCCTGTCTCCTCCATCTGTGGCCTGCCCCTGCTCCCCCCTCCACAATGACTGCAGACCTATTCTAAAAACTGGGACAGATCATACTAATCCACACTTTCAGACGAGTGACTTGTTTCCCGTCACCCGTTTGTCCACACGAGCCACACGGTCTTGAAGGACCTGGCCTGACACTCTGTGCAGCCTCCACCCCGGGCACTGCCCACCTTGTCCTCTGCGACCAAGGTCAATGTCTCCTCCATCCCTGGCATGCCCTCTGCTGGTTTACGAAGTCACAGACAGGTGGGTAGATAGATGACCAGACGGCCAGTCTGGGAGGTGCGACTTTCTCAGACAGCGTGATTTGCTAAGATGCACATCTCTTCTCTACGCGCTTTACTGGGGTTATTCAATCTTGACAAAAGTCTATGGAGGGACTTAGATACTCAACAAATAATTACAAAAAAAAAAAAAAAAGAATGAATAAATAAACACCATCTCTGTGTTCTTCTTTCCTGTGCGTCGTACTATGCAACTGGAGAATGCTAAGGTGACCAACTTTTGTACAATGAAAAGGAGGACAAAAATAACTAGAAGAAAACAATATCCTAAGTAAAAGAAGCATTGTATTCATTGCAACAATAATACACTGTAATATGATAAATGCATAATAAAAACATTGGTAATATTTTATATTGTAATTACGCCTCCATGCCTATTAACTTTTTATAATAATTGTAAGAAAAAAGTGCTCACTTAGATGCAGATACGTCACATCACATGCAATGGATCGACTTCGCATCGTTCGAATACGGACATTTACAGATGAGTCTTCCAGTATCAAACAGGAGGACGTGTAGGAGGACACTTTTCGAGGGAGGACGGAACTTACAAAAGAGAGACTGTCCTCCCTAAAGGAGGACGACTGGTCACCTTAAGAAGGCTCATCTTCAAGCACGAAAGACCTCACGTGAAGAAACCCCTCCGTTTCGGTGCAGTTGCCCTGGGCAGCCGGGCAGCACGCAGGCGCAGTGCTCTGCAGACACTTCCTCTAAGATGCCTGTTTCTCAGGGCGCCCGCCTGCGGCCCGTGCTCTCCCAGGGACTCTGGGCTCGGAACAGCCTCTAATTGAGCAACTGATCAATTAGCACTCTCCTGCCTTCACCGGGGAGTGAGACTTTTTAGAGGGTATTACTGTGTTAATAAGCTCCCACATTTCCTATTTTAAACTGTTTTCAGTTGGGGGATTACAGATCCCCGAGATGGGGAAATATACTATATTTTCAGTCTCTTCCTCCTTGCCCAATGCAAAGTAGGTCAGCCCGCCCACCGGCGTCTACGTGTCTGGTCCACGTGGTGCCCCACGGGCTATTTCCCACTCAACATTTCCTTTTCAATCCGCAGGGCATTGGTGAGGACTTTAGTGTCTCAGCCTGTAGAGGGGCACGAGCACTGAGGTCCAGGCAGCTAAAGAGAGAGAGAAGGGGCCACTTCTTTTCCTTCCTTGGCAAATTCTTCTCAATAAGGGGAGCACATTCCTGTGCCCCCGTTATAAACAATTTCTGCCAGTCCAGTCGTCCGCGTGGTGGAAGTCTGCATGTGCACAGGGCTAGGGACCAGTCATATACGTGGTGATCAGCTGCATGTGCACAGAGCTAGTGCACACATGAAAAACGGTGAATCTAAGTTTTTATATTCACCATAGACATTTATATGCAAAGTGAGTACTCTGACACTTGACCAAAAAACAAACAAACAAACATACAGAATGATAAAGAGTTTATCAGATGGAGCCAGTCCTCATTGGAAGAGAAGCTCTCCACAAACTGGGTCCCCCTCAGCGGTGTGTAATGAGCTATAAATGACGGTCATGGGCTTTGGGCTTTGGGAAGTTAGGAGGTGACTAATGTTTCAGGGACGAAAGCCTATCATCAGCAATAGAGTTTAATAGCACCTTGAAAATGACTCTGATCCCAGTGAAACATTTCCAAATCTATAAAAGAAATAAGATTTTGTATATTTTTTTATGTGGGAAGAACAGGACATTTTCTTAAATATATACTTAATGTAGAACTATGTGACTAGAATATAAATGTACATATACCTAAATACATACTAATACGAAATTGCACCACGGAGCTCACTTGTTTAATCCTGTTTTATAATCCTCATTTTAAAATAAGAAGCACAAACAGCAATCCCTCAAATGTTCTACTAAAAGAGCCACTCATAAGTCACAAAGTCTGCATTTAATAAATTATTTTGTATTATGTTATTCAACTCATTCACTTAAAGTGAATATATTTTATTAAGCAACATGCATGTTATTCTTAGACATCATTTTCTTTCAAAATGACATGCCTAGAACTTGTTGGTAATAAAAATTAAAAGCTACTATTTTGCTCTCCTGTTATGTGTGACTTCTTTATCTCTGTAATATTGGAAGTGGAACTTGGAAATGAGAGAGGACTCCCCCACAACTCTACAACTCTGACCAATAAACCGGCCACCTCCGAACTGAAATCGGTTATCTACACAGAAAGCATCTCACGGCAGAGCGCCACCCAGGCCAAAAGCCGGAAGAGCTGGGCTGGGGCGTGGAGTTTCCATGTGTGTATCTGAAACAAAGGCATCGGGCACATGTAGACAGGACGTGGTCACTCATTGTTGTGCACGGCACACAGAAGAAAAGGCTGTCACAGACCCAGAGTTTGTCCATAGGAATCTGGCACTTTCGAGAGGACCAGGTGTTGAATCTGAAAAACTGGAGAGAACCGGAAACCACATGAAGGTCTAACTTGCAACACAAAGTTGCCACCGATGGCTTGCCCACTGTCCTTGCTCGCTCTCCTCCCTTGCCCAACGGAGGACCGTCAGAGGTGACATCTGTCCTCCCCTGTTCATTTCACTGACCCCGAAGGAGTGGACCAAACGCAACTTCTAATGCTTAGGACTGGCAGTCCCCTTCAGGGTTCATTGATTCTTATACATTTGTGATGAATGTAAAAGTGGGATTTTGGGTGTGCCCGTCAGCCTCCTCTGGACTTGGTGAGACAAGGCGATCGTCTGAATCTACTCAACTCAGAGTGATCAAGGAACCCGGATCTCTGAGTCTGAGATGCTCAGGACATCTGGGTGCCATGGTCAATTCCTAACTGAGGTGTCATCTTGTAAGTTGTATGCCCGAGTAGCAGCCAGTCTCCTGGGTGGCGTCTTTATCTCATCTGACTCTAGGTGAAGCAACCAAAATACAATGACAGAAGTCAGTTCAAGGCCTGTCATGATGACGGAGAGAAAAGTTTCTACTTCATTTTGGTAAAGACATCTAAAGTCATCATCAGTATAATAAAAATTATACGTATAAGCCGTGATGACACCGTAACCCCTCCCTACTGAACCTGAGCACAAAATTGTATCGATCCACAAGAATTATCTTGTCTCAAATGTCAGTGTTGCGAAAGGTTGAGGAACCCTGGCTGAGATCATTATTGTTAAGAAATGGTCATCATTTCAAGATACAGAAAGCAAATTGAAATAAATGTAAACAACAGAATTTTTTTTCACCACAGCAATAAAGAGAATAAAAGAATCCCCAACCCTCATTTTTTAAAAACAGTTGCTCACTTAAAATGTTTGTATTGTTCTTATATGTTTCAAATGATCAAAACTTCAAAACGGAAGATTTCAAGAGACAGCAGCGACTCAGCAGAGAGCTGAATCTTGTTCCTCGCCTAATGCTTCTCCAACGAGGTCAGTTCTCCAGGAAATCTCATCTTCTCGCTTTTCCCGCTGTCAGCAGGGCCCATGAAGCCCTCCAGCAATGCTCCATGCCTTCTCCCGGCTGGGGACAGTGGCTCTTTTCTGTGGGACGGGGACTCACAACCTGATCAAGACAGTTTTGTCTTTCTTCTGTCAGTCCCTGTGCTCGGTGTTTAGCAATTAACAGAAGGTTTTGGGGGCGGGGGGGCAGGCCCCTCCTACAGCTACAGTCCTCAGGCAACCACCGTGCACGAATGGACCACCCAGTGCACAGCCGCACAGAGCAGCCTGTCACCCCAAGTCATGCTGATAACAACTCCATCCCCTGTTCACAAGTGTCACGTTATTCTTGTGGCAAGTCGGTGCTCAGGAGACACCGTGGCGACATGGTGACCAGCATGCCACGGTCTGTGTGTGTCTAGCACAGTAGTTCTTAACCTTTTTTGAGGTACCGAACCCACCACTTTCATATGTGCATTCACCGAACCCTTCTTTAGTGACAAATAAAATATGATTTCTTTTCCAAATTCAAGACATAGGTATATGTTTTTTTACTGGTGCACAAAATGAGCCGTGCATGAACATCACCTTGCTCAAAGAACAAAACCAACAAAGTGCGTGAACTCACAACAAATTACGGTATTACTTTATTCTGGCCTCCGAGGCAGAGGCTTCTCCGAACCCCTGAGACGGACTCATCGAACCCCTAGGGTCCCATAGAACCCAGGTTAAGAACCGCTGGTCTAGCAGCTGCGTGGTGCCCGTCTCTTCACTGGTCCATTGACTCAACAAGTCAGTGACCGTGATGTTGACTTACTGACTGAGCATCCCACAGAGTAGCCACATTCATATACATGTTCTTCTTCAATTCTCAACCGGCCTTGAGAGGAACCGTCATCAACGCTTTGCCATCAGCTTAGGCGCAGTGATTTATAAACGTCCCCGTGATCTGAGAGCTAGAGGAGTGATTCTGCTCCATTTTCCCGAGCAGATCTAGCCTTTACCTTTCCCAGCCTTGCTCGGTGCCCTGGCGACCTGAAATCTGCCCACCCCATCACCGGGTTCCTCTGCCCTCTGACTTCCGGCTGGGTTGAGCCAGTGGGAGGCTCCAGTGGACCAGAGGGTGGGACTGTCCCCTCCCCACCTGCTGCCTCCCAGGGATCCAGCCGGGGCTGCATTGTCTACAACTCCAGGTCCTGTCAGGGTCCCTTTTCCGGGACCCTAGGGTCCTGCAGGTTCCTTCCTTCTCCCCTTGCCATCTAAGGACAGTAACGGCGTTCTGCTGGCTTCTGTCCCCAGGCGCTACACAATGCCCTTGTTCCCTGACCGCCCACACCTCTGAGTCTGCTGTGACCATGCCAGGATAGGAACATTGGGATTGCAACCCAAGTGTCTCTGGCTTCCCACCCTGAGTCCCTACGATCTCTACGGACCTGGTGGAGAAAGAGCCTTGTTCTAAAGCTGCCCCAGGGTTGCCTGAGCCGACCTCACTGCACTCCTAAAAATACGGGTAAATGTCATAATACAAGAAACACACCAAAGTATGCCCATATCCCTTAAAATGAAAAGCAATAAATGACAGGCAGGAATCTTTATAGGTTGGCTAGGAACATTTCCCGCAGCCATGGGTCCTGAGGGAAGACCGGACTCATTCTTTCTATATAGAAAAGGAAACTGAGACTCCCCGAGGTCGTCTAGGGACCGGGGAAGTCCCACAAAATGCTTCAGTGGCCACACTGAGCCTAGATTCCAAACCCCTTAGTTCCTAGCCACATGCCCGCTCCTCTTTACTAAATAAGCCACGTGGATGCCTAAGAGAGACTGTTGCTAAAGTATATGGGTTATCAAGTGATACTCTACACGTTCTCCCCATACAGACACCAACCACAAGTCATTTCTCAGCTGCAAGGGCATGAGAACGCAGAAAATAAAATGTAGCCTTTTCTCCATCTTCCCCTCTCCCCCCTGGACTCCCCCAAACCTCACAAAACAGAGACTATGTGAATACTAGCTACGTGCAGAACTAAGTTAATCTAGAGAGAGTCCTCAATACTGCAAACTTTTCCAGAGAGATTTTTTCCCCCCAATTTAATCAAAATCTCAACTGTTTCTTCTTTTCCTCATTTAAATGCAGTCAGAACTAACACATAGATGTGAGCTGAAGGCGGAAGCTAGCGGAGGCTCAGTGTGTCTGTGCAATTTGCTTTCAGCCAGTGGGTGCTGAAGGGGATTATTTCAAGTGGAGACATTAGATGAAACCCCCTGTGTGCTTATTTTGTTCAGACTAGGCTTCCCACAAAGACACAAAGCAATGGAGCCACCTGGCGGTCCACGGCCTCTCCCTAATTTTGTCTATTAAGTAGGGAGTTATTTATTTATTTATTTTATTTTTTAATTCATTGAGAGGAGGGGAGGCAGAGACAGACTCCTGCATGTACTCCGACCGGGATACACCCAGCAAGCCCGCCAGAGGGTGATGCTCTGCCCATCTGGGGTGTTGGTCCATTGCTCAGCAACTGAGCTCTTCTTAGCACCTGAGGTGGAGGCCATGGAGCCATCCTCAGTGCCTGGGGTCAACTCACTCCAATCGAGCCATGGCTGCAGGAAGGGAAGAGAGAGAGAAAGAAGAGAGAGAGGGAGGGGGGAGAGGAGAAAAGAGAGGGGGAGAAGGCAAAAGGGGGAGGAAGAGAGAAGCAACATTGGGAGGGGTGCAGAAGCAGAGTCAACCAGCCAGGGCTGGTAGAGGAGTTCCAATGTCAGGATGAAATGGTTTTAATGTTGCTTGATTCTTAGGCTTGGTTCACAAATTTCACATACCATCATAGTGTTTATTAAAGTTTTATTTAAGTCACCAATCCTTGAACCCCAAGCAACAGAACAAGTCCTGTCATTGTCTACCTGATGACAGGTCTGTTCTGCCGGGTTTGCTTCTGTCACCAGGGACCAGCAGCAAGCGCAGGCTGGAGGAGGTCACAGTGCTATTCGTTCACTTTCTTTGCGTTTTAGACTTGGAAGTAAATCCAGCCGCACTGAGAGCTGGCTTCCAGACTCTCCCTTCCCACTGAAGTAATTTGTTACGAGAATAGGAGTCAGGTGATCTAGAAAGCCTCCTGTGCCACACGCTATTATATTTTTCTTCTCTCCGTACCCTCTCCTCTAAATGAAAACGTATGTCTCTACACAGAGCGCCTAAGACAGTTTTTTTTAAACAGACTATTTTGCACTGATGGTTTCCAGCCGCACCAGAGGCAGAGGGCCAAACGTTTTCAGGAAAGCCTGCCCTAGCGGTATTTCTTTGGCAGGGATCAGAGAGGCAAGCTGTAGGCGGTGCAGAGAAAAACCTTACTCTTCTGTGGTTTCCCTCCTGGTTCTGAAAGGACGAAGATTCACGATAAAAATGCAGACAATGTCTGTGTCATATTGCACTGAAATTCACGCCAGTCCACTCTCCCCACGGAATGCAGCACTCCATGATTAGTCAGTGTGCTCCAATAAGATGGATGAGCCCATGTGTGTGTGCCAGACCTATGTCACACTCTGCAGAGACAAAGACAACTGAAGGTGCCCGTGGCCCGAGGGGAGCTCAGAGCAACAGGGGAGAGACAAGCGTCACTGAGAGTCGGAGAGGAGTGCTAACCGTGATGACAGCCGGACATCCTGGGCTGTCTGGCAGTGGGCACAGAGCACCACACACATGATCTCATCTCATCTTTCATAGCCCTGCATCTGGGCTCTACAGATAAGGGAGTCAAGGCTTAGGAGAGCTTATCTGACGACCCACATCACACCGCTGTTAAAGATGGCAGCCAGAATTCCAGTGCAGGGAGCCTTGATCATGTCCTTGGAACAGGGGGAGCCTCCTAAGGTCCCCATCCTTCCTCCCCACCCAGCCAGAAGAGCAGCATCGGTGCCACCCTGCCATCCACCCCTCAGACGTGGTCCAAAATGTCACCCAAGACCCAGCCCAACAACAACACGCCTCTCCCTTCTGATTCACAACCTGCATTGAGTGCATGGAGTGTGAACGCCTGTGACAGCGCGTAGGGCTCTCTCCTTCCGGACACGTTTCTAATGGCTATTCTAGAAGTTTCTGCATTCACAAAGGGTGGCCCGTTTCATACAACACATAACTCTCCGGGAGCATCGGCAAGGAACAGAAAACTCACACGACTTTCAGACCAAGTTGTTTCTTTGAATTAAAATTAAAAAAAAAACAGTCTGAACTTGAACATAACACAATATACATTTGTTGAAATAGAAGCATTCCTGAAATAATCAGATAGAAATCACTGTGGCATAGGGTCCCTCTATCTAGGTTTCTGATAATATTTAAAGTCCTAAATTCCCTACATGTTTTTTATTTTTCTGAAGATGGAACATTCTTTTAAGACCTCTGTACAGGAGAGACCAGAATTTGTGATATGAACGGACACGGTATTATCTCAAGGAAAGAAGACCGGGGAACAGGGTGATGCTATTGAGCCCCAGCCCACACCTGGGCATGGAGTCGGGGTGTTTCATTCTCGGGCTCAGACGGGGGTCAACCCCCCTGCAGTTAACGCTGCAGATGTTGATGGGAGGCAGTAAATTTGGCCGGGCCTATGACCTGCCTCGGGGGACTCAGCATGCTGTCCTGGGCCCCAGAGTGAGCTGCCGGTGGCTAATCTCTGGATCCCCGGGCCCTGTCACCTGCCCCCGTCACACTGGTGGCTGTATTTCACCTGCTCTGAGCTTGGTTGTCTTTATGATTCAGTTTAGTGTGAAGAAAATCGGTGTGGCAGACGAAAGCATCTCAAGCTCTTCTTGACCAAACACTAACTTTCTGCCGATACGGATTTTGTTTCCCGTCACCAGATCCCCGATGGCGTCTGTCAGCCTGTCGGGGAAGCCGTGTCACTCACTAGTGTACAAAGCATCAGCTGTGAGGTTCCGCTGAAGTGGACAAAGAAAGGGACTCCGCGTTCAGCTCCTAGGTTGGGACCGCCAGGCTCACAATGCACGTTGACGTTGGAGAAGCTGGACTTCAGAAACCGTGGCAATGCAAGGCCATGGTTATACTTGTGTGTTCCTGGTTAGAGAGACACAGCTGAAACTCTCCGGCTGGCACCAGCTGGAGGTACAGCGAGGGGCGCTGAGCTTGGGACCAGGACCCTGAGTCCCCGTCCTTACTCTGTCCACCTGTCTCCAGGTGACTGACACGGCCTCCCCACCTGAGTTACTACAGTAGGAAAATGAAAGTCAGGTAGACCGCCCGGGGAGGACTGAATTATAAATGAGTGAGATAACGAATGTAAACGTATCCATAGTCTAAAAGTCATCTTATAAGATTGTAGACATATTTTGTTCCAATTTCATCTACTGAGAGTTAGTAAACCAATTATGTTGCTGCTGTGACATTCATCTTTAACTACTTAATAGATTTTTTTGTGTCTGACTTGATATCAACAATCTGGACTGCATCCCCCCCCCCCCCCCGTGGCTCATTACACTACATACAAGATAGCTACACTTTTGACAGAGTTTTAAATTACTGTTGAGCACTACGGACACCCAGACTGAGAAACCTGTAAACTGTTACCTTGCAACCTCAGCAATTTAGAGGCTAAATTGTTGCATACCCAAATCCTGTGTGGGTTTAAAACATGGCAATTTTTTATGAAGAACGAAGCAAAAATGGTTCAGAGTCTCAATCCCAATAAATTGTTGTCCTAGTCTCTCTGTACACAAATGTACAGAGATTTACTGAGACAGGAGGAGAGAGCCACAGCTCTCCACAGAGGGAAAGGAGTAAAATAATGGTGTGTATTGTATAACTGGGAGTGCGTGTGTGTGTGTGTGTGTGTGTGTGTGTGTGTGTGTATAGAGAGAGAGAGGTCTACACACCCGTGTCTACGAAAAACGAATGTCAGGTCCCCATCCCAGAACAATTAAGTCAGAACATACGGGGTGGGCCCGCACTGGTGCACATTAGAAGCTCCCCTGGTGATTTTCACACGCAGCTGGGGCTGAGAACACCACCCCACCCCAGAGCTGAAAGCCCTTAATGGACCACTTACACTGCACTGGCCCATATGTTTCCATTCAGACCAGAAGGACAATACCAATATGGCAGCATTAAAAGTCTTCATCTGATGAAACTCACTCGGGGAACTTTTTTTCCCCCAAAACCTTTTAGAAAATGAAAACAGACATCACTTACCTCCTGGCTTCCCATGGGGGTGGTGGGTGTGGACGGAGACGCTGGTTGCCTGGTGATGCTGACAAGGTCACAACGGGGGCCGGCCCCTCGCTTACCTTGTTCTTTCCTTACATTGCTTTTCTTGCTGCCAGGTGCTGTGAATAAAACCTCCTAGAGGAACAACAGGCTCTTGAAAACACACAAGAACCCCTACCCAGAGGCAGAGCCATAGATGCAGAAACCAGGGAACCGACCTGGGGTATGAAAGGGGGGGAAGGGCACAGCTTCACCCAGAATCTCGGGACTCCTGGAGGTTGGCACAATATTCACAAATCAGTTAACATGATAGATACATCACAAAACGAAGGATAAAAAGCACAGGATCGTACCAATAAGTGCAGAAAAAGCATTTGATAAAATCCAACACCCATTGATGATAACGATTCTCCATTAAGTAGGAATGTAGAGATTATACCTCAACATAATAAAAACCACCAATGACCAAACCCATAGGCAACATCGTACTCAATGGGCAAAGACTGAAATACTTCCCTTAAGATCAGGAGCAAGACAACGACGTCTGCTTTCACCACTCTTGTTCAGTATAGTACTGGAAACATTAGCCACAGCAAGAAGATAAAAAAATAAAACAAAAGGCATCCCCACTGAAAAGGAGGAAGTAAAGCCAAGTCATTATTTGCAGATGACATGACATCATATATAGAAAACCCTAAAGACTCCACCCAAAATCTGCTAGAGCTAATACATGAATTCAGCCAAGTGGCAGGATACAAAGTTAACATTCAGAAATCAGTGGTATTTTTATATACTAATAAAGAACTAGCAGAAAAAGAAATTAAGAAAATAATTCTATTTACTATTGCAACAACATCAAGAAAAAAATGTAGGTATCTAGGAATAAATTTAACCGAGGAAGTAGAAGACCTGTACTCTGAAAAGTATAAGAAGTTGAGGAAAGAAATCAAGGAAGACACAAATAAGTGGAAACATACACCATGCTCATGGGTAGGAAACATTAACGTCATTAAAATGTCCACACTACCCAAAGCAATCAATGGATTCACTGTTATTCCTATTAAAATGCAAACGGAATATTTCACAGATCTAGAACAAATATTTTAAAAATTTATATGGAACCACGAAAAACCCCAAATAGCCACAACAATCTTGAGAAAGAATATAGTTGTCGGAATGATGCTACCTGATATCAAACTATACACAAGGCCACAGTAATCAAAACAGCATGCAGTTCATAAAAACAGACATGCAGTTCAATGAGAGAGACAGAGAGCTCAGAAATAAACCCACGCTTTCGTGGTCAATTAATATTTGACAAAGGAGGCAAAAACGTACAAGGGGGTAATGGCAGTCAATTCAATAAATGTGATAATTGGTCAGATACGTGCAAAAAAATGAAACTAGACTACCTACTTATACCATACGCAAGAGGAAACTTAAAATGAATTAATGACTTACATATAAGTTGCAAAACCATAAAAATCTTAGAATACATAGGCAGTAAAATCTCAAACATTTCTCATAGTCATCAGTAGACAAGTGGATAAAAAAGCTGTGGTACATTTACACAATGGAATACAATGCAGTCATATAAAAAAGAAGGAAATCTTACCTTTTGCGACAGCACCGATGGACCTGGAGAGTATTATGCTAAGTGAAATAAGCCAGTCAGAGAAAGACAAACACCATATAAAATATACAATATTTTTTGTGATATATGTCATCGGACAAGGGGAACAAAGGGGAACAACAGGACTATATCTAAGTAAAGAGCTTTTGCACAGCAAAGGAAATGATCAACAGAATGAAAAGAGAACCACTGAACAGGAGACCATATTGGTCAATGACACATCTGATAAAGGGATAATTTCCAAAATATATAAAGAACTTATGCAATTCGACACCAAGGAGACAAATGACCAGATTAAAAAAATGAGCAAAGGACCTGAATAGACACTTCTCTGAAGAGGACATACGATGGCCAATAGACAAATGAAAAAATGCTCGACCTTACTAATCACCAGAAAAATGCAAATTAAAACCACAGGGAGATATTCCCTCACACCTGTCAGAATGGCTGTCATCAATAAATCCACAAACAACGTGCTGGCAAGGGTGTGGAGAAGAGGGGACCCTTGTGCCCTGTTGGTGGGAATGCAGACTGGCGCAGCCACTGTTAAAAACAACATGGCGTTTCCTCAAAACATTAAAAATGAAACTACCTTTTTACCCAGCCATCCCACTCCTGGGAATATATCCAAGGAAACCCAAAACACTGATCTGAAAGAATAGAATACCTGTACCCCTATGTTCATTTCAGCATTATTTACAATAACCAAGACCTGGAAAGAGCCCAAGTGATCATCCGTTGACAAGTTGGGTAGAAAATCTTCGGTACATAGTGGAAAACAACACGGCCATAAGGAAGAAAGTAAACTTACCTCTTGCAACAGCGTGGGTGAACACGGCAAGCATTATGCTACGTGAAATAAGTCGGCCAGCCAAGGACAGATACCATATGACCTCACGTATGGGTGGAATCTAATGAACACAGTAAACGAACAAACAAAACAGAAGCAGCGGCGTGGACACAGGGAACAGACGGACAGCTGTCAGAGGGGAGGGGAGCTGCGGGACTGGATGAAAGGAGGTGAAGGGATTGAGCAAGAAGAAAACGCATGTGTATAACACATAGACACAGACAGCAGCGTGGTAACAGCCAGAGGGAAAGGGGCGGTGGGGGTGGAGGTGGGGGGAGGCAAGGGAGGGTTAGCAGGGATGGAAGGAGACTATGCTTGGGGCGATGGGCGATGAGGCCATGTGCAGATGACGCCATGTTGAGTTGTATTCTTGCAACCTGTCTCCTTTTGTGACCCAGTGTCACCCCAATAAACCCAATTAAAAAGAAATAGAGAAGCCTTGCTTTGCATACCTGGGAGTCAACGGCAATGCCCCGGGGCCAGGGTGACAAGCACTCTTGTCTTGCTCAGAGAGGGTGACTACTTCAACTTGGGAGCATCGACACTGGGCTTTCAATTTTCTGTTTCCAATGGAAGGAGAGGCTGTGGACAGGTCCCATCTGTAAACAAAGACCACACTTAAAACGATTTACCCAATTTACAAGAAAACAGCCCCCCCCACCACCGCTGCAACTTGAGACATTTGACACTTAAGATGAGGACATGTCATAAAATTGTCTATGAAAGGTGGCACGCCATCCCAGACGACACTGTTATATCTACCTCCTTCACTGAGCCTGGAGCAGATGGTGGCTCTGTAAACAGTCAATCAATGATCACTGGACAACCTCTACAAGACCAACTCACTAACACCGTTAGATTTGGATATCAGCCCTAGCTTCCAATACAATTGATTCTCTTATAATTGTCCTAATGTCCCAAGCATTTGTGTGTGTGTATGACAAACAGTCGTAGTGCAATAAAATGGGAATCTTATTTCAACGCTGCCCTGATTCAGTAGGTCTGGGTGGGCTGAAAGTCTACATTTTTAACTAACTACCAGGTGATACCATCATTGCAGTCCATCAACTATCCTTTAGTGCAGTGGTTCTTAACCTTTTCTGAGGTACCGAACCCACCAGTTTCATATGCACATTCACCGAACCCTTCTTTGGTGATAAATAAAATATGATATTTTTTCCTCAAATTCAAGACATAGGTATATGTTTTTTTACTGGTGCACAAAATGAGCTGTGCATGAACATCACCTTGCTCAAAGAACAAAACCAACAAAGTGCGTGAACTCACAACAAATTACGGTATTACTTTATTCTGGCCTCTGCGGCAGAGGCTTCTCCGAACCCCTGAGACCGACTCATCGAACCCCTAGGGTTCGATAGAACCCAGGTTAAGAACCACTGCTTTAGTGGCAAGGATGTAAAAATAAAAAATGGCCAGGATTTATATCACCCCTTTTAGAAAATGAAAGCTTGACTCCATTCTCAAACAAAATACTGAAGATGTATGAGAGAGCATCAGAACAAGACGCTTAGAAAGCAGAGAAGACTCAGCCCCTGGCTCCACTGGAACCAAGTCTCTGCCTGCTGTCCGGGCATTACCACGGCCCTGAGCAAACGTCAGAGGCTGACGCTGAGCTTTGCCATCCATCACTCAGGCTCCAGGAGGACAAACAAGCACTTCCCTGCACTTCTGTGATTTGCGGCTTCATAAATGTTGTTCTAACTGGACGCCTCACAGTTAGCAATGCAGGAAGGCGGCGATTCCTTCATCTCATACACACAGGGCGCCGTTAATCCTGGGATTCTGCGATAAAGGACGTGCCCCACGGAATTCATCAGCGTGCTCCTATTTACTCTACCCGCCTTTTCTCCCGTGTCATGGCGAGGTCCAAGAAACCAAAACATCCTCAGCTCTCATTCCCCATCGGACATTCTTGGCTGAGACAGAGCTCTTGGAGTGAGAACCTGCAGATACTTCTTTTGTCTGCGTTGGAAAGGACTAACCCTACCGGGCTTCTTGCCTCTGGCCGCGTCTAACAAGACACCTGAGTTATAAAAAGTAAGGGGGAGAGAAGAGGGAAGAGGCTCCGAGTCCCAGCAGGAGTCCAGCGTGACCCGGGACGGCCACTGATGTGGATCTGAGCCTCGGTTTCCTCGTTCAGAGGCTGGATTACTAGTGATACATCATTTGTACAGACACGGATAACTATGGGACATGAGCCCCTGCATACGTTTGATTCGAAAACGTTGTGAGTGAGGTTACAGGTCCTTGTGGGAGGCACGGAGGGTCAGGCCTCCTCTCTCCTTTCCCTGACTTAAATTCGGTTTGGCAGCTGGCTCTCTGGATGCGTGATAAGAAACTCGTGTGTGCTTCAGCCTCCTCCATGCCGTTTTCTTTCTGCATTTAGTTCCTGAGAGGGGCAGCCTCGCTAGGGCCGGAGTGATCGCTGGTATTTGCCACTGGGTCTCGGTGCCTCCTAAGTGTCGGTTAAAATGTGCTAATAAAACTTGTGTGCCTGGGCTCATTAACCCATTCCTAAGTATGAAAGCTGAGGCACTCTGCCTGGGCTTCACCTGGGATTCAAGAGTGGTTCTTTTACTTTGAAATCTGCATCATGGCAACCAACATGCTATTCTAGGTCCAAGCAAGGGTGTCATGTGAGTCAGCATTTTTTTTAGAGGTGCTAAATTTTTTAGACTCTAAGGACAGCGGAAATTGTAACCGGCCAGGTAGTGCTGTCCACATCTTCTCTCTCCTTGTCCCTTCTGGCCTCCCTCTGTCCTGTTCACCTACAATATACACCCAGTCACTACCTTCCAGACCGGGAAGCTTCTGACATCCCAGAGAGGGGCCAGGTGTGTAGGCTATGGACCCGGGCAGACTGACCAGGGCTCTCAGCCCCCCAGAAGGGCTACAGCCTCTGGGGCATGGGAAGACAATGGGCCCATCAAGTCCCAGCACTAAAAATAAATGCTTAAAAATAGAGTATCTTCCTCCAGATCCCTTTTCCTGCTTATCTGGATTTTCGTGGTAATCACTGTGCTGGATTCTTTCTAGTTAATCACATGAGCTTCCATAAACAATATGGCTTGAATTTTTCTGTTTTTGAACTCCATATAAATGGGAATAGAGCCTGAATTTCTTTTTGTGTCATGCTTCTTAAGTTAAACACATTTCTAAGACTGATCACGGTTGCTTCCTTGTCTGCTATATTAAAAATTTGCATACATCAATTGATCCTGCTGTTTCTGGGCATGTGAATTGCTCCCAGCTTTGAGCTATTACCAAGAGAAATGTTTTATGAGTGTTCTTACACAAGTATTTCTGGAGCACAGACATCCATTCCTCTTCCATATATACTAAGAGGTGGGCGTTCTAAGGTATTGCAGGGCGATGTTTTTCTTTATAAAATAATGCCAGCCTGACCAGGCAGTGGTGCAGTGGATAGAGCATCGGACTGGGGCGCAGAGAACCCAGGCTTGAAACACTGAGGTCACCGGGTTGAGCGTGGGCTCACCAGCTTGAGCGGAAGGTCACTGACTATTGCGTGGGATCATAAACATGACCCCAAGGCCGCTGGTTTGAGCCCAAGGTCACTTGGCTTGAGCAAGGTGTAGCCCCCTGGTCAAGGCCACATATGAGAAAGCAATCACTGAATAACTAAGGAGCCACAACAAAGAATGATGCTTCTCATCTCTCTCCCTTCCTGTCTGTCTGTCCCTCTCTCTGTCACTCTCTGTCCCCTCTGTCAAAAAGAAAGAAAGAAAGAAAGAAAGAAAGAAAGAAAGAAAGAAAGAAAGAAAGAAAGAAAGAAAGAAAGAAAGAAAGAAAATGCCAGTGTCCTCCCCAGCGATCCGGATGTCCCACACTCAGGTTTGCCGTGCACAAGTTCCAGGTGTCCCACCTCCCCGTCACTCCTTGGTGCTGAGGGTCCCTCATTTCAGCCATTCCGTCTGGGGTACAGCGGCATCCCCTTGTGCTGTTAGTGTTCGTTTCCCTAACGACTTGTGAGGCTGAGACTGTGTTCACAGGCTTAGTGGTCACTTGGGTATCTTCTTTTGTAAAGTGCCCATTCAAGTCTTTTGCCTAATTTTAATTTTTTCCCCCTGCTGTTTATAGGCATATTAGAGATAGTCATCTGTTTTCAGTTAAAGGACCTGACTTATAAATGTACCCCCCATAACTCCTTGCTCCCGTCCCGTTGGCCAGACTCACCCATGGGCACAGATAGCTTGAAGGCAGTGTGCCCCCAAAACACTACTGTAGGAAAGGAACCCACTGAGACGTGTGGAGGACAAGCAGCCCCTACTCTACTAGGGCTGGCCCTGAACACGTCAACATTCGTTAGTGCTCTGGGACGCGCAGGGGACCTGGCAGAACTGGTGAGAGAGGCACTCAAGGCATCAAAGAGTGAATCGTCCAAACCCCGCCTGGTGTAAGGTGAGTTGTGACTGGGAATAAGTGTGTTTCTTACAGTGATTCATTCTGTGAATCAGACCCCCCAACACACACACACAACACACACACACACATCACACACACACACATCACACACACACAACACACACACACACTGCTGGGCTTGCATACCTCAACCAAGTAGGTAGAAGAAAAAGGAAGAAGCTCGAATATATGTTTGGGAGCATTTGTGTTCTAAATTCAGGGTGACACCAGGAGGGAAGACTGTGACGTCTGTATGAACTGGCTAGACCGGGTCTCCCACAGAAAGGATGAGCCCCCCGGTCCTCTGCATGGCTGCTCCCCCAGCTGCCCGATCAGTGTCAGTGCTAACCTGCAAGCTGCAGTCCTGGAGGCACGATGGCTGACCACCATGCGCCTCTCTGCTGGGATGGACATCCCAGGAAGGAGGAGTCAGGGCCGGGCCGATGTGGACGCTTGCCATTCTGATGATGGTGTTGGTTGGGTATACAGGATCTAGGCCCCCTGGCTGTCTCTCCTGCCCTCACTGTCATCCTAGAGAGCTGGGCCACCGCAGCATGGGGCATACAAGCAGGACCCAAAATTATTAGGACACAAAAGCCACCCCACGGACAAGGTGCCCTCCCCGTCCCTTTCTCCGCAGCCCTGCCCTCCTGTTAGCACTTGACATAGTGAATGCCTCCTGCGTCACGCCTTCCTCAGGTGCAGTGGGACTTTGCCACGGTCATGCCATAGTCACAGGGTTTTGCTAGGCGTTGCTCCCCGCTGCCCGGGGGGACAGCACGTGGAAATGCCCGGAACCCTTTGCAGAGCACAATGGCACTTTGGACACTTCGCAGTGTCAGCTAACAGTTCAGCGAGGGTTTGAGTGAACCAGCCTCAACAGGGGAACTTCCCTGGGTCCAGGCGGGGGTCTACGGACACCCACTGGCCTTGCTCACTGTCTCTGAAACACTGTTTGTAGCTCAAGCAATACTTTAAAGGGACCTCAACCTCTGACTCTCGCTGTCAACTCAGCCTGCAGGCCCCCAGGGAGCGGTGTGGCGATGGCCAGCTGGCCAGCCATTAGGGCAAACATCGGTCTCTTCAGAGCCCGAGATGCTATCGTCTCTCTCCAGGGCTTGGAAAGGCTGAAAAATTTCAACCTTTTCTTTCCATTTATCAAAATGTTCCAGAGATTATAAAGGGCGAGATTAACAGCAATACTATCATAGTAGGGGATTTCAATACCCCTCTAACAACACTGGATAGATCCTCAAGAAAGAAAATTAATAAAGCAACAGCAGACTTAAAGGATACACTAGATCAACTTGATTTAATAGATATCTTCAGAACTTTTCACCCTAAAGCAGTAGAATATACGTTCTTCTCAAGCGCTCATGGTACGTTTTCTAGGATAGACCACATGTTAGGACACAAAAATGGTCTCAATAAATTTAAGAAGATTGAAATCATATCAAGCATTTTCTCTGATCACAATGCCATGAAACTAGAAATTAACCAAAATGCTCCAGACCCCAAACTCCAGACTCCAAACCATTTTCATCTGCCGGACTTGAGACAGCAGAAGCTAGCCACGGAGTACACTAATGTTTCCGTGACGGAACACATAAATGCATGAGCTTAGGAGAGATGTGATGGGCCACTGTTCACGGAGACAAGCAAATGTTCAAAACCTACTTTGTAGCTGACCTTTCCGAGTATATTCGAAGTCATGATGCCCACAAACACACGCAGTCACGCACGCGCACACACACACAATCTCCTATATTGCACAAACGGCTTGACCACAGAGCTGCTGGCATTTCCATGGTAATTTTTTCATATTTTCAGTTGTTTTATGAGAGTGTAAAAACCTAAACCAAGGAACCTAGATGTTCCCCAGGATGGCTTCCTCTTTTTTTTTTCATATATACTGTTACTAAATATGGGAAGAAAAACATATTCCTACCTTTTAAAAAGAATACTTAAGGTAAGTAATGATGTTCTATTTTATCACTCTTAGTCATAGTAGAAACTAATTAAAATATGTATTGAGTTTTAAAAAAATGAACATGACACATAAATTTGTCATTCCGACGTGGTCAGGGGTGTCTGGGACATGTGTTTATCTGCTGCTATAATCAAACAAGATTCCTACCCAATAACAGCATTTAGTAAGTAGAGACAGAGGAGGGCTGAAACGTGACCTTCTTTCTTCTGTGTCATCTCGTCTCAACTCAGGGGGTGGGGGGGCGGGGAAGGTGCTTGTTGAAGAGCCTGGCTTCCCACACACACCGCATATCCTGACTGGGGGAGACGAGAGACACCCCACCAGCCAGGCCCCCTGCGCCTTCTTCCCTTAAACGCGGCTGAGTCAGAGGTAAAGGGATGGCCGTCAGCAGGACTCGTTTGGACCAAATTCCTCATCGATCATTCTAGGAAGAACCACTCACGTGTGCACTTAGACAGATACGGGGGGGAGGGGGGTGCTGGTGGGCGTCTCATCGCTTCAAACAAGGGCTGTTCCTGCGAGAAGGAAACCTGTGGAACCTGATGGGAAGAGTCAGCATGTTGTTCTCCGCGATCAAACCACAAGGCTTTCTGTGTTTGGAAGGAAATGCAAGACAAGAAAGGCCAGAATTGGAACCTTTTTTTTTTTTATTTAATTTTTTTTTTTAATGAAAGTAAGAAGTTGGAAAATAGAGAAACGGGCCGAGGAAGGATAGATATACTGTGTGAAACAGGCGTGGAGAGATAAGGGAAGTTAGGAACAGATGTGGCCAGTGAAAGGACGCAGCCCCCTCTTTCCTGATCCCTGGCTGAAGTAGATTAATAGGGTGCTGTGGTTTGGTCACCAGGAGGCCACTGGATGATCAGAGAGCTGCCCGTGAGTGCTCTCATCTAGTGACCGTGAGCCCCCCACCAGATGGAGTCCCGTGGCACCCAGTGGGCAGCAGAACTTTCCAAAGCACCTTGGAATACAACCAGGGTCAGAGTTCCTTAAAGAGTTAAATAGTGGTGCCTGACCAGGCGGTGGCGCAGTGGATAGAGCGTCGGACTGGGATGCGGAAGACCCAGGTTCAAAACCCCGAGGTCACCGGCTTGAGCTCGGGATCATCTGGTTTGAGCAAGGCTCACCAGCTTGAGCCCAAAGTCGCTGGCTTAAACAAGGGGTCACTCGGTCTGCTGTAGCCCCCCCCCCCCATCAAGGCACATATGAGAAAGCAATCAATGAACAACTAAGGTGCAGCAACAAAGAATTGATGCTTCTCATCTCTCTCCTTTCCTGTCTGTCCCTATCTGTCCCTCTCTGTCTCTCTGTCTGTCACACACACACACACACAAAAAGTTAAATAATGGGGATCAAAGTACATGCTTATTACTAAACTGCCTAATATTGCAGTCAACTAGGATACTTTTTCCAATTTGCTGACAAACCTTTTTGGAAAAATTGGAAAACAATGATATTGAAATGCCTGAATAGAGCTCTAGTTTTCACCCCCAGAAGATGGCTTTTTCTAGTCCACGTTGGCAGGGCCATTGAGCTAGAGGCGGCCGTGGGTGACCTGGACTACAGGATGCTGTGAGGAACACACGCTCCCCTGAAACCACAGACTCAGAGGGTTCCGTGTGTGAGACACAGATGGTGCCCTTGGTCCCACAGAGCTCCGGGTCCCATTGTGGGAGACAGCATGTGGGGCAGGGGCTGCAAGCGAGATGTCCCCGGTGGTTCCGAAGCTGCGGGTGACATGAGCAGCATGCAGAGCAAAGACCTTTTGGTTCTCGAGTCCAGGACGGGACGAGTGAGAGTGCATCTGCCTTCCCTGTGAACACTATCACCCTACTTTTGCCTCACACCCTATATTCCAGGCTCAGTGATTCGTAAGCATGCCTTAGCAATCATTAAGATCGCTTAGCCACTCTTCAAGACAGAACATAGGGATGAGGATGCATGCTTGGGGAAGAAGTTGACTTGGGGTGATGGGCACAGAACACAATCAATAATTCCAATGCTATAGGAACGTCTACCTAAAAGATGTCTGACGGATGCCCGGGTGGGAAGGCTGGTTTAATGAGCAGTAGAAAATTCTCCAGAAAATCCGGCAGCACAGGAGTCGCTGAGGGGTCACTGAGTCTCTGTTTGTGGAGCCGGTTCCTCAGGGAAGAGCATTTAGATGGACGTGTATGGGGAACTCAGAACAGACACCCACAGAACACCCATGGCTAGTTGCTTCTCTGCCCTCACGGGCACTCGTCTACCTGTGCCACTGTGAGGTGGGTGTCCAGCCGGAGATCACATGCCCCAGGCATGCGACTGAGAGACGGGGCTGCATCCATGGAATGTGAGCAGAGGTTGTGTGTGTTGTGTTCATAGCAAGGCTTTTAAGAAGAGTGTGTGATTTTTTGGTAGACTTTTTTATTTCTTTTCTTCATCTACCTTATTTCAAACATTGCTAGGATCCTAAAGGGTGTCACCGCTATAAAACAAATGGTCCTTTGGAGTCTAAATAACCACGGAGGGGAAAGCCACCATGATCACCAGCTGTGCCGTGTGTCATAGGGGGAAGAAATACACTTCTCCCTGTGCTCAGCCACCGACAGGACCACAACGAAAACAATGACTCCAGTGTCCCCCATCCACCCTATTCATGCAAACTCTATTCTCCCTTCAGCGTGCAGCTCGCTTTCCTCCCTTGTACGGAGGCTTTTAACCCCAGGCACTCTCGGGGACAGTGGCTTCTCCTCTGAGTCTTAGCATGGTGGTCGATCACTCTTCTGGCAAATAGTCATGCCTTTTGACCTCTATTGTAATTTCAATGGGCTTTTCATGTAATTTTGGTTTATGTTTCTCTGGGCTTTATATCCAGTCTATTTTTCACGTGTCTTTTCAAAGAATGAAAAACACTTTCCTTGTCCTCCATCAAAACAAAACAAAACAAAAAGGACAATTTCTAAGCTAAACTCCAAAATAGAGAAAATGGGAGAATTTTGAATTTTAATGTCGCCTGAACAATTATGGAAAAGTTCTGTGCTTGGGAAGGAAACAAAGTCTGTCTGGGTTTGCGCTCTGAATAATGACGACTGGCTTTTCGAGAACAATGGACTCCGCGTCCGCGAGATGCCCCTGCTCCTCGCACGACCAGCCCGAACATTCACCTTCATTTTGAAAAGGATCGTGGAGCGATCAGACACAGACCAGCGAGGGCACTCAGGTGTTGAGTTTGTGAAGCCCAGCTGAAACTCACAGCCTGTGACTGACGCTGTTTTGTATCCCATACACTCTTTCTGTTAGGTCTACTGTCTTTATACTTTCAGCCCAACGTGTTTTCTCTGATAAGCGTAGGTTGACATTTGATATTATATACGTGCAACACGAACTTGACCTTCCCAAACCTATCTAAACATGCTTTACAGACAATGTGAAGTTGCCGGCTGTCCCCAGTTCTGGGTTCCTGGTTGGAATTAGGGTCAGGAAACAAGAGCATTCTGTCCCCTTCAGGACAGATGGGCGGCTGTCCTCAAATCCTATAAGCCATCATTAGTGGGAGGCCCTGGGCCCATAGTCCAAGTTTACAGCTAAAATAAATGACTACACCTCCATCTCCCGTCCGGCAACTGCACAGGAGACGACAGGGCGCATTTGTTAACCTTCGGAGAAAAGAAAAGGTGATAAATGATTTCACTAGACTTCCTTTTGAGAAGGAATCGTTTCTGCAAATGCGAGGCTGTGGAAAGCATGCCTGAGGGACAGAATTAGGGGAGAAAAATAAGTTTCTAGAGAAAACATTGAAGTGTAATGAGTGCGGCCCAAGAATGATGAGACATTCCACTCTAGAATCTATGTAAACACAATTCATTAAATTAGAAAGAATAAATAAAAGATGGTATCCCAGCTAAAAAAAGAATGATGAGACAGAGAGGTGTTTTGTGACCACACGGCCCTGAGGCTCTGACTTCCCCACAACCATCTGGTGAACAAGAAGAACAGTCTGCAGATACGTCTGGAACATTCCATTGCTTCCGGGGGCCCTGTGACATCTTTTCCTGATGCTGTCATTTGTCATACAGGAACGCGCACTTCAAACGGAAAATGGCCTAATGTTCATTCACATGGCTCTTCCAGCACATACGTTCTCCCTAACGGGGTGCTCGCGTGTTTGTGCGCGGGTGCAGGACCCTGACCCCCCCATGACCTCCCAGTGTGGGAGGGGAGCGGGTCGTAAGGCAGAGTCAACCACAGTGTATCCAGATGTGCTGTCCACAGCATCTGACATCTAGAGCTATCTGGACCAGAAATCATGACACACACATGGACAGATAAATGCTTTTACTTATAATTCCTCAAGCACTATAACTTAGACTAATTTGATCATGGATACATGTTGATTCATAGTAACTCATTAACATAACCTAACCTAAGTGTCCCCATTTTGCAGATGAAGAGACAGAGCCATGGACAGGAAGAGTAGTGGCCGAACCGGGACCAAAACACAAGCAGGCCTGACCCCAGGGACAACGCACTTGTGTACCCCAAAGCACAACCTTTTAAGACAGAGGAGAAGTCACCATCTTCCACGTCCACGCTTAACGAAGTACGAGTGGACACATCCTCATCTTCACATGCACAGGTGTATGCGAGTGTGCCGATCATGGTACGTAAAAAGAAATACAGTGTCCCCACCAAAGGCAGGAAGGAGATAATTTAATATTTGATATGCACAAAATCGGGACGCAGTTAATCATGCTATGCAGATGGTACCTCCGTCTACTTAGAAAGGAAGTAAGTCCACTAGAAGGTTCAAATGCTAAAAGGACTATTCAGGTGGCTGGCCAAGATCCTCAGATGGTCCCCTGGACTTCCACCCTCTGGGACCCCCCCGAGTGTGGGGGATGAATTCTACGATGACTACCAGCTGACCTTCAGTTCACGGAAAGGGAGAGTCTTCTGGGCAGGGCACGGTAACCAGGACCACCTTGAAGGGCAGGAGACACACCAGGCACTAGTCCCGCTGGCCTGGAAGAGGCAATTACCCCCGCTGTGAAATGCGTACAGGGACCACGGGGCAGCGAGGGCACTTGAATATTGTTGCCCTCCCCCCTCCTACACACAATGACAGTGGGAGGGCGGGTGGTGAGGGTGCCCTGGAGAGAGAGGAGCAGTTTCATTTATGTAAAGAATAATCACCCCCCTCTGGACAGCTTGGGCTGGGGAGACCACATGGTTGAAAGGTCCACTGGCATTGGAGAGCCAGAGTCAGGAAGCCACGAGGGAGGCTGGCCTTGCCACCTGAAGAATCCGCAAAGAGGACAGAGCAGGGACACACAGGGGCAAGGACACCTTCTATCTGCCACCCCACCTCAGCAGGTGCTACAGCTGGGAGGTGGTCCGACATGACTGGGCGCTCGGGCCGCTGTGCCCCACTAAAGCGTATCTTGTCAGTGAACTCACGCTCTCTCTGATCAGATGAGAGTGTCAGCACCACACTAGTGGCCAATCTCACACAGCTCCGTGACAGGGTGTCGTGAAGGCCAGGGGGACCAACTCCTGATCATGACCAGTTATGAAAAAGCATATCCAAATCTTTGTGTTCCAAACTGAAGAAGTTGAAGAAGCTAATTAGTAATGATCTCATCTCCTGCTAATGTCAGAGACTGCCATTCAACTGTAACACCCACCGTATTGAACACTGAACACCTTCCCATGGGCATGTCTTTGAACGTATGAATGGTTCTATTGATAGCTTTCCTTTGAGATGAACGTAACAAGAATAACAACAAGAAATTAATCAAAACTGTATCTTCCAATGGCTTGGCATCAATAGCTCTTTGAGATGGCCAGGAGATTGGTAACTAGAAGGAAAGACAAGATGGTGGCTGCACCCAATCAGCTAGTCCTTGACCTTCGAAGTCTGAAATCCTGGCTAGCCTCCTTTAGGTGACCGCCTACAGTTTCCAAAGCAATATAACAACAATTGTGATAATAGGCAGGGAAATGGATCCTACATATGCCCATGTTCTCTGATTGACTCTAACAGTGATGGTCTGGAGATTACAAACCCAGTCTCTCCAGGTAGAGTAAATTAACAGAAAGATTCACATTTCAGTCAAGCAAATCATTGTGTGAAACTAATTCATAACAGATGTCATTAGCTGTAAATATATATATGTATATATTCAGTGAAAATCTAACCATGCCATTGCCGTCCAGTTAGATTCAGACCCTAATAGGAACATGTGGAAAACATTTCTGTGCCTCCGGGGACCCCCACCCAGCACCTCGTTCTGCTTCCTTATGCAGGTACCCCAACCTCGGCGTCCCGGGAAGAACACACAAACTGAGACCGCTCCGGGCTCAGGGTGATTACTGGGAACACGCCTGACAAATTTCTTCCATCTTAACCAGAAATTTGATGAAACTGGCTCCACCTCAAAAAAGCATCGAATGAAACATTGTCCACTTATTGTACTCAGTTTGGACTCATGAAAAAATGTCCCTAGTTTCCAGGTATATCAGAGACACTTAAGTGTCATTACCTGAATTCCATAAAACATATTAGAAGGACATCAAGTCTTCTTGGCTAAGGATTTTATTCCATCGATAAAATTAGGGGCACTAGGAAACCAGGGCTCACGGCCAGGAAGAAACCAACATGCAGTTAGTTACCTAGTCCGAGTTGAAGTGAGCGGTGAATGAATGAAACTAGAGTTCTCCGAGCTCCTAGCCTAGCACCACCTGACAGGTGCGTCTGGAACACGCAGGCGAAGCCATTCTCTGTCCCCACCGATTACGTGTGGGGATCGGAGGGGTCCCTTGTCCTGGCTAACATTGGATGTTGTCAGTTTTTAGGCTGGAGCCTTTCTCATAGCTGTAGCATGATGGCTTACTGCACCTCAATCTCCTTGACGGGTGACGGTGCTGGGAGCCATCCCCGTGGGAGTTTCTGTTGCGACTGCTTTCGTTCCCTTTGGCCCCTCTTTCTACGACATGTGAGACGTGAGAGGGTGGGAACCTAATCTTTACTGATTCGCTTTGAGAAAGAATATTCTATCTTTATGCGTCCCCCCATCTTAGTCCCTTGCTTACCGTGCCGTTCCTCACCCCCGGGCTGCCCTCCAGGACTGCTCGCTGGCAGGTAAGGGAACGAACTGTCCAGGTGTTCCATGACCACAACCACCTGCTGCTCCCACAGTCTCCTCTCAGCTGCTGCTACCTTCACCCTTGATCACTAAACGGCGGTTAGTCACCGGCAATCACCATAAAAAAAACTGGTTTTATTCATTTCCCACTCACGAGACCTAGGACGTGATAAGTACCAACAGTCGTTGGACGCTTCTGTAAGCCTTGTGAGGCTTGGGTTACTTATTTAAATCACGTAAAAATATTCAATTTCACGACTGACTTTTGTAAACTTTCAGAAAATACTTTCTACTACTCGGGAAAAATCTTTACTTTTTTTATAGAAATTTTGTATTTTCCTTTATCGCGATATTGTAGACATTTTAACTTACTGTAATACACTTGGGACAAACATCTCAGGTTTTGTATAAAGACATCTGTAATATAACTACACCTTTGAAAGCCTCAATTTCTTTACAACACACTAAACAAAAAATCCACACGAGATCATCTTACTGGCAAGAAGGTAAATGATTTTAAAGATGTTGCTTCTGCACGAGGAGGTGCAAATAGAATGCCTTCTAAATAATTTGTACAACCACTGGTGCGCTGTGGTCAGAGTCGCTTTCACTGAGGCTTCTCTAGAAACCAAATGAATCGCCCAGCTTTTAAAAGGGTGTGTCTGTCTGTCTGTCCTAAGTGTTCTGAGGATTAGCGTTCCCCTGAGCTTGGCTCTCCAAAGCAAACGCAGAAATGCTAACAGCCTTGGTAAGTCCCCGGGCCAGGGGCAGCACAGACAACCCCCCATCCAGGTCCTTTGGGAACCTGCTGGTGGCACCTCACACGTCGTTGGCTGCCCTAGACCTCCCTTTTTTATTTCTTTTTTACTTAAAATTCCATCGATAGCGTCGACCTGGGAACACTGAGGTCGCCAGTTCAAAACCCTGCACCAGTCTGGTCAAGGCACATATGGGAGTTGATGCTTCCAGCTCCTCCCCCCTTCCTCTCTCTCTCTCTCTCTCTCTCTCTCTCTCTCTCTCTGTGTGTGTCTCCTCTCTAAAATGAATAAAATAAAAATTTAAAAAAAAAATTCCATCGATAAAATTAGGGGCATATTGAAATGCTTCCAAACATCAACCCCAGCAAGTATGTTAATAGAGTCTTACTGGGCCCTGGCCGGTTAGCTCAGCGGTAGAGTGTCAGCCCAGCGTGTGGAAGTCCTGGGTTTGATTCCCAGCCAGAGCACACAGGAGAAGCACCCATCTGCTTCTCCACTCTTCCCCCTCTCCTTTCTCTCTGTCTCTCTCTTCCCCTCCTGCAGCCAAGGCTCCATTGGAGCAAAGTTGGCCCAGGTGCTGAGTACGGCTCCATGGCCTCCGCCTCAGGCGCTAGAATGGCTCCAGTTGCAACAGAGCAATGCCCCAGATGGGCAGAGCATCGCCCCCTGGTGGGCATGTCGGGTGGATCCTGGTCGGGTGCATGTGGGAGTCTCTCTGCCTCCCTGCTTCTCACTTCAGAAAAATACAAAAAAAAAAAAGTCTTACTCTCTCCTCATTTACAGATTAATTCCTCATTCCACAAAGCTGGGAACTCTGTCACCTGGGATCCGGAAGGGAGAATGTGAATGCCCTGGGGTGGTCGCCCAGCAATGCCCGCCAGCCTGCAAGGGGAGACACACACCAGCCAGGAGAAGGGAGCAGCAGTCAGTGCCCGTGGCTCAGAAATCCTGGGGCCAAGTCGACCCTTCCCCCTTTCTTCCAGGAACTCACTGAGGGCCAGAAAGGGACCAGAAACCCGAGGAAGGGTTGCAGACCAGCCTCCACACCAAGAACTGTGGTTGCAAAGCCACGGTCGTCCTGCAGATCAGGTCACAACAGAAGCATACCCACACAATGGAAACTCAGCTGTGCTCCCCGATCCTGGCAAAATTTATTTATATTTGTTTCCTCTTCTTTCCTTTCCCGGACAGCACGTTTTCCAGTAAGTAGAAGCCATAAAAAACTCCACTGATACATTGTCATTTCCCCTCCAGCCCACAAGCCATTGTAGGTGCTCTGAAGTGTTACTGACAAGCCCCATGCTGAAGACATCTCATCTCAATGGACTTCTTCAAGTATTTATTCTGTGCCAGCTGCAACATTAACATTAATCTGAGAAAGCGGACATCTCTGATACTGAAAACACACAGGAGGTGGTCAACATATAGGAACAAAATAAGCAACACTGTAGACTGCAGCTTCTCGTGCAACTCTGGACCTTTTTTTTTTTTTTTAATCATCTTTTTTTTATATACTTCTTTTTTTTTTTTAATTCATTTTAGAGAGGAGACACAGAGTGAGAGAGAGAAAGAGAAAAATGTGGGAGGAGCTGGAAGCATCAACTCCCACATGTGCCTTGACCGGACCAGTGCAGGGTTTTGAACTGGCGACCTCAGTGTTCCCAGGTCGACGCTTTATCCACTGCGCCACCATAGGTCAGGCTCTGGACCTTTCTTGTGCAAAGCAGCCTCCGTACTAGACTTCAAGTCCTTCATTTCATCAATGAAGAGACAGGGTCTTCATGGAGGTAATTAAGGTTAAATAAGACCCTGTGGGGGGGGGGGACCTGACCCAGGAGGACTGGTGTCCTGGTGAGAAGTGACGGCCCAGCCCTCTGTCTGTGTGTGTGTGCAGCAGGGAGCCACGTGAGGACACAGAGGGAGGGGCTCATGCTGCCACCCACAGGGAGACATCTCACCACACAGCACACACCTGCCACCACCTCAACCTCTGACTTCCAGGCTCTACACCTGTGAGCAGAGAAATTCCTGGGGGTTTTCTATACGCCACCTTGTGGGATTTTGTCATAGCTGCCCGAGCTGACTGATACACACTCCTTAGGAAAGGTTTGTTATCAATGTCGTTCAGTCTTAATTAATTTTAAATGATAGAAAAACTGCAGAGAGCTGATGATGTAAATGGCATTGTGCAGTTTATGATTAGTAGTAACGTGACCTAGGGTCCACCCCCAAAGGTGTGCCCCCTCCACATTTCCCTTCTTCCTGTAGTAACAGAACTCCATAGGTTTGGTGGCTGAATATCAATCCTGAAAAAAAAAATCTCTATTTTTAAAATTTCCTTGCAGGCAAGCACAGCCACGATGCTCTGCCGTTAGGCTCTGCACGCAGGTGAAACGGCCAGCTTCTGGATCCCGTCCTTAAATAAAGAAGATGTGCTCTCTACCCGCCCGTGGTGGGGGCACGGGCAGGTGAGCCTGTCCCGGGTGGTGCTCCCATGGCTGTCCCGCTGGTACCCGCAGACGGCGGCAGGAGAGGAAAAGACCTGTGCCCTGTGTGAGTCCTGGCTCCACGAACCGCTCCCCCGACTGGCCTTGCGTGGTGTTCTGACATGGCACGCTCCAATGTAACCTGCAGGAGGCAGATGGAAGCTGTCATTCTTTTCTTTTTTTCCTTAAAAAAGACTGGCAAACTCTTCAGCCCTCAGAATAACTGCCAAACTGTTGCACCTTGTGGCACACAAAAGCCAAGCATTCCTAAGTATGTGTCACAGGCTGGGGGAAAAAAAAAAGAATCAAATATTCTGGTCTTCATCTCGCAGTTTTTCTGGTTCCCTTGACATTTCAAGATGAGAAGTACAAGAAGAATGATTATTAAAATATTTCAATATATCTCTGATAACTGTGTTTATCCATCAAAGTTTACGCTAGCGAAGTAGGTCCGTGCTACCAGTTCTGACATCTAAGTAACATTGCTGAACGTACCAGGAAAACAGAAAAGGCAGGTTTCTTTGCTCTCAAGGGAAAGAAATGGCAGGCGTTTCATTTTATGTAAAATGTGCCTTTCAAAATCGATGCCTATTAGGAATGCATCCTAAATCACTGCCAGGTTTACCCTCTTGCCTTCCTACACGACCCTAGGGGAAGTGACATCACGTCCCTGGCACTGAGGTTGGGTAGTGAAAGTGCAAACTCATCTGTCACCCTCTGTTCGCAGAAGCAGAAGGGACAGCATGCTATCCTGGAAAGTGGCTTTGATGGATGTGTCCCTCTGGGATTCCACATTCCCGGGCTGTTTTCTGCTTTGCTGACTGCATTCAGGCCGTGCCCGCAGCAAAGCCTGAGTCCCCCGTCTGGTGACTCTGGGTCAATGTCCTGGTAGCTTTCCAGGTACCCTCCAGCACAGGGAGGGGGGGACTTTGCGTCTCGGGTTAAAGGATAAGAAGACCCACATCAAGGAAGAGCACCACCTTGTTGTTACAGAACGACACGGCAAGTGTGCACTAAGTGTGCAGGAATGTTTTAATAGCTCTGCTTCCCTGATGGGTTTCCTTTAAGTAAGGGGGAAGAAAAGAGATCCCTGCTGTGTTTTAAAAGGAATTTAACAGTTTAAATGCTGATAGCACTGGGTTTGGGTTGAGTAGTGAATACATAACAAATCACATTCTTTCTTCTGGTGTCTGGTGAGGAGGGCACTCTGTGAGCCAGCACGGTGAGGAGACGTTGGGTGTCATTGTGTGAACCGGGCACTATTGGTATTCAGCCTGCTCCTCTCTCTCTCCTGGCCTGTCTTTGCTGAACCGGCTCATAAGTTGTTTTAAAAACAAACAAGCAGGCTTGATGGTTAACTTCAAGCTAGCAGCAACCCTCTCCCCCAATATATTTCAACTTGAATATGAGTGCTCAATTCAGGTGTCTGAGGTCACCTGGAATTAATTACTTGAATGTTCATAACAATCTTTAGAATGTTGGTCATTTCAACTTACTAAAACTTTATTGGTCAGGACTGACGCGATGTATTTCATTGTACTGGAAAAGCAAGGCGGATGATTTGACCAAAGCTACAAAAGAATACAGTCAGCAGATGACATGGAACTGGCCACAGAGAAGACTAAAGATTCCACCCACGACTATTAGAACTGATAAAGAAATTCAATCAAGTAGCAGGATACAAAATAAATATCCAGAAATCAGTCGCATTTTTATTCAGCAGTAATGAACATAGCCGAAAGGGAAACTACGAAAACAATCGTGATGACAATGGCATTGAAAAATATTAATAAAAACCTACAATGCCTGACCAGGCGGTGGCTCAGTGGATAGAGCATCGGACTGGGATGCGGAGGGGCCCAGGTTCGAGACCCTGAGGTGGGCTCATCTGGTTTGAGCAAAAGCTCGCCAGCTTGGACCCAAGGTCACTGCCTCGAGAAAGGGGTTACTCGGTCTGCTGAAGGCACATATGAGAAAGCAATCAATGAACAACTAAGGTGTCACAACGAAAAGCTGATGATTGATGCTTCTCATCTCTCTCTGTTCCTGTCTGTCTGTCCCTATCTATCCCTCTCTCTGATTCTCTCTTTGTCTCTCTAAAAAACAAACAAACAAAGAAAAATACCTACAATAAGTTTAACTGAAGATGTAAAGGACCCAGACTCACAAAAATGATAAGATACTAAATTTAAAAAAAATGGAAGAAAATACAAATAAGTGGAAGCATATACTATATTCATGGATAAGAAGAATTAACATCATCGAAATGTCCATGCTACCCAAAGCAATATATAGATCCAATGTAATTCCTATCAAGATACCAATGGTATATGTCACAGACCTAGAAAAAATATTCCAAAAATTTTTATGGAAACACAAAAGCCTCTGGAGTAGCCACAGAAGTCTTAAGAAAAAAGAACACATGAGGACAACCAAACATATGGAGGAATCAGGCTGCCTGATATTGAACTAGACTACAAGACCGTAGTAATCAAAGCAGCATGGTACTGGCATAAAAACATAGTTCAATGAAACATTATAGAGAGCTCATAAATAAACCCACACCTTTATGTTCAATTAAACTTGACAAACAAGACAAAAACATACCATAGGGTAAAGACAGTCTATTCAAGAAATAATGTTGGGAAAATTGAACAGATACATGCAAAGAAAATCAAATTAGACCACTTTATTACACCATGTACAAGAATAAACTCAAAAAGCAATTTAAAATCCAAATGTTAGAGTCAAAACCATAAAAATCCTAGAAAAGAAAATCAGAGACATTAACATCTTGGCCATTTCTCATAGCAATATTTTCTTCTGATATATATCTCCTCGGGCAAGAGAAACAAACAAAACATAAACAGATACAGGGCTGAGTCAAATGAAAATGGTTTCCTGCAGCAAAGGAGAAGCATCAAGAAAATGAAAAGGCAACCACCGAATGGGAGGGTGTATGTATTAATATGTCTGATCGGGCTTGAATATCCCAAATTTATAGGGAACTTAGGAAACGCAACACCAAAAAACCCAAACCATCCAATTAAAAAACGGGCAAAGGAGCTGAGTAGGCACTTCTCCAAAGAGGACACACGGATGGCCAATAGAGAGATACAGAAAAGTGCTCAAAGTCACTCATCATTAGGGAAATGCAAACTAAAACCACAATGGGGTATCACCTCACACTGGTCAGAATGGCGCTCATCAATAAATCCACAGATGACAGGTGTTGGCGAGGGTGTGGAGGGTGGTGATTACAAGAGGGAAAGGGGGTGGGGGGAAGGTAGACGAGGGTACAGGGGGGTAGATGGTGATGGAAGGAGACTTGACTTGGGTCGGTGAGCACACAATGCCATATACAGATAACATATTCTAGAACTGCACACCTGCAACCTATATAATCCTATTAACCAATGTCATCCCAATAAATTCAATAAAGATAAAAAATAGTATATATGCACGGCCCACTGGTACAGTAGGCAAGCCCCTATAACTTCTTATAAATTCACTATTATTTTGTATATTGAATATAATGATTTAACTCACTATATAGTCATTAATTCACTATTTAAATTCACTGTGTAATCAATTTACTATAAATTCTTATAAATTCTTTCAATTAGTCTATTGTCCCTGGTTCTCTGAATTAAGAAGTAAAACCCCAGCCCTGGCCAGCTAGCTCAGCGGCAGAGCTTTGGCTTGGTATGTGGAAGTCCTGGGTTTGATTCCCGGCCACGGCACACAGAAGAAGCGCCCATCTGCTTCTCCACCCTTCCCCCTCTCCTTCCTCTCTGTCTCTCTCTTCCCCTCCCGCAGCCAAGGCTCCACTGGAGCAAAGTTGGCCTGGGCGCTGAGGACGGCTCCTTAGCCTCTGCCTCAGGTGCTAGAATGGCTCCAGTGGCAACAGAGCAACACCCCAGATGGGCAGAGCATCGCCCCCTGGTGGGCATGCCGGGTGGATCCTGGTCGGGCACATGCAGAAGTTTGTCTGTCTGCTTCCCTGCTTCTCACTTCATAAAAATACAAAAAAAGAAATAAAATCCACAGGAAAATATACCAGAATAATAAGGAAACAGGGTGGGAGGAACACTGTTTTTCTGAATGGCTGCATAGTGAATTTGCATTATGCTTGGAGGGCTGTAGAACTCGACATTATCTGGACGTGGATTAAGAAGATCCAAGACTGTTTCAGAAGACAAAAATAAACACTGCGACTGGACCCCCAGAATCACCTCAAGCGACAAACTCGAAGCAAATGAAAGACACAGCTGGACCAAGCCAGGTGGGATGATGCAAACAAGTCCTTTCCTAAGGGGGGTGCCCTGCCTGCTGGGCTCCTCACAGTGTGAAAGGCTTCAGCCCGCAGTTCCGCAGTTCCTCCGAGCCCCCACCCTGGCAAGGCTCCCCCTTTCCCTGGCATGACCAACCGTGAAGGATGCTGCACTCTCTTCAGAGGGCGTTTGGGAAGGATTTGGGTTCCGCCTCCCAGGTTAGTGAGGGGAAAGTTCTCCCCTGTCTTTGTTATGTTATCAAGTCTGGATGGATGGGCCCCCTGCCTCCCTGCATTACCCTCAGAGGCCATCCGAAGGGTTTCTACTGGCCCCTTAACTATAACAGATGGGGTGCTTTCAGCACTGATGGATGGTCTAACCGTGTACAGACCTGCACTTCCCCAGATGACAGATACAACAGGCATGGAAGAGGGAATAAACTGTTTTATGTTTTTCAATTGAGCTCCCTATTCATGTTTTAGAATATAAAGAGATGCTACTCATAATTTCAGGTCTGTATCACTAATATAGTCAGATGTTATAGAAAAGCTTATATTATTGCTGTACACATGCAAAGGAATACTATTCATTTATCGTACAAACTAATTTCTTTTCTTCCCTTGCTCCCTCCCTCCCCTTTCTTTCCTTCCTTCCTCCCTTCCTTCCTTCCTTCTTTCTTTCCTCCCTTCCTTCCCTCCCTCCCTTCCTCCCTCCCTCTTACTATATAATTCCTGAATAGCCATTGTATTCAAAACATTGCTCTAGTTGCTGGATTAAATAACACTGCTTAATTAAAAAGATATGATTTCTTAAAGAGATGTTTCACTAACATCCAGGATGCTTTCACCTTCTCGTTCCCACAGAGGGATTTTCTCAGAAATCCCCGCACCAGCCATCTTGGCTGTCTGGAACTCTTGTGCTCTGGAGGACTGTTCCTGGGGAAATCGTTCCCTAGCGCCAGCGAGATGACTGGCTGGCGGTGTGACTGTCCCACCCCAGCCACAATATACTATTTCCATGTAAATGACATCATTCCAAGCAGAGAAAAATTAAATTTGAATTTAAGCTTTTCTTTACCTTGAAATTGTAATCCAAATTCAACCCTCATTTAACTCGATCATTTAACAAAGAACAAGGTTTTCGAAGGAAAAATGTTAAGACGCAATGGGATATGTTTCAGGACTTACCAATTTTTGCTGGGACAAGCAGGACTGTTTACAGCACTTACGCCAAAACCCTCTGGGGTGTGGGAGACATGGGGGGACGTGGGGCGGAGGGCACCCCTTTCCCGTGGTAAGATGAGAAAGGGCTGGAGCGCTCGTGCACAGCACGGCGATGCCAGCTAACAACACTGCTGAATACTCGAAAGCTGCTAAGAGGAAATCTGAAGTGTTCTCATCACCAAAAATTGCAAATAGGTGATGGTGTGTGTGTGCGTGTGTGCGCACGCGTGTATCAACTCATGTTGCACCCCTTAAACTCACCATGTTATATGTCAGTGTATCTCATTAAAGCTGGAAAGTAGTCTGTAGACCTCCAATTCAGAAGCCTTCCCAACATGCCGGGACCTCTGGCCAGATGTCTACCCGGAGAGCTAAGGGAGGGGAGCGGAACTCGTGACCTTTCGGATTTTGTCTCGTGCCCTGGGTTCCCTGAGTATTTAGGAAAGTTTATTTATTTTTCTTTTTTCTTTTATTCATTTTAGAGAGGAGCAGAGAGAGAGAGAGAGAGAGAGAGAGAGAGAGAGAGAGAGAAAGGGGGGAGGAGCTAGAAGCATCAACTCCCATATGTGCCTTGACCAGACCAGTGCAGGGTTTTGAACTGGCGACCTCAGTGTTCCCAGGTCGACGCTTTATCCACTGCGCCACCACAGGTCAGGCCTCCCTGAGTATTTAAATAAGGCCGGGCAAGGCCTGAACCAAACCAAGGCCCTGCTGTGTTTATTCTCACCCGCCTGCCCAGATAACCAGCAACCCTTTTATGAAGCCACCACGCAAGTGAGGTCAACCTCGGTGTTGTGTCTGCTGCTGGACCCACCCCTTCTCCAGTCTGATCTTGGCTTTTATTTCTAGGTCTTGGCCAATCATCTGGCCAGATTCAGAGTGTCTGATAAACTGTAGGCTGGATTCCGGTTTCTTAAACTTCAGAAACACATTTAAGGGAAACTTCACGTCTGATTTCAACTTTAACCTTCAAAAGGGTTTTAAACTTCACAGCGGTGTTGACGTCGCAGACACTAGCCCCTGGCCCTCCTCTACTCATAGTTTAACCTGAGTGTGGACAATAACAATGGTCAGGGACCACCCAGACTTTGGTCTGAATCTTAGAGGGGCACAGGGTGAAACACAAGGATTCTTAGGTTGGAGACACACACACACACACACACACACACACACACACACACACACACACACACACCTGCTGTTCCTCACACTGGATTTCCCAACACCAAGGATAATTTTTCTTTTTTTTTTTTCTAATTTTCATTTCCATTAGTCTCCTGATGTCCCTGGTCTACAGATATGTCACACCCAAAGTAAGGATGGGGTCAAGTTCTCAGGGAAGCAAAGATCAACCTCACTGTGGTTTTTCTCAAAATGTCAGTGTCCCAGTTCTTCAAGGAAAATGTCACTGCTGACGGCGGGAAGATGGAGTGTGCGGTCTCTCGTCCGGGGAGATGGACGCGATAGGGCCGGAGAGAGAAATGCAAGCCCGGCCCAGCTCCCCCGAGACTGAAGAGTGAATAAAACCCAAGTACACTTTGAAATCCATTCGTCAGGAAGGCTTTTTATTTTTTTGGCATGAACTTGCCTTCCTCTATATGTTATCCAAAATATCCATACATTTTCCCACAGAGATAAGAAAAAGTGCACATATGACTCTTTGCAGGACTCAAGTCTCACACTGATGGAGATAACGCACCTCTATTATAAGATCCCGTTTCACAAAATGTGGCCACGTGGTCGGGCTGGACCCGTGGGGAGCTGGATTACCCGTTGCTGAGGCCCCTAAAAGTACTTTCAACGGTGCAGTCTGTCTTTCTAGGAAATTAGAAGGATGACTAACTTTTCTCACTATATATGCCAGCAACTTTCTCCAAAGAAGCACTTCCCCAGGTACATTCTGTAATGAGAGTATTTGGCAATGGATAAATTTGTAAGATAAATTGGTCAAATTTAAATAGCTTTCTTTTCTATCTTTTTTTTTTTTTTTTGACAGAGACAGAGAGAGACAGGAACAGAAAGACAGGAAGGAAGAGAGATGAGAAGCATCAGTTCTTCATTATAGCTCCTTAGTTGTTCACTGATTGCTTTCTCATATGTGCCTTGACTGGCGGGCTATAGTAGAGCAAGCAACCCCTTGCTCAAGCAAATGACCTTGGGCTTTAAGCCAGCAACCATTGGGTCATGTCTATGATCTCATGCTCAAGCCAGTGACCCCACACTCAAGCTGGTGAGTCCGTGCTCAAGCCGGCAACCTTGGGGTTTTCAACCTCTTCCCAGTCTGACACACTACCTATTGCATCACTGCCTGGTCAGGCTAAACGGGTTTCTTGAAGGCAAATTTTCCCAGAAACATTGTTAAACTGATGTGGGCGGGGATGGAAAGGTCTACCCTGTGTGGTGTATCTGTTTTCCTAGGCTCGTTTGCCCATGGAAGATATTCCTCTCTTCCTGGGCCAACTGTCTCTCAGGATCTTAACCCCACCACCATCACCGGTGTCCCTCAGGCAGGGGAAGGGACAATCTGGTGAAGCAGAGGCAGGGGTGAAAGAGGACTGGGGGCGGGACTAGTGGCAGACATGAAGGCTGGAAGTCAGAGCCGGATGTTCACAAAGGGAGAAGGTCAGGCCCCAGGTGCTCAGGTCTGTCCCTTCACTGGAATCACAACACTTGGAATATGAGCTAAACACTGTCTTCTGAGCTGAGAGTATTCTTTTCACTGTCAGCTCAATGCATGCCATTCAATCTGGAGCAGGAGGACATCCGGATGCCTTAACCGAGGACACAGCGCTGCCGGCCTCGACCTCATCCTCAGCCTCGACCTCATCCTCCGCCTCAATCTCATCCTCGTTTGGCTCGGTGGGCCCTCCGCATTTGAACTGGAGCAGAGATGCCTCATTGCCCCCACTGGGGGTTGTTTCGTCAGAACCAGCGGGGAGCGAAAGGCCTGATTTCCCAGTTTCAGGAGGATATTTGGAAGGATTCTGACCTTCCACGTGGAAGTTGAGACAGAGCCCTTTCTTAAGGACACTAGGCAGGTTGGGGACCGAGGGGCAAACCAAAGAGGAGGTGAGAGGCTGTGGAGTGAGAAGTCGTTCAGGAGACTGGTGGTCACTCCCCGTAGCTGTGAACCCACGGGGACAGCCAGTAGGTGGGGTGTGCAGAGCTGAGAGGTCCTGGGGCCTCCCCTTTCCTTGGGGGTGGGGGACTTGGGAAAAGTTCCCTCAAGTCCCCCAGAGTGGAGGACAGGAGCAGCCCAGGGAAGTGGCTGCAGGTGTGTTTAGGGTGAAGTCCCTGGAGGAGCCCAGATCGAGGGAGCAGGCAGACAGGCCTGCTGGGACCCTCCCCTGTCTTCTGAGTCCGGGGGGGAGGGGCTAGGCCCCCTCCCCTTCACAATAAGGGGGGCCAGGGCTGGCTCAGGGAGAGCATGACGCTTGTATCTGGAGGGTGTCCTGCTTGGGATCACCCAGAGATTTAGCTGCTGGACTCAATTTTAGAGACAGGGCTGAGAGAGAGGTGTCCCGGCTCTGACCGCAGGACCAGAGAGGCAGTGACGGAGAAGGGAACAGGGTGGGGTTGGTGGGGAAGCCTGCAGCTGGGCCACCTCAGGGAGACAGCCAAACTAGGAAAAGAGGGGCAATGGGGAACTTGACCCCACAGGCAGAGAGAGTTTCAAGAAGAAGTGGGTCTCTTGCTTCCAGTTCCAAAGTTCCCCATGGGCTACAGTGAGCACAACCCCGGCCCCTGCTCCCCCCACACCCCCCAATGTCCGCAGCCAGCATTCCCTTTGGAAGACCACCCTCCAGGAAGACAAATCATTCTCTCACTCGGTGTTTCTCTGACTGCCTCCAGTACAAATCCGACCAGCTTGCTCACAGATTTTCCTAAGAACCCACAGATGATCAGGAATACTAAATCAGGAGCCGAGAATGGTCTAGAATAGTGGTTCTTAACCTGGGTTCTATCGAACCCTAGGGGTTCGATGAGTCGGTCTCAGGGGTTCGGAGAAGCCTCTGCCGCGGAGGCCAGAATAAAGTAATACCGTAATTTGTTGTGAGTTCACGCACTTTGTTGGTTTTGTTCTTTGAGCAAGGGGATGTTCATGCACGGCTCATTTTGTGCACCAGTAAAAAAAACATATACCTATGTCTTGAATTTTGAAAAAAAATCATATTTTATTTATCACTAAAGAAGGGTTCGGTGAATGCGCATATGAAACTGGTGGGTTCGGTACCTCAAAAAAGGTTAAGAACCACTGGTCTGTAAGTAACACAAAACAGGAATGAGCAATGTGTGAAATCCCGCCTGCCGTCAAGAATGCAAAAAACTCCCCAAGGAGAGACGGAGAGCCTAAGACTGATACAGCGCCGCTGACTAAGTACATGAGCAGCCCTGCGTGCTCCCAGAACTCGGGCTCCACTTCTCAGAAAACGAAGTTTAAAAATAAAATCAAAAGTATTTCTAGTTTTGTTCTAGAAGCCACATTAAAAACAACTAACTAAGGAACGCTGGCAACGTGGGGAGAGATGTAGTTCCTTTTTGGGTCAATATCCAGAGAAAAGTACTGGCTACTTCCAGGAATAGGTGAAAGGAATGGGAACAGCTTCTTACTTGGAGCAGCTTGAAAACAAAGTAACTTTCCCCTTTCCCAGCCCCTCAGGAAGTCAGCATTCCTCTCCAGGTGGCACTGATGTGGAGTAAGTATGCTGGACGGAGCCTCGGTGCAGGTCACGCCCGGAGCGGGGTCACGGGGCTGGACGGAGCCTCGGTGCAGGTCACGCCCGGAGCGGGGTCACGGGGCTGGACGGAGCCTCGGTGCAGGTCACGCCCGGAGCGGGGTCACGGGGCTGGACGGAGCCTCGGTGCAGGTCACGCCCGGAGCGGGGTCACGGGGCTGGACGGAGCCTCGGTGCAGGTCACGCCCGGAGCGGGGTCTCGGGGCCGGGTAGCAGCTGGGGCTGGCAGCCCAGGTCTCAGGCTCACTAGCTGCGGCTTCGCACACTTATGCTCACCCCTCTCTGCCTCAGTTTCCACATCACAAAAACAGGAAGAATAATTACATTATTTTGTGGGGATTCGTGAGAAAGCACTTTCGAGAGTACCTGGGGACACAGCAAGCCAACAAACCATATATACCTTCACCACTATGATCCACATAGTTGTATTAATTACAGCTTCCTTGGGTTTTCAGGGCACGCAAAGAGGTAAAGAACCTTGAACCTATGGCAATGACTACAGCCAGACATCAGTGCCCTTGACTGTGATTGGCTCTGATGATTAGCTTCCCTTTTACTAATCCTTAAGAAAACGTGAGACGGAATAGTATCATCATTGAAGAAAATAAAAAGGAAAGACTAGAGTTTCCATAAATGCTATCGATGGTGGCATTAGATAAATATCCCTTAAACTTCCCTTTCAAGTCTGAATTTCTTCCTGAGAAGCACCAAATGCACACAGATGTTTACAGCTTCTCACCGAGTGCGTGTGGGAGCCAGGGGCACAGGCACGCAGCTTTGCAACATCAATCTGAGCTGTCCCTTCCCTAGGCCAAATAATCCTACGGTGGACGGAGGTGGAGACAGACAGGACACGTGACTAAGGAGGAACGACCACGCGCCCGGGACACGTGACTAACAAAGGTAAGGAGGAACGACCACGTGCCCATCGTGGGGGACAACCAGGTTTTTCCGGAAAGTGAACCGCTAGCATCATACATCTTCCCTTCTGGAAGCTATACACCCAAATGTGCAAATAATTGTAGGTCCTCACTCAGTCCTTGGAATTTAAACAACTTTAGTTTTCTGACTGTGAGAGGGATTGCTCTCCCAGGACGCTGGTGATTGGAAGCTCTGACTTACTTTCCTGCCGGTTCCTCCCTAAAAATGCACACCTGCTTTATACATCGACAGAGGCAGTGACAGACACAAATACAGAGACACTCGGATTAACAAATGGATTCCTTTCTTTCTTTTTTTCCTCTTAGCACTATCTTTTCATTTCATTCAAGCTTCAATAAAATCCTTAAAAGTATTTGCTGCCTAGCTTGAAAATGGAAATGGCCCTGTTCACAACCAGATGAAAAAATGTCAATTTATAGCCCGGTCCTGGAAGATACACTGTGACATTTAGCATGCAGGTCCTCTTTTAAAACTGTTTAAAATGAAGCATCCCCTGGTATTTCATTTATGTTTGTCTGGATGATGCAAAAACTTTCCATCTGAGAAGGACTAAAGGTTCTCTATCCCTTCTCTGGTATCTCTGAGCCAGGACGCCTCCTGAGTAATCACGGATCCAGCATTGTTTGAAGGGCGCTCCTTCGGTATTAGGGACATTTCTGAGGGAGGCACTTTCAGGACACAGGCTGGTGGTTGCTGGAACTGTCACCTCCCTCAGGACAGTGTAGCTTACTGGTTAGAAGCATGGGTTTTTGGAAGGAGACTAACTTAGTTTTGAGTTCCAGCAGTCCCAGTATTCACTCAGGGGCCACGGGCAAGGGATTTTTACCTATGTGATCTCAGTAAGATTCAAACTGTTTATAAAGTCAAGGAGAGGACGTGTGTGTGTGTGTGTGTGTGTGTGTGTGTGTGTGTACGTATGTGTGTGTGTGTGTGTTTCTGAAGTGAGAAGCAGGGAGGCAGTCAGACAGACTCCCCCATGTACCCGACCAGGATCCACCCGGCATGCCCACCAGGGGGCGATGCTCTGCCCATCTGGGGTGTTATTCTGTTGTAACCAGAGCCATTCTAGCACCTGAGGCAGAGGCCATGGAGCCGTCCTCAGCGCCCGGGTCAACTCTGCTCCAATGGAGCCTTGGCTGCAGGAGGGTGAGAGAGAGACAGAGAGAAAGAAGAGGGGAAGGGTGGAAAAGCAGATGGGTGCTTCTCCTGTGTGCCCTGGCCGGGAATCGAAACCGGGACTTCCACACGCCGGGCCGATGCTCTACCACTGAGCAAACCAGCCAGGGCCAAGTCACGCCTTCTTTAACTGCCTCTCATATAGATGGAATGACACTCATTCTTTCGTTCTTCAAATACCAACTGAGCACCTAGCTGGTTGCGGGTGGAGCCCCGTTCCAGAGGGGGACGGTTTGTCGCCCCAGCAGGCCGGTGGGGAGAGAGAACCACATTCATAACCGAACACAAGGAAATGTCAGTTGCTGCCAAGTGTCATAAAGAAACAATGAAAGTGCTTGATGTTGGTAGGATGGGACTACGTTAAAAGGGGTGGTCAGGGAGGCCTGCTGAGGAGGTGACCTCTGAACTGAGATCAAGAGGCACAAAGGGCAAAGCAGAAGCAGCTGTCTGGGCAGCAGGGACAGGAAACGCAAAGATGTGGATGTGGGGATAAGAGCGGGGTTTGGGGGAACAGAGAGAAGCCCGGGCACAGGCGTGCCATGGAGGAGAGAGAGATGGGAGCCTGGCACTCTGACTCAAACTCACATGAGTTCAAATCCCATCGTTAACTGGCTGCCGGTACTGAGAAGGGGGGCAGAGCACTCACACCCTATGGCTCGCGCCTTCCTTGTCCGTAAACATCAGCAGTATCGAGCGGTTACGCTGAATGTTTTTTATTTTTAAAGAACCAAGTACAGCTTGACCAGGCGGTGGCGCAGTGGATAGAGTGTTGGACTGAGATGTGGAGGACCCAGGTTCAAGACCCTGAGGTCGCCAGCTTGAGCGCAGGCCCATCTGACCTGAGCAAAGCTCGCCAGCTTGGACCCAAGGTCGCTGGCTCCAGCAAGGGGTGGCTGGGTCTGCTGAAGGCCCGCGGTCAAGGCACATGTGAGAAAGCAATCAATGAACAACTAAGGTGTTGCAACAAAAAACTGATGATTGATGCTTCTCATCCCTCTCCGTTCCTGTCTGTCTGTCCCTATCTATCCCTCTCTCTGACTCTCTCTCTTTGTCCCTGTAAAAAACAACAACAACATAGAACCAAGTCCATAGAAATCCCCGTGCTATGGCAGCAGCCATGATCATCACTGTTCAGACAACGAGCATCATGATTACTTTCTTCCTTTTCCTAAGGCGAGCCAGTGCGTTTGCACAGAAAGGCAGGGGCGGGTCATGTGAGCGCGTTTCTGAGGGAAGGAACTACCTCAGTACGGAGCCGGGTCATACAGTATTTCATGTCCACTTAGGAGGAAAGGTTTCCTAAAAACCCTCCACAGGCTTTCCCGTCGCCCCGGGAGCTGGCGGGCTCCACGTGTCACATCTCAGCACCCGATCCGAGCCCAGCAAGGTTAGGCGCTGACCGGTGAAGGGCAAAGTGATTTATAAAGTCACTTTCATTTTTCAATGGTGTTTTTTTTCTTTCCTTTCCAATGATAAGTGAGGGAATGCCACGGGGCACGTCAGCTGGGAATAACTAAAATATTTCAGTGGCTTGCGGGCTCCCTGGCTCATTGTCCGTATCCTGTGCTTTGACATCTGATCAAAAGCCACATCAATCTTGGCCGGCTTCCTCCCGGCCGCGTTTATTTCTTCTGTGTCGGGAACTGGACCCCTCTCCCCCAGACTGTTTTTCCCTCTCAGTCTGTCATGGCCAACGTCTCAGAAGCTGCTGCCACTGGACTCACACACTCTTCCTTTCAGACTTCTCCCTGAACCCCCTTGTTTGTCTCTCAGCAGGAGGCCCACCCAGCATCCATATGCAGAGGAGACATTTGATTAAAAGCGAATCGTGGCCCTGGCTGGTTTGCTCAGTGGTAGAGCATCGGCCTGGCATGTGGAAGTCCCGGGTTTGATTCCCGATCAGGGCACACAGGAGAAGCACCCATCTGCTTCTCCACCCTTCCCCTTCTCCTTTCTCTCTGTCTCTCTCTTCCCCTCCCGCAGCCAAGGTTCCACTGGAGCAAAGTTGGCCCTGGGCGCTGAGGACGACTCTATGGCCTCCGGTTGCAACGGAGCAACGTCCCAGATGGGCTGAGCATCACCCTCTGGTGGGCATGGTGGGTGGATCCTGGTTGGGCGCATGTTGGAGTCTGTCTCTCTGCCATCCCCCACCCCACCCCTGCACTTCTCACTTCAGACCTTAAAAAAAAAAGCAAATCATGGCCATATTTTCGAAAGGGTGCAAGCCCTCACCACCACCAGATTTGGAAGACGAGAAAGCCATCAGAAACATAACGGATGAAGCCATGGGGCTATGTCTGAATCATAGCTCTCCTATGTTTTTAAAAAGTCAGATTACAGGGAGAGCGCTGGCTCAGTGTGTGAAATGCTCCGGGTCAGACGAAGCATAGGAACACGTCCCCTAACTTCCCATCCGTTACGGGGACTCACGGCATTACTTGTTGTTGAACGGAATCGCCACATTGGTTTACAAAGGCACTTCTCTGGGACACAAGAAAACATTAGCTCAACTGAAAAAACTCTTTAAACATAGGGGTTGTTTCTGTTTGTTTTTTAAAAGAGCATCTTTTGCGGGCGGGGGGGGGGAGGGATAGAACAAAGCTAGATTTTAATGTTTTAATGATAGAACAATTTGTTCACAGTGAAGAAAAGAAGAGAAGGGAGGAGATGCAAGCCATCACTGAACCCGGCAGTTCCCGTGCGTACACAGGGGAGCTGGCCAAAGATCCGGGGTTCCTGGGGGTGTGTGCACAGCCAGGGGAGGGCATGGCCGCCCGCTCTAGCAGCACTAGTAGTCTTCTTGTGTCGCCATAAGCAAATGCCATAGACTGGGGAGCTTACATGACAGAAACGTGTTTTCTCAGAGTTCTAGAGGCTGGAATTCCAAGGTTGGCGGAGGGGGGTGGGATATGAAAGGCTGGGTTCCGCTGGAGGACTCGTGCCTTGACTTTCAGAGGGCCACCTGCTCCCTGTGTCCTCACAAGGTCTTTTTGGGTGTCAGGCACATCCTTGGTGTCTGTCTCTGTGTGTCCCAATTCCCTCTTCTTAGAAGAACACCAGTCAGATTGGATCAGGGAGCCCACTCCCATGGCCTCATTTTAACTGACTCACCTATTAAAAAGGCCTTGTGTCTAAATAGTCACACTCTAAAGAGGTTAGGGGAGAGGGGATGCAATTCTGCTCATAACAACGACTGTCCATTTCTTAAGCCCCAGAGAGTCTCTCTTTTTGGGGTCTGGGGCAAATGGGACCTTAGAGCTTGGCTAGCAGGAGAGCAAACAAACAAAAATCTCATCTGAGGAAGTCAACAAATGCCTGCCATTTATCTGTGAGAAGTAGACACGTTGCTCCAACTAGACGTTCTACTTTGGCATTGCAGTGCACTGTCCAGTGCTCGACTAATCGATGACCATGCCATACCACGGTCCACACACTCACGTTTCCTTGAACACTTAGAAATCCTCGCCAGCATTACTTAGCGTTACTTTTTTCTTCCACTAGGTGTGTATTTCTCTACAGCAGTGGTTCTTAACCTGGGTTCTATCAAACCCTAGGGGTTCAGAGAAGCCTCTGCCGTGGAGGCCAGAATAAAGTAATACCGTAATTTGTTGTGAGTTCATGCACTTTGTTGGTTTTGTTCTTTGAGCAAGGTAATGTTCATGCACGGCTCATTTTGTGCACCAGTAAAAAAACATATACCTATGTCTTGAATTTGGGGGAAAAAATCATATTTTATTTATCATTAAAGAAGGGTTCTGTGAATGCACATATGAAACTGGTGGGTTCGGTACCTCAAGAAAGGTTAAGAACTACTGCTCTACAGAGATTATCTTCATATTGCTGAGGACGCTGGACACAAATGCCCACAAATTAATTATCTCAGCAACGTAGGACATATTATCCACGCCAAAATAAATATTCTGTTTCCAGTTCTGTGGCAAACAATTCTCCTTTTCCTTTGTCAGACTGCCCTGGGTAATTGGTGACGTTATTCAGTTCATTGCAACAGTAACACAATTCAGAAGAGCTCAAATGAGAGAAGGAATGTGATCGTTTTGAAGGTGCCTAAGGATGCGGGTAGTAGCCTAAGGGACTCGATGACTTCATCAGAAAGAATAGCCTGGCTCTCTTCTCCAATTGCCTGTTTTGGCCCATGTGACAAGGATGGCTGCCTTTCCTGATGTTAGGTCACTACTGTGGTATCGCTTCAGCTCCTGATCGCACTCTTTCACGACCTCTAACACAGAAACACACCCAGGAGGGAGGAATCGAACCCACCTCAGTCACACTGTGGGTCACAGGCTTGCGTGGCGTCGAGCACTGAGTGCACAGATATTCAGCGAAAGGATTGTCCCCGCCGTGGACACGGGGTCGATCTCATGACCTCCAGGACCACCAGAACGGGGGACAAACACTGCCCCAACATACACGATAGAGAATAACAGGAAAACCCCTGCTATCTCGATGAAGTGTTTATTTTATCCAATCAAGTCCCGTTTGTTAGAGAGTAATAATAGAAATTGTTACAAGGTAGGCTTCTCTAATCCCCCAAATGTATGCACATACCCAGCAAGACGGGCTTCATACCACATAAATTTTCGTTAATATAACTCTGGGTGTATTCATCTGTAGGGTTATTATTCAAAGTGTTCTTATATCCAGATGGGGTGGCCCTTCCCAAAAGCATAAAGAAAGGGCAATTATCTTCACTGAAATATATTTGGCAGAAAAATTAATGCCAGGAGTATATATATACCTTAACTCTTTGCTGTCTCAAATCAAGCTCACTTTAGTTCCAGGGGTTTTTGTTTGTTTGTTTGTTTGGTTTGGTTTTGTTTTTCAGTATTTCTGAGTGCTTTACAAACTTCTGAGTGAATGTTCCATTGGTATGTTACGTACGTGAAATGACAAATGATTATATTTATAATTATCTTTGTCATATGGTGTTCTGAGCCTTGTGAATTAAAAAAAGAAAAATCCAGCCATGAAAAGAAACCTTTAGTGGCTTATGATAGAATCTAATTTCTTCCCACCCAAAGGACAATTTAGCAATATTGACCACTGAAAGGGCCACATCAAACAAGATAATGAGGGACAATTCGCCTTTCTCTTCCTGGTTTACCCGTCCCAGATGTGCGCAATGTGGACAGCAGAACAACAGGGCCGCCATAATTATTATCTGGCTTTTGGAGCCATGCAAGAAAAGAATAATCCATTGTTGAAATCCATCTTTTTCAATGCTGTTTTCCCCCCCAAAAAAGTTCTGACATTGTTATATAATTCCATTTCTCCCTTTCCTCGGCTATTCTGGGCTTGTTAAAATGTTGTTTTGGATCAAACAGCCCATACACGATTAGCGGCGGCACTTGAGAGGGAGCAAATCCCAGCTGCACCCACGAGCACGCAGGCGAACGCGTGGACCGTTTCATTTCCTGCCGCAAGCCTCCTGACAGCAGCAATTACAGAGCGCAATGGAGCCACGTGGCCCGTCGCACATGAACCCGATGCATCAAAAACGGCTGACCGAAACTTGAAAGCATAAATTTAAATGCACCTTTTGTTATGCTGATTTTATATATCTGCCTCTTGAAACTGAAGCCCAAGGGAGATATGTAATGAAATGAGAGGTGACAGCGTTTGACCGTGGCTGCAGGTGGCAGACTTCTTAAGTGACATGTGTGATGTGGTTGTGCGTGTGCTCTGTAGATCAGAAGTCTCTCTCTCGCTAGTTTTAAGGTCATGTGGCTTTCTGACATTCAGAGAGACTCCTCAGTTCGTCCCAGCAGGAAGAGACTCCGTTCACCCGCGGAGAGACCAACCAGGAATATCTAAGTGTAGCTTCCTACCTTACAATGAAGCCGCATTATGAGCTTAGAAACATGAGAGAGGGGAGATAAGACAAATCTTCAGTGACAACAGAAAATAACAGTTAGATGTTAAATCCATGCTGAAGGCAAACACAAAGCAGAGCCGATGGTCTGAAAAGCTGAACCAACAATGGAAAGGATAAATCGTCCCTCCTGGCTCTGAACTCAGAGAGAAAGAGGTATCCTCTGCACCCTCCCCTAAACAAGCAAGTCAGAGATGAAGACCTTGGCGGATGGTAAACAGAGACCCCCCCCCCCACATGCAACGTTCCCGCAGAGATATGAGGTCGCACGTGACAGCTGCTCGGATGTTCGAAGTAAATGCTGAATTCGAGGGCGCACTCAGGTCAAACCCCTTCCCACAAACCCCAGCTCTGCCCCTTCCAAGCTGGGGTACCTGCAGCAGGTCACTGAACTTCCCTGTGCCTTTAAGTTTCTGATCTATAAAATGCAGATACTTCTAATAACCTGCTCTAAGTGTCCCCCGTGAGGGCCTAATGAGTGTCCTTTACAACAAATTGGCATAAAGAGAAGCCCTCACTAAATGTTAGCCACGATCATAGAAAAAACAACAACAACAAATGTGTGTTATGCCCTTCCGGCTTTCTCATGACCTGCCGCAGAAAACGTGGGAAATCGAAGACAAAGAAAATGTTCCGTGAACCGAAAAAGACACATCCATGCGGAATGACGGGGCTCCTCATTTCCTAGACAAAAGTCGCGAAGAGAGACCTAAAAATTTGATACAGTCTGGCTAGGTTTTTAAACCACGTGTGTAAAGAAAAACCTCTTAACATTCAAAAAAGCATAAAAGACAGACACTGTTGAAAACCTGAAGAATTTGGCCTTTCTTGCCCATTAGGCAATTTATATAGTTATTCTCTGCCCTGCCTTTTTAATCTACTGTATTCCGGAAGTCCCTCTGTGTCGTTGCATGATTAGGGGTCTCCTTTTTTAAAAAACACCTGGAGTTTGCCATGGTGTATCTAAGCATTCCCATTCATTGTCTTTACAAGAGGAAAATATTATTTTAAATGAGGGCCTTGGTTAAAAGCTGTTTTCTTAGACTACAGTTAAAAAAAAAAGCACTTATTGGCCCTGGCCGGGTAGCTCAGTAGGTTAGAGCGTTGTTCCAATACACAAAGTTGTGGGTTTGATCCATAGTCAGGGCACATAGAAGAAGCAACCAATGACTGCACAACTAAGTGAAAGAACAAATCGCTCTTTCCCTCTCTGTCTCCCTCTTCCACCCTCCCTCTCTCTCTAAAATGAGTACGTTAAGATGTCAAAGCACTTCTTTCCTTTTGCCTTCATTAGACATTAACTGTACGCACTTGTCACTGATCGTTTTTGGAGAAACGACTCGGGATTTGGACATAAGCATCCGTAGTCATTAAAAAGGAATTAGTGTGATCGCTCCAGGGTGCCCCCCATTTTGTCTGCAAATTGCACTGCACTTCTCAATGTCATCCAAAACCTGGAAGGCCATATGGCCCTCACTTTGGCATCATAACAACTTTTTAAAGAACTGGCATCCCTGGTAGACACACACACACACACACACACAGAAAAACTAAGGTTTGAGCAAATTCTAGCAAAGAGAGTTGAATCTTTTGAAAGAAAGAGCAGTGATTGGATTTGCAGGCATGAAGGACAACCTGAACTTAGAGATGACATCCAGGCTCAGCTGACCACCCACATCTTGATGTGTTCCTTCAACTGTTTTTTTGTTTATTTGTTTTATTGATTTGAGAGAGAGAGAGAGAGAGAAACATCAACCTGTTTTTGTATGTGCCTGACTGGGGATTGAACCGGCAACCTCTGCACTTTGGGATGAAGCTTGAGCCAAGAGAGCTGTCCAGCCAAGGTCCTTCAATTGTTCTTTTCTGCTAGTATCTGAGAACCCGAGGATTTGTTCCAAGGGAATACATTCACCTCTCATAACACCATCTACAGATCGTTGCCAGGATTTCTAATAGTAGACCAATGTATCGTCCTGCCTTTTCTTGCAGGTGTTGTTTATTTTCGCATATACACAACATTTTGAAAACCCAAAAATGTTAATTTTACCATATAAAAAGAATTTAACATTTCAAAAATAACTACGTTAATAATGGCACGTATTTACTGAATGCACACGGTGCGGAGCTGTGCTAAGTCTCCACCGACTTTTCCGATCCTCCCACAAGCAGATGAGGACAGCGTTGTTACACGCCTACCTCAGGATGCAGAGCCTAAAGCTCGCCGAGGTCACAGAACTTGCCCTCAGTCACACCGGTAGCCACAGCTACAGCCAGGACACAGAGCCGCACACACGGATCTGATTTGAAAGTCAGATTTGTTAGTGTTTGAAATGTTTAAATTTTAAAAACCTCACATGATATTTAAAATGCAACATTTAGACTTGTAGTAAATGAAAATTTTCATCATTTGTGGTAACCCACCACTCATCGCCATTCTCAAGAAATCACCAACTTGAAGCCTGACCAGGTGGGGTCGGAGTAGATAGATCGTCAGCCTTGGATTCTGAGGACCCAGGTTGGAGACACCGAGATCACCTGTTTGAGTGCGGACTCACCACTTTGAGCACAGGGTCACTGGCTAGAGCTCCCGGGTCAAGACACATGTGAGAAAACAATCGATGAACAACTAAGGTGCTGCAACTATGAGTTGATACTTCTCATCTCTCTCCCTTCCTGTCTGTCTGTCTCTGTCTGTCCCTCCCTCCTTCCCTCTTTCTCCCTTTAAAAAAAATTACCAACTTGAAGATTATAGTGTGTATCCAAAGTTTTTTAATGCATCTATAAGATATTTCTTACATATATGATATTTCCTCCAGAAGAAACACACAAAATACAATAAACCTTAACTTACATGTTTTATTTAGCGACATATTTTTATTTTCTCTGCTACCAAATAAAAATTTTGAACACGTTTTAACGCCTGCCTATTACTTCATGGAACAGAAGTAATAGGCAGGCACATTCTTTTTACTATCAGTCCACCATTAATAAAGTTTAGATGGTTCCTGTAGTTTTTCTATTTTCAATCACATTCCTGTCAAAAACTGTGAAGAATTTTACTCTACTTTCACACAAATCAGTTATCCTGCCACGGTGCCATGGACCCTGGCAGAGGATGTGAGTTGGCTGGACCGGTGACAAAGACCTTGACTGCTCCCAGCCCAGCAGAAGGCACACAGTCCCACTCGTCCTCGGTGGCGCTGGCCGCGACACTATGCAGACAGGGGCTGTGCGTCACAGCCAAGGCAGCCCACGCTTCGTGGGCCCCAGTGTGTACACAGAGGCTGCAAGGTGCCCGGCCCCAGCCTTTTCCTCTGGAGAGACGAGTTATCTTGATGAAACCCTCCACCAGGAAACCTCCCCGGGCTGCTAAAGGAGACGCCAGCTCTATCTCCCCAGACATCTGTCCCGTATTCACTACACAGATATGTTTTTAACAGATAATCCGAGAAAAGAAATAAAAAAGATGTCAGTGCCTCTTTTCTCCCAACATGCGCAGGAACACAGGAATGATCTCTCGGCTGGTACACACAGTCTCCTCGGGGCTCCTGACCACTAGACCATAGTCATGATGGTCTTTGCCCTTTGCCCCCAAACACTGGGGTGCCACAGACTGTGTCCCCCCCAGTCTCTGCTCTGGGGCACCCCATTACGTCGAAAGGGGCGTGGAAATTGGTGTAAAACCTACGTAAGTGCTCATCTCGATCTAAAACGCTTAGTCCAGTGGTTCTTAACCTGGGTTCTATGGAACCCTAGGGGTTCGATGAGTCGGTATCAGGGGTTCGGAGAAGCCTCTGCCGCGGAGGCCAGAATAAAGTAATACTGTCATTTGTTGTGAGCTCATGCACTTTGTTGGTTTTGTTCTTTGAGCGAGGTGATGTTCATGCACGGCTCATTTTGTGCACCAGTAAAAAAACATATACCTATGTCTTGAATTTGGAAAAAAATATCGTATTTTATTTATCACTAAAGAAGGGTTCGGTGAATGCGCATATGAAACTGGTGCGTTTGGTACCTCAAAAAAGGTTAAGAACCACTGGCTTACAGAGATATCTAGACTGATATTCCTAGACTGTCAATAATGACTATTTTTAGTTGTAGCAATTGAATTTTACCTTTTTTACTTTCCTTTTCTGTATCACCTGCATGTTTACATAGTAAGCATGAATTATTCCAGCAAAGCCCTGTCCTCTTGTAAGATACACCAACAAGTATATCTTGCAGATAGCAGTTTATCCACCTTTATGAACTCTCCTTCATGTCTGTGGTAACTCATCCAGCAGCCTGCCAGTCAGGGATTGAGACCTAACCCAGCACGGCTTCAAATGCACAAAATAAATTCCGAATAACATCTAATGAATTCTTCTGGAGATAGTGTGGTAACAAAATTCTGTTATTGTTCCTTGCAAAAAGCAAGTTACATGACTGGTTAAAAAAAAAAATGGTTATAACCTTTTAAAATGAGCTATGTGAAATGATATACTAGCCCTAAATAACATATTTGATTTCCTTACTTCAAATGTTGATTTTTAAATTAAAAAAAAAATTTATAACAGTCTCCATGCCTTTGTACTGGTTTGAGTTCTTTTCTGAAGTCATTTAAAGATGGGATTCCAGCAAGAGCTCCAACCACCAGCCATAATTTTCCTGAATTTCCCAAGTGGAATGTGCTTATACCAGGCTGGACGCGACTGAAACTGCTGGAAACATGAACTTCAAAAGACCTAGAAGACCCCCGACCTCTTAGATATAAAACTGCGCTAGACGACATTGGCTGAAGAGCTGCATTATTGCAAAAGAGTCAATGAGGCCACAGCATTCCTTACAAAGCACTCGATTGATCTCAAGGCATACTGCTCTACCGCAATAGAGGCTTACTGTCCACAGTGTCTTCTTCTGGCAAATATGTTTGCTCAGTGAGGCACGCTAGCATATAAATCAAGTGACCATACATATTTTGCAGCAGGGGCAGAATGAATAGGAAACACCAAGAATTTAAACTATTTCCTATCTTGTGACAACCTATAAAAAAATTCTTTCATTCAGCAAATAGTGGTCAAAGGCAAGAAAAATGGGTCAGGAATTTGATGGACATTCAAGTGAGAAAATAGGAATTCAAGTGAGAAAATAATGAACAGCGTCCCGGCTGTCATGGAGTCTGCGCCTTCTCATTGTGAGAAAGCACAGAACATGAGGAATACATCATTTCTGTTTTACTAGAACACTGGAAGTAAGGGTAAAATAGTATTTGATGCTATCTTGGAAAAATAATTTCATTGACAGCATGCCCTCTTAGGGAAGGGTGGGGAGGAGACCTAAGTAGAAGAACATGAATTCTCATTTCCAGTTTTGCAACCTTAAATGATATTCCTATTAATATTTTTAAAATAACAATTCACATGACTGAAAGGAAAGTGCTACTACCTACAGTCTTCATCTTTTAAAGAATGCCGAAAAGTCTAAATAAACTATATTTTCGCCTTCCTCTCTAACCTTCAGACTTACTAATGCATGCAATACTTAATTAAAAACAATCATTTTCACTACCATTAGTTTTCCAGGCTGCTGTGAAAACAGGAAGAAAGTATGAGGGCTTAGTATCATTTCAGGAGCCCTCCGAACGTTTTGAAAACAATATAAAATATATCTAATAATCCTCTGTGGAGACCTCAACTTGGGTAAAATTAAACTCTGCTTGGCTTTGGGGAAAACCTCCAGGCTGGTAGGGCATGTCAAGTGTGATTAATGTCCCTCTGTGAGCAATTTAAGAGGATAATGCAGGAAGTATCAACTAAAACAAAAGGAGATCAGCGGGAGTTCAGTGAGTGACCCTATCTTTAAAACTAAGATCTTTATCAAGGGAACTGGTCCAGGTTTCAGAGACTGACAGAGCAGGACTGTGGACGTGACTTCATATTTCACAGCATCAATGAGATGAGTGATAACCCGGCATAAGGCATAATAAACCTCTGTATCTCCGCTTTAACCTCTATTATCTGTGAGACCCTGAGCAAGTATTCCAATGTCTCTCCACCCGTGCTCTGAAAAATGAGATATTATTTCTTACTATGAGTTTATGGTATTATATCAGATACGACATGGACAAATGCTTAAAATAGTGCCTGCAGCTATTCAGTTAGGATCCGATAAATATTAATTATCATTATCCGTAATTGTACATTTACATGCCTCTCAACAACAAGAGTTCACATTGTTATTTAGTTTTGCGGGTAAGTTTAATGATTTAAATGATCAAAAAGAGTGGGAAAAGAAAGAAACCAAAGAAAAAGTCTAATTTTAGAGATGTCATAGTATCTGCAATTTGCTCTCCGACCTACGGCCCTCCATCAGGTGAAATTACAGTATATACACTTATTTCTTGAACTACCACTGCGACTGTTGTGCGGAGGGCTGGAGCTCCTCTTTCATCAGGTTTACAACCTGTGAAAAACTGCCCATCAGACACTTCTTCTTGGATGTCCCATTGCAACCCCACCTTCAAAATGTAATTCTAAAAATCTGTCGTTCCTCTTGGATTCATTAACACCCACTGAGCTCAAACCTTATTGTGATCCTCACAGACCACCAGACCCCTGGTCCTGTCGTGCCCCCTGCCCAATTCACCTCTATCAACTACGAGCCTTCCTCTCGGTCCAGACCCTGGTCATCCCTGTACACAGGACTGCTACAGCCTCCTACACACATCTCCCTGCCTTCTGCCATTGTTCCAAAATCATCTTGAAATTTCGAAAACCGTCATCAAAGGTTCCCCATCACTTTCAGGATAAAATCTGAAGCTCTTAGCGCGAGATGAAGACAAGCAAACCTATCGTCATATCCAGAGTGGTAAGTGCAACAATAAAGACTCGGAACAAAGCGCCCTAGACCTTGAAAACCCCAAGAAACACGCTGAGGGTGGAACTCTCATCGCCTTGACTGACACATGAATGCGTCAGCAACTTGTACTGAGCAGCTTTCAAGTTAGCAAGAAACTAAGTCTTATTTATAAAAATTTTAAGATCACAATCAAGTCTCAGTCATTAGAGGGTATTTTTGCAAAAGGTTTTCTTTACACCTTCAGGATACTGCTCACAAAAATCAGGGATATTTCAAAACGAATATGAAGCGATAAAATATCCTCTAATTTTTGTGACCAGTGTACAAAGTGTGCATTCATTTATATAGTGGTTTAATACGCATGTGTTAGAAAACAAACTACGTCGTGCAAGCAAGCTAAGCAAAACTTCCTGACAGCTTAACCTCCCTAAACGTGGGGAGGTTTTAGGGAGGTTAAGCTGTGTGCCCCTTCTGCACAGGGACACACTACCACATTACTTCTGGGTTTGTGTTGTCTCTGTGAGTAGTTAACATTGTTGACTTTCATCAGTTTTGTCAACATCATGCCCTCTGTCAGGAGTGGGCTGTCTGTTCTGAGGACACCCATTACCTTCGCTAACGCTGTGAGACCCTCCAGCAGTAATATTCCCAGGAGACATGAGCGTGTCCCCTTCTCTATGAAGAGCAGCAGCTGTACCCTGAAACTGCCGCCGTCTCAAAGTCACAGGTCATGAATCCAAGAAAAACTGCCCTGAAAACAGGAGTTAGTTTTCCACAACGCTTGCTACCACTTGCCAGTTCTAATATCCGAAGTGAATATGCAAAGTAGTTTAGCCAATTATTCGCCAACGAAGGACCACAAAACAAGTTTGACTCTGTGGACAAACAGAAGTACATTCTGATATATCGACCTTACTTTTCTTGCTTGCTTAAAGAGTAAAAAAAAATAAAATAAAAAAGCTCCAGTCCTCCACACACAAAAATAGAGTAAAACAGCACTCCTTGATCCCAGGATGTTTGAACCAGGAGTATTTTTAAGGCTGAGGTGATGAGACATCCCCGACTTCTCCCCGCACAGTGGAAGGTAAGCCACGCTGGCTGTGAACCCCAAAGCCTCATGCAAATTTCCACCAAGAGGGCAGCACTGTTTTTCTTTCTTTGAAAGAATACATGTGGCTTCTGTAGAACCATGAGACTAGGGGGTATATGAAGAGGAAACAGAAAATCAGTGGAAGGAGGAAAATGTGCTATGGTATATATACATTACAAATCGCTTCAAAACTTTGCTCCAAACATCTAAAACAATTAAAAGGCTTTGAGAAAGCAGGCAGAATTTTTCTGCCAAACATTACGTAACATGCCCCCCCCCCTATTTCCTAGACCACTTTACCCCCTGATTGGCTGAAAATTGAAATCCTTACAGATGCCATGGGTTGAAATTGAATTAGCATTTATTTACATGTAAGAATACTCATTAGAGTCCTTATACATGCACATATTTAAATTTGTAGTTCCCTTCATTATTGTAAAACATTTGCCAGACAGGCCTATAACTGTACACAGAACAGCATGAAACAATCTATGCCCTTATTGTAGAAAGCCTGAAATAAGTATGACATTTTGCAACAAAAATTAAGAATCTCTTGGGGTGGCAGGAGAGAGTCTCCTGTCAGCTCGGAATCATGAATGTCAGCGGGGAGATTATTAGAATCCTTTCTTATGAGAAACCAAGCTGGTCCACATCTGGCGTGCTTCTTCAATTCCCGTCTGGAGCTCCCGGACTAGGCACAGAAGCTCTCATTTCAACCATAACTTTGGGGTTCCCCCATCTGGATCTCCAGTTCATTGGAAACATGATATGGAAACATGTCCTTGGACTGAAACACACGCGTCCTCCTGCTATCACAGGGTGGCCATCGTGCGGACGCATTGGCTGTGCAACGTATGCCCTGCTTTCCTGAGGCTGCTGCTCCTCCACCCTCCGCGCCCGAGAACAAACCCCTTGTCACAGCTTAGAAGGACGTCATCACAGCTGACAAAACAGAAACACACAGTCGCCATCATGCTCAGGGAGTTCAAATCTAGATGCAGCAATTCAGGTAGCTGCTCATGCATTCAGCCAAGGTGAGCTGAGAACCCAGCATAGCCCCGGGCAGCCCCCTGGGGGAACTGAGGACACCAGGCATCCTGCTTGTCCTGGAGTTCTGCCCCACCACCCACCGGGAGAGAGCCCAGAGCAGGGGAAGCAGTACCACGTGACCCAGGAAGTGGATCCCAAGACGGTGGGTATGCCTCCTGCCCTTGAAGCATCCCAGGACTAAGGCAACGTTTAGAAAACAAGTCATGCCTTTGATACATTTATAAAGTCTACATTCCCAGTCCTGGTAAATTTTGCTTAGCAACCACAATAGAGCTGCAATATTGTAACTGTTAGGTCCGATCCAACAAAGCTCAACTTTTAAATATTTTAAAAATAGTTATTTAACAGTGTACAGAGGTGTGTTGTAGAATTGGGCACCTGAAACCTGTATAACTTTGTTAACCAGTGTCACCCCAATAAGTTCAATAAAAAGGAAAGAAAATGAATTAAAATTAAAAAGAACAAAAATGTTATTTAAAATGTACATCATTTGGTTTTCAAAATCTTTATTAAACAAATCATCTTAAGAGGTCGTAATGTCAATCTCCCAGTTTGATAATATTTACAGGTCTATATTGGAAAAAAGAAGAATTTTAGTTAGGCAAGAAAATAGAGACTTTAAAAAAAACAATAATGTGGAATATATGTAATATAATTTAGTCACCAATTGGAATAGCATACTACACTATAACTTCAGTCTTGCTTTAGAATTTCTTGGGCAACAATGGCAGTTTGCAATGAAAGGGCTCAGCTATTTTAAAGCTGTCGTATATGGCTTTTAAAATGAATTATTAAATGATTAAAATAGATCTGTCCTATTTCATGCAGCAGTTGTGATTAGATGCAAATGTCTCTCCAATTACAGACAATGAGTGAAAAGCTACAAAGATTGCTCTTCTCAAGTTTATCAAATATGTCCGGATATTATCCAATGCAGACCATTGATTATGTATGCAGACACTTATCTCTCCGAGTCTGAATAATGCATGGGGATGATGAGATGTTTATTTTGAGATATCAAAATGAACAGGGACTGTGCTCTGGAAACAAAGCATTTTGTTTGTTTATTTATTTATTTAAACTGTCTCAGCCTTCTGAGCCCCCCGGTGGGAGAGTCAGGGACCTCCAAAGAGTCCCCTGATCTCTATCTGCTATTATGTTTCAGCTCATTTAACTTTGAATGAACACTTCAAAGTAAATTGCTTAAGAAGCAAATCTTAATTTAGGTCATTTAAAGACTTTGAGGTACATGAAACTTTAAAACTCTTAAATAAATTTTAAACTAACACAAAGAAAAATAACCAAAACCAAAAGGTAGGCTGTCACCAGGGAATATAAAGAAAGTATGGTCAAAAAAGGGACACACAGGAAAAAGACCACGCTAACAAAAATGGTACTCCATTATTTTGCTAAAGGGCACATGGAAAATGCAAATCTGAACCAACACAGAAAAATAACAATGAAGACGGTTAAGAAATGTATGGAAAAACTTTCAACATCATTAAAAGTGTATACACACACACATATATATACACACGGACAAATATACACACACACCTTAATGTATATATACCTATTCCTATACATTATATAGACATATATAGTATATAGATACATTACCCATATATATTTATACACCTATACTTTGTTCTCTCTCCAGATAAATACACACATACACACACACACACACACACACATATATATCCACTGAATAAAGACAAAAATATACAAGTATACCTAGTTTACAGGTGAATTTTTCTACATATTAAAAACAACAGAAATTAGATGAAGAATCATTCTCATTCATGTCCGCCTGGTTTTGAGTATTTATCCCTTGACATGACAAAGCATTTAAACATAAAAATTTTAAACTTAGCAAAGCACCGTTTTGGGTACCAATAAAAAATAAAAAATAATAATCTAATTGTACCACTATTCAGTTATGGTATTTGTATTTAATGATCAAGTTCTATACCTTTCCATTTGCCTAACAGATGTTTGTATCAGACAATGATTTTCAGGATTCGATATTCAGATGACAAGGGAGCAAAGTGGCTGTTTAGTTACCTGCTCATGTCCTTACAGAAAGTCAGGGCTGCATTTAGGATTGAGCCCACCCCTCAGACTCTGCGTGTGCAATTGGGGGCGGGGCGCAGAGCTGGGGATTTGTTCCAAAATTCATGAGCACATTGTCTTCGGGATGAGTTTCAATCGAACTAGCAGGAGGCAAAATGAAACGTTCTTTTCAAAGAACCGCAGGTATGGCAGAGTGGGCCAGAGAACCACTCATGGAAAAAGAGGAACCGCTCTGGCTCCCTCCAGGTAGACGACAAGCAGCAGAAACTCGGGGTGGAATTTGGAAATAGACACACCTCTTCCAAAGTCTTTCTTCTATACAGGGAAGCCACAGAAACTGAGTTCATCAGTGTCTGTTGTTTTCAGTCACGAAGTCTTGAGGTAATTTCTTACACAGCCATAGACAACTAACTCACTCCAGCCTCGGAACTGAGGCAGGGTCAGATTTTTTCCATTGAGAACTGTAGGGCCAATATTTTAGGTGTTGTGGGTCACCTGGTTGGTCTCTGTTACAATGACCATAATTTGCCATTATGGCAGGAAATCAGCCAAAGATAGTAGTAGGTCAATGATAGCTGTGTGGCACTGTCCCAAGCAAAATCAGTAACAAGAACAGGGGCAGGCTGTGGTTGGCCACCCCTACGCTAAGAGACCATTCCAGGCTTGAGCTGATGCTATGTTCCCCAAACGAACTCCACCATCCTGTTAGCTGGCTTGGTTATTCTGTGATTACCCTTCTCCCCGGAACAGATCTGCCCGAGGGTCTATTGCGTGGGGGCTGGGGGCAGAATAGTGAGCAGCACCACAAACAGTAAATGTTGAATGAATGGGTCCAGGGACTGAGCTGACGCAGTTGGAGGAGAACTCCCCAAATGAGGAAGTGAGCAGGAACCAGGTCACCCTGTAAAGACACGCAAACAAGAGAAAACTCAGACACGGCGCAGTCACCCTGCGAGCCTGTCCTGTGACAAGGGCACTGTTGGACCTGCGCCCCCTCAAAGGGCAGAACTATGAAGCGTCACATGCCACGGCGACGTCTGGATAAAACTATTCCTGACACCCCCAGAACATTATCCATCCTTCCCTCCTTTTATCTACTTTTCTACATGGTCTCTACAAAAATGTAAATATCTAATAATTGAGGTGATTATTTTTACAACCTGAGCTCCCCAACTCAAGTGTGGGTCACCGGGTGGCAAGGATGTCCCATGTCATCTTTGTTGGCCAGGCCTGTCTGTCACCGTCAGAGTGCGGGAGGCAGGGATAGGGGGATAACTCGATTTCGAGGGGGAGTTTTTGCTCACGCCCATGACCGCCATCTAAAGCACAAGCTTCCAATCACGAAAGACGCCGCTCAGCTACCTGACCAGCCTGCGCAGTGTGTCCTATGAGAGAACATGTCCCCTCCCAGGGGACTCGTCCTGGAATTGCCTTATTTCTGCCGGTGGCAGCGAGCAGGAGGAAACATCCCCGAGTTACCGCACGCTCACTCCATAAGTGGACGCTAAGCCCCATCTCTCCTTCCCATTTTGCCACGTAACCACCACACGTCACCATGGCACAAGGTATGTGAATTCCCACCTTCCTTCTGGGATAACACGGCTCTGCATTCTCTGTGACCTTTCAAAATACTAGGAAAAAAAATAACACATGAGGGAACAGCATACTTGGCTAGATCCATGTGTTTTGCAGGAAGGGTCATGAGGGCATCATGTATTGTTCCCAAGGTTACATACTGTAATGCATCCACAAGCATGTGTCCATGGGGTAAGCATGAGTCGTGTTCAGCTTTTCAGCTGGGCAATCCTGTATTGGGTTATGCCTTATGGGGGTGGTGCACATGCTTTATCTAGAGAATCATGTGCCTGGCTCTGCAATAATGGGCCTGCAGCCTAGCAGAGAACAACAGAGCTTTTAGGGGGCAGGGTACAGCTTGGATGCCTGGGTAACTGGCCGTCAGTCTTCATCTTTACTGTGTTTGATTACATATCGTTTATTTTCATCTGAAGCACAGATTTTAAACTGAACTTTGGTATGGAACCACTCTGCAATCGGTCTTTATCAGCACACTCTGGTCTGGGATAGGGCACTCAGTCATGAATGTTCTGGATTATAAATAAATCGAAAAGGAACGAAAAGTTTCGATGCCTTAGGTTGGATGTTAAAATAAATTCTATATGTCTAAATTTGGTATTTTTTTAACATTCCTTGTAAAAAAAAATGTTACTTTTGAAAAGGTAGAAAATTAGAACTAAAGTGTTCTTCTAATGAAATTAGGTTAAAAGTGAATTACACTGGGTCAAGGCACATATGGGAGTTGATGCTTCCTGCTCCTCCCGTTTCTCTCTCTCTCTCTTTCTCTCTCTCCAACTAAAATGAATAAATAAAAAAAAATTTAAGTGAATTACAGAGCAATCTCACTGCCCTTAAAATACTATTTTACAAGAATGCTGAAATTGGAATGTGGTTTTAACGTATTATAAAAATGTTAACTATTAATGAACTCATGGGAAAAATATGAGCCAGGTACTGTTTTAGGCAATAGGGAAGAAGACTTCTTTAAACATCAAATCCCTGCCCCACGGAGCTTACACTTTAGGGGGGAAATGCAGAGACAAATGAATAAGTAAATCTATATTTCTATTCACATTCATTTTCGCCTAACCTCTTCAAGAATTCGTCAGTATCTATCACATTATTGTCAACTTGACTTTGATTTTCATTCTTGATTTTTTAGGTGAGAGGAGGGGAGATAGTGAGGCAGACTCCCACATGTGCCCCAACTGGGATCCACCCGGAAACCCTGTCTGGAGCTGATGCTTGAGTATCGAGCTACTTTCAGTGTTTGAGGCTGACAAGTGCAGACCAACCGAGCAATCCTCAGTGCCAGGGGCCACACCTGAACAACTGAGCCACTGTGGTAGGAGAAGAAGGAGAGAATGGGGAAGGGTAGAGAAGCAGATGGTCACTTCTCCTGTGTGCCCTGATCAGGAATCAAACAAGGGACAGCCATCCACAGCCAGGCTGATGCTCTATCCACTGACCCATCAGCCAGGGCCCATTCTTGATTTTGATTTTATACACACACACACATACACACACACACACACACATACATATATATATACATATATATATATATATATATATATATATATATATATATATATATATATATATATATATATAAAGATTGGAAACTTAAATATCAAAACATAAACTGTGATTATTTCCAAAGTGTCATTGTGAATAATTCATAGTTTGCATCCTTGTCCTCTCTCTCAAAACTTATTTTTCCAAGACCTCACTCAGTACAGTGACATTTGAGGGGCCCTGACACGGTGGGTGAAGTAGGGGTGGAATGGAAGTGACAAGGCAGAAACTAGTCACCTGATTCCAGGACAATCCGGGGACGGTGAGCCATCACTGCCACTGTCCTTTCAGGCTGCGCCTTGGTTCCTGACAGCCTCACAGGAGTCCAAGGCCTACCGTGCCCTTATCATACCCGTGACCTCACCCAGGAGGGACCTGAAGACCTCATTCTAACCGGGAGAAGCACTCTTTATATTAAGTGTGAGCAGAGGTTAAAAAAGTCATGTGTTTCCCTGAACTAGATAAGGCATTATCCTCTTTACACGTAAGGGGAGACCTGAACGTGTGTGTGTGTGTGTGTGTGTGTGTGTGTGTGTGTGTGTGTGTGTGTGTGCGTGTGTGTTTCAATATTCATGAAACAGGGACCAAGGAGATTGGAATCGCACGCATGCATCAGGAGAAGGGGTAAAGGGGTAAATGTGATCTGTGAAGCAGGACTGTGGGGACCCTGCCGTGGCTGGGGAGGGGGCGCTCCGCATGGCCCTGAGAACCCGAGAGGCGTGAGTTCCAAACTACTTGGAAGCAAAGTTTACTTAGGGTCAGGCCCACAGGCCAGCCTCCTTAATGTGGACAGATTGTCCAAATAACACGTCGGTCCCCCCACCCCCCCTCCACCGGCAACTCCTTCCTGAGACAAGTATGGTTCGCGGTCCCCCGGCCCGGATTCCTGAAGAGTCAAACAAAGCATCAGCTTTCAGAAAATTCTTTCATCCAAATGGGATATCTGAAATGTTTTTCATTTGACTCTGGTTCCGTACCGGGGTGCAGCTTAACGATTACACTATAAATAAACAAGCTGAAAACTAGATGTCTCGACGACAGCTTAGACTAAACCTGTTCTTTTTCTTTTTCTTTTTTAATTTAGTAATGAATGACTTTTAAATGTTAGGGGGAAAAGCTTTTACTTTTACATTTCAACAGTGAGGAATGTTGAAGCATTTGCATTACGATCTTACTCTACATAAATGATTTTCTTAAGTCTACCTTTTCTTTCCACTAAAAAAAAAAAAAAAAAAAAAAAAAGATGATTTTATTTAAAGGCTTTACATCTCTGAGACCGGAAATGAACCCCGAACCCTGCCGTCTCCGAGTGCTTGTGTGCCGGCTCGGGAATAGGTGTGTGAGACACACACACTGGGAGGGACACGAACCAGCCCAGCACTCCTCCCTGGTGGTCAGTGCGTCCTTCACAAAGCATCCTGTCAGCGGCTTCTGAGTGTCTACGTCCTCAGAGGACCTCACCAACCACTAAGTAAATGCGAAGTCTCTGCTGAGTCATCGACTCGACAGTGTCTCAGGTGAACTCGCAAAGTGTCCACGCTTCTCGTAACTGTGGCATAGCCACGTGCCACTACTGCCCCTGTCCTGTCTGCCAGGAAAATACAAGTCCCGGGTTGTGTCCGGTGTATCTGCATGTGTATCCATGCCCCTGCGAGTGAGCAGAGGGCGGGGGTGGCCCTTCCCACCATCACCCCTGCTTTAACCGGGTGTGAGGCCGGGCCCTGAGAGCCCAGCCCTGACATCTTGGACTGCCTTGTCCTGGCTCCAAAGTCTGAGCTGGGTCCGTGGAGTCCTCCCTGCTGGGACTTCAGAGCAGGCAATGGTAGGAGGGGCTGGCCCGGCCCGCACCCCAGGAGCACCTGGGTGGCATGACTGGGTGCCAGGAACACCCTGGGAGCACAGAATTCCTAAGGAAGACGGTGCCTCTCCGAGCTCCTCCCCAGGGCGGCAGATTCGGCAGGTCCGGGACCCTAGCAGTCCTCTGTGCATTTATAATAAACGCGCTTCTCATGCGTTCTCTTGTTCTGGAAAACTTGGAGTTCATTTCTTAGGGGATAGGAGCCTTGACCGCGCCCCTGTTTATTGTGAGCACTTCGCTGCGTGAAGGAGGCAGCCCGGCACCCAGGAAAGAGAAGGAGTGACCGCCATGTGGTCCAGCAGGGCCGTGCTTGTGTGTGTGGGAACCCTTAGGTCACTTAGCCCCTCTGAGCCTGTTTCCTCAGCAGTAACATGAGGAAGAGAACCCACTCTTCACAGGGGCATTATCAGGGTTTTCAAAGTGAGTGTCCATCGGTTATTTTTCTATCCCAGTGAGGGCACGTTCTCACTCCACTGTCAGGTTGTGTGTCCTCCATCGGGCCCGGGTCACTTTCTCTTTCTCACGTGTGGTCAAATGCAGGGCACTGGGAAGGTGAGGCTTCCTTCACAATGTCCAGGTGATACGCACTTAGGAGGTGCTTTACAGACCACGAGTGCATACACAGAAACGTGTGTAAACCACGCATACTACCCTGCTGTGGTTTGTTGCTCTTGTTTTTAGAAAACATGAATTGTTGAAGAGAACGGGGTCTGTCCCCTCTGTGCATTTTCTCATACTGTTCATTCCAGCATATTCTGTGTCATTCTGAGTCAGCGGACCACCCTCTACTAACCTAAAAGCTTCTCCAGAAAGAGAATCGCCCCCCTTCACTTTTCAGACAGTTAAAGGAAGGGGTCAGGGTATAAAATCACCCCATCACCCCAGGGTACCTTACACTCATACAGTGTCCCAGGTCTGCCCATGATGGAAACCATCGTCCAAATACTCTTTTATCCATCTAAGTGTCCGAAAGGGTTTCCTACACACACCATCAACTGAGTAACATTCTGCACATTTGCTTAGGAAAGAATGTAGCCACACAGTGCTCCCTGTCTCTCCCTGCGAACACACACAATGCCTGGGCGGAGCAGACCTCTCGGAGAAGAGAGTGAGTTCTTTCTTTGTTAGCGTACAATGGGAGAAACAGCTGAGGTCTCCCTAGCTGGTTGGGGAACGGTAACCCCTCCACGCTCCCAGGGAGGAGGGACTCTGAGAAAATGAGGTGGATAAATAAACTGCGGGTGGACAAATTCCCAAACAGTCGTTTCTAAACTGAAACCGTCAACACACAATGCCAACACGTCCCTTTTCTTTAAAAAAAAACAAACAACAAAAAGAAACTTGTTGTCCTTTTCACAAGCAGCAGCAAGCTGGCTCTGCTTATATTACCAGGTAACATGTTAGACCTTGGACCTCCTGCGCCCTCCCCGGTCTGTGCCCAGATTTCAATCCCTGCAGTGCTTCTACCTCAGATGGTTTTAGGATCCTGGTAACTCGGGGTGGGGGTGGAGGGAATGAATTCTGTTCCAATGAAAACTTTTCAAACTGCATTTATGAATTTAGGAATCCTACAAAACGCACATTTTCTCCCTCAGGGACCTCTAACTTTTTTTTTTTTTTAATCTTATAGACGCTGATAATCATGACAAGTTATCTGCTATTTATAAAAAAAAAGAAAAGAAAAGGAAAAAGTTCTATCTAACACCAAGATCTAAACCTCAGAAAAACCGTAGTGACGTGCCCCCCCCCAAGTCACACCACCCGCCCGAGACCATCCAGTCACAGGGATTTCTTTATAGATCCTCAGATTTGTGTGTGTGTGTGTGTGTGTGTGTGTGTGTGTGTATAATTTTTTTAATAACGTATAAGAGAAATCTTTCTTACCAAACAAAATTAAACAAGTTGCAGCCACACGTGTCATTATCCCATGGTTTTTAAGACTTTTAACTTACTAATATAATCTGTTTGTGTCATGTAAAGCATGAAGAAGTTTTACAAATCACCCCTGTGGCCCCAGGAGAAGGACAAACGTGAGCTGAACTGTCCCTGTTGAAACTGCTTGAAGGGATGCAGCTCATGCGCCGTCCTCAGCCCTGCCGGCCGGCCGCACATCAGCCTGGCACTGACCACATGTCACATCCCGTGTTTTAAGCAAAAACAGAACACTGGGTTGGCTTTTCTCTGCTACACCCGGAGCCACCACCGCCAGCGACCAGAAACAGAGAGCCATGGAACCATAAGACACCCACGAAGCAAAGATGCCTCCAGACCTGCTCTCGAGTGACTGAGAAAGAGCTAGAGTCCCAGTCCAGGCGGCTGCACGTGGGTGTGAGGGCTGAGACTGCTGTCAGCAAGCTCCCGGCCCTACAGAAGAGAAGGGCTCGCAGTGCACACGGGCCTGTTCCACCCAGGCCAGGGAAGGGCGTCAGAGCGGGCCGGTGTGCAAGATCACATTAGTGATTGGGGAGATCATTCAGGACAGTTTTGTCATGTTTACCTTATAAAGCAGCCAGGAAACATGGTGCTGTTTTTTGTTTTTTTAAAGAGACTGCCAAGAGGCAGTGCTATCTGTTTTACAACCTCAGATGTCACCTCTGCTGGCTTGGGAAGAACAACTGGAATTTTTGGTAGACCCATGAAAGACAGAATTATGTCTTTGGTATGTGGGTATAACTCATGTCATTTCAGATGCATTTCAGTGACCTGGGATGGCTTTTCCCTCCCGGCGCTCGGTAAATACCACGCAGATCCATGCGTGAGCCCAGGGGACGGGGGCAGTTTAGTTAAACTGAATCAGAAGATAGTGAAGGACAGCCATGCATGACAATGAACCCAAACTTTGTCTCCGTGGGGATTGTGGGGGTAACATAATTAGTTCCTGGGGGAACAAGATGGATATAAGAATTTGAGAGAAGTGGAAACCTATAAATACTTTCCACTTTCAGATCTGTTCCTTACATTTCTGACCAAAGCAGTTATTTAAAAAAAAAAAAAAAAATTCTTGTCCCGGTGTTTGTTTATGCGCGTGTTCAACATCGAACCACTTAACCATGATGGCTTTCAAGCAACAAAGTTTAGCAGAGCCTTTGATTTGCTCCAGGATAATGGACAGCCTGACTTGGGTTTTACATTTTGTTTGGACAAACGGGAAGCCTGTTAGGATTGGGGATCTTATCTCGACGTCGCAAATCCCTTAATGCCATGACGCTGGGACGGAAATCGAGATGAGAGGGGGCTGTCCGCGGGCCTTCTTCCCTGGGAGCCTTGCTTGAAAGGGGCCTTGTCTGCAGACATGTAAACAAGGCCTGCCATAGAGCGTTTAATTTTAACTGACCGTCCCAACGGAGCAGAATGAGTAATAAAAGTAAAGCTGGGTCCAGTCCCCAGAGTCAAGGGCTGACATGGCCTGGCCGGCATCTTAGGGAAGGCCTGGTGATTCTGGATGGGTGGGTGGGGGTCCAGGAAAGTGCAGTTGAGGGGGGAACTGAAGCCCCCCTGTCCACAAGGGGGTCCTGCTGCCGTGTCTCCCAGGGGTGTGGATGAAACTCTGTCAGCTACTTTTTATCCTCTGTGAGCCAAGGAGCAGCCACTCAGGGTGCTGTCTCCTCACACAGAAACAAAGACTAAATGCAGTAACCATCACATCCTTTTGATCTCTCCAGAAGGAAACCAAAGTCATCCCAGGTTCTCTCTCTCTCTCTTTCCCACCAGCCCAGCAACTAACTGTAAGTGACTTTCAGGGGAACCTATGCACAACCTTGGGTCAGAATATTGCCAAATCAGACCAAGTCGTTTCCTCTGGGGTGGCAGACCAAACCAGGTGACAGCGGCACAGAGTCAGGAACGACCTCTGAGCTTTGTGACATAGGTGACCACATCCTGACTCCAGCTTTACTTCGTGGGTAGCACCCTACCCCCCTTCCACCCCCATTTAATTATCAGCAGGAACCGCTCTGGGTCTGTTTACAAACACGGAGAGGAGGAGGTGGGCGCCCGTGATAGAAGCCCACAGTAAAAGTTATTTTTCTTCCCTGATCAAAGACACCCAGAGATAAGTCCTTGCTGAGCCGCGAGGATGAGGTCGGCTTCCCCATGGCCTCTCCCGCGTTCCCAGAGCAGGGCTGCCTCCCCTGGGCTCTCAGCAGCAGCGGGGCCGGATGTGACAGGCCTCGCCAGACGTTAGACAGACCAGGCGCACATGGGCAATTAGCACTTTCCACAGGTCTCTAACCTGTGACCCTCCCTTCTCTCTTGATTAACACCCAGGACTCTGATCCGCCGACATCGGTAAACAATCAGATCCGAGCCACAGTCCCTCTGCAGGATGAAAGGGATGCAGAAAGCTGCTAATCACGTTCACGTTTGCCAAAAACCAAAGGATGTGCCGGACCCGAGGGCGGGGTGGGGGGGCAGGGGAGTAACTATATAGTGGGAGGCATTATGCACCAGTAAGCTGCACGTCCAAGCTTCCGCCTCCCGCCAGCTCGGTTGCATTAGCATATTTATAAAGGAATACTGGATTAAGCATGCCTGACGTCTTTATTGTGCTATCTTCCAGTTCTATTATTACTCCAACCAGTCCCTCCAAAATCTGCAAAACTGTGAGCAATTTGGGGGTGGTGTGGGGGAGAATGTTAAGAAGCTATTTATATTTTGATTGAGTTGCTTTTTTTGGAGAATGATCCCGGGTTAAGGATAGCATTCTAAAAGATGTTGTCCTTTTAAACAACTCTTTCCTGTGTTCTTCGCATGTAGAACTAACTTCACAAGACTTCTTCACAGGTTTCAAATTGAACAGACACCATGAAAGTAGTCTAACGAGGAAGTGCGTGCATAATTGCACATCTCGTTGGGTCAACAGAAGAAAAGGCCAGATTGTGTTCATGGAGCCCGGGCTCCAAACACAATCTTTTTATTTCTAAATATCTCTAAAGGACTTCCTGGTCGGGGCCAAATTTAGAGGATGTGGCCATGAAATTTAATGAAAACAAACAACCAAACAGAAACCATTAACTTCGGTGAAAGGCAGGCCTGGGTGTGAAGACATCCTCGTTAGGTGATTTTGGACAGGCTGCTCATTCTTTTCTCATCCTTTTTCGCATTTCCAACAAGCAGGACGCTAATACTTCCCAGGGATGATTTAGGATTGGAAACATAAGTGTTCCTAGTCTTGTATCTCATTCAAACATAAAAATCGTTCTGAGAAGAGAGTCTCCAAGTCTCCATTCTAAATCACTAAAAACAAATGAATTGCTCCATTAAGCACACACCCTGCAGAAACACCGCCTGGCCTCACCATCTGTGGAGTGAGGCTCGGGATGGTGGTGCGGACAACGTGCCGTTGAACACACGCTTCTCCCCCTAACTGTAAAACTCAGCAGCACTGCAACCTAGAAGGTCAAGCACCTCGAAGGGCCCCGGAGGGACTGCCTCTGGTCACCATAGATCACTGGTTCCAAACCTCAGGCGACAGAAGGAAGCAACACAAGCCACCCCTGAGTGTAACCACAACTGTATTTTTTTTTATGACGAGACTTGACATTTTGTTCCAGAGCAATATTTTCTGCCTGGTGGGGCTACTTCTGCCAGCGTTTCCACCAAAGGGTCAGTAAAGCGTCTTTTTACGAGCATGCATTATGGAAAGTTTTTCTTTATAAGTTGAGTGCTGTTTTCACTTTTAAATGTATACCGAGAAAAAAAGAATTGATTTAGTTGTACTAAAGGAAACTAAATCATAAGGAGACACACTTTCATAACTGGGTTGGAATTCTTTTCCCTGAACCTTCTGAATACAAGCTTGTTTTCCGATGAGGGCCAACTTCAGAAACTTCTGCTGGAAAAGAATAGGTCTGAGAGAGTTCCAAGCTGTTGCACACGGGGAGGAATGAAACAGTGAATATCCCCTGACATTCTTTGAAACCTTAACTGAGAGTCGTAGACTTAGTGGAAATTAAAATTTGTGACATATTTGCAAATAAGTGGCAGAAGACTCACCTATATACCTGTACTGTATTCTCACCAAGAAGATAACAGGGTCCTTAAAGTAATTTAAATAATTCTGGAGTGAGACAGGGCAGGTCTTCATCAAGTATAGGTTGAAATAACCTCAAATTGAAGGAGATCAAAGGTCAAGCTAAAAGATAAATTTAAACTCAGTGTTCTCAAGCAAAAATGTCTCCCCTCCCTCCCTACCCTGACCCTCTCCTGAATGCCAAGTCCTGGCTGGGTTTCCAATGCCTAGGGGCCACACTCAATCACCAAGGATTTATTGAGTACTTAGTACCAACTGGGCATCTTATTTTTTTTTTCTAACAAGAGATTACCATTAAATTTAAATAATAGAATTTGTATCATACTAATGCATGACCTATAAAATACTTGCCAAGCAAAACTCAAAACTTCTTCAGTGACTGCAATGGCCTTGATGGCCTCATTAAGGCATACCTAAACCACTTCTGCTCCCAGGAACTCTGCAGACACGGAAACACCACGTTGCACATTAAATTCCACCTCGCTCTTCAAAAAATTTTTTAAGTGTACATTTTCTTTTTAACAACTCAACTCCTTGAACTACCAGAAGAAACAGCTCCATAAGAAATCTGAAACTTTAGTCGAGTGTATTATTATAGATGATGAGATTGAGGGAAGGCTGGGCCATGACTTCTCCCTCTGGCTTCCACCTGAAGGTGGCTTTTTAGTTTCTTCGGAGGAAACGAAAGTCATACGAATATTTCATTAGAGAGGGGATAGGGTAAGGAAATATTAATATATGAAGATTAGGCAGACATAATGAAAAGAGAAGCCAGAGAGATGAACGTGGGGTTAACACTAACTAGGAGAGGAAAATGTGGGACTTTGGGGGGATGTTGCCCCTCCCAAATATATATATATATGATGAAAAAAGAAATAAGGAAAGGTGGACCCTTCAGAGTGTCCACCAGCCAGTACCTCCCAGCTGGTTTCACTTGGCTAACGTGAGCTGGAATACAATGATTTTGCCTGATATTGGACAAATTCACTGATTTTTTTTCCTTTAATTTAAAAACATTAACCATTAGAACAGCCCCTCTGTAAAACCGTTCCCTCTCTAACAACAATGGATGCATTCACTGAATACCCTGCCAGCTGACTTACTGTACAAGTGAAGTTACCACTATTTTCCTTTCTATATATTGAAAAAGTGAAGAAGTAGTGGAATAATTACAAAATTATTACAACATAGATTGCTCAAGTTGGGCAGAGTTCCATTTTCCAAGCTCCTAGGGCCTGAGGGTCAAAACTAAAGACAGTTTGGGGGGGGGGGGGGGAGACATTCCCTTAATTTAAATGTTTAATCTTCATAAGGTAAAGGTTATGTTGAGAAATCTTTCAAGAAAGGTTGTTTTAATTAGTTGATCTTAAAACAGCCTCTGGTTATTTTTGCTTTCTTAAAATGAAAACACAATTAGACAAGAATGTGAAATCACTCAATAAAATTTTAAAATATGTTTCTGTTTTAAATTCAGCAAAAAAAGAAAGAAAGAAAAGAAAAGAGTTTTAAAAAGGATGTGCTAGACGTCATTATAGCCACAGAGACCACGGGGACCGAAGGGAAGGGCAGGTCACTTCCCACAACTGGTGTGTTCACTCATGTCACCCAATCAGAAGACAAAGACCTGAGCTTTAAAAACATTCCTATTCCTGGCCTGACCTGTGGTGGCGCAGTGGATAAAGCGTCAACCTGGGAACACTGAGGTCGCCAGTTCAAAACCCTGCACTGGTCTGGTCAAGGCACATATGGGAGTTGATGCTTCCAGCTCCTCCTCTCTCTCTCTCTCTCTCCCTCTCTCTCTCACTCTGTGTCTCCTCTCTAAAATAATAAAAAACAAACAAACAAACAACGTTCCTATTCCTTTCTATTATTTTTTTTCCTTTTCCTATCGCCTTCTAGAAAGCCCCAAATGACCACAGCTGGCTGCGGAAGTAACTAAGTCTTCAGTTTGCTTCGCTGGTTTCAAAGCGGAGAAGTTCCAAAACTCATCCACAAGGTCTCCACCCCTCCCCGTCCTTGGTGGCTCTAGCACAAGGTCCAAGAAACCTTTCTTTCTGAAACTAACCAAAAACCCACACCACATAATTCTTCTCATTTCAAGGTTACAGTCAGGTTGAACATCCGTAAAAGCATCTTTCCCTGTTCACGTCCTTCCTACGGTATCTACCCTCCTGCTTATGCTGAGTGGCTGTGCCGTGTCCCCCTGCGCACACGTGAACCCGGGAGGCAACTCCCGGTTGTCTCAGCAAGTTAGGAGGGAGTATTCAAACGAACTACCCTGATGAGAAGTTTATCTCACTGCACATTCATTCAAAATATCAGAAATTGAAATAGCATAGAAAATTATGCTACTGAGGACAGACAGACGGTTGTCAGAGGCAAGGGGCTTTGGGAAGGGGGGTTGGTAGAAGAGGTGAGAGGGTCAGGCAGTACCGATGAGTAGTTACAGAACAGTCACAGAGACGTAGGTTTCAGCGCGGGGAACAGAGTCAATAATATCGAGATGACTGCGGATGGGGGCCGGGTGAGCACTTGAAGCATCCAGAGAACACTCTGTAAAGTGCATGACTTACTAACCTTTTGTTATACATCTGAAACTAATACAGAATAATATTAAACTATAATTCAAGAACTTAATTTATTTTTAAATTATGCTCTTTGATAGGTATAAATAGAATAAAACTCTTTCGGTTTTTTTTTCATAGCCAAGGGCTAAAGCATTAACGATGAAAGTAAAGCTAAAAACGTATCTGGCTTTTTAGGCAAATGTAATCTAGGTCAAGTTCCGAAATAAATAAAATGATTTAACTTGCAGACTATACTGTTCTGTGGTCTCAGCGTTCCTCGTCGCTTCTCACGTTTTAAAGAAGCCCTAGGCTCTCTCTACCTGGATCTGTCCATTCTTGTCTGTTTCTTATCTCCGCAAACTGCGGGGCTGGGGCATTTCTTTCTCTGTGATATAAGATAGAAAAACTCAACAAAAAATGTGTGGCTCATGGATCTTTAAAAAAATATTGTAGAGTGTCTGATACAGAGTGAGCAAAATGGTCCCGTAGACTTGAACCCCAATCTGTGAGGGACCAGTGGACATGTGGCCAGCGGTGTTGAGCACAGAAGGCAGGGCTGAACGTCCACTGGACTTCTGAGGACGACGGCTGCTTCAGGACAGAACCCGGACACCCATGAATGAAGGCACAGACATCAGTCCTAGGGTCAACGACCTGTCATTTCTTTGTTGGGTCTTCACGTATTTATTATTTAAAAACCTTGATGGGCTGTCATCTGCCTCGTGGAAAACAAGACAAGAGCTGATTCAAGTTTTGAACTTTGGCTTCTCAGCCCATCCCTCCTTCATCCTTCCAGCCCACCCGCCAGTTCCAGTGATCCGGGAGGAGGCTGGGCACGTGGGGAAACCAGGCGGGAGTCTGCCCATCGGGCACAGACTCAAGTCCCTACAGGCTCCGGCCTGCAATTTGACATGACTGCCGATTTTTTCATAGGGCTCAGGTCAAATGCCACTTCCTCAGAGCCCCGTTCGTCCCTGACCTGCTTGTGTGAGCAACACCACCGACCGGCTCCGCTCCCTGTCTCCTGATCCTACCTGAGTCTTCTTCATACGGTTATCTCCATAGAAAGGAATACTTGGTCTATTCACTTAGTCTCAATAATCACAACAGATGACCTACTGAGCTCCCCATGGGTGCCAGGCTCTGGACCACGGGATCTCCTCTCACCCTCCTCGGCTAGCGGACAGAACCCATCAATCTCTGCAGGTTAAGTGACTGCAGAGCTGGGCCCTCTCTCCCCAGGAAGTCTGGCTCCAGAAGCTGGTTCTTCATGGGAGTGTAACCCAACCTCCATAAGACCAGGAATCTTTTTTCCACTCAGATGTTTGCTACGGTCCAAACTACCTAGCCCACAGAGGCTACTCAATCAACATTGTGTTTGTTGAGTGAGTAAGTGAGGGAATGAATGAATGAATAAATAAACTCAAGGGTCAAAGTATGAGTGTGGAGGGATTAGGCAACCAGTCAGCTCCACATAACAAGTCAACCCTCAACCAGCGACAAGCACATCCCAGGAATCTCAAATTAGCAAAGACAGCCGGGGTGCGGATGTGGGTAATTAGTTGAGTGTAACAGAGGAGCTGGTTTTTGTTCTGAACTCGTCCAGTTCTGTAAGAATTTCCGTGAATACTTTCCTTTATAAAGCAGTTCACATCTCCACAATCTTTTTGAAACTTTTTGATAAAATGAGTATCCCAAGGTTGTAAATAGTGTGTTTGAATTAAGTATTGCCTTTATTTCCAATCATAGAGGAGGGAAGCCTACTTCAAAATCCTGTTTTTCCCACAAATTAATATTATAACTGTGTCAGAAGGATCTAGGGGCTTGCTTAACACACTGGGGAGGTGGTGGTGAGAATCGCTACATCGCTCGTGCTGTTGAGGAGAGGACATTCCAGGAGGAGGTACAGCCTTCATTTTAAATTATCGGTATGTATCATTTGAAAGGCAAGAGAAAGGACAAAGCCAGAAAGTCCTGGAATAAAATCAACCTGCATAAATCGAAGTAATACGTCTGGTTTGGAGGAAATAGGGAAGTTAAAAATGGAAGTTTTTGCTTTCATTTTCTCTTATGTAGACCAGAGTTTGGTGACCAGTGTTTCGATGAAGCCCACAGATATGAAATACATTTTTAAATGCAATCTTTATGGTAGCAGCTCTTGAATTTTTCAAATAATGCTGTCATACTTCAGGGAAGTACCATTTTTGGAAAAAGGGTGAAATTCAGAACTCACACCAATTTTAGGCTTTGCCAATATTACTTTTGCTCAAAAAACATTTGCAGACAATACCAGTGTGGGACAAAAATTAGTCAACTCATGAAAATTGGAGCCGTTCAGATCGAAGTCAGGGTGGCGAACCCAGCACTCCGTCTGCTCACCCCCACCCCGGGCCCCACAAACACAGGCCCCACAGAGCCGCAGGGTGGACTGGGCACTATTTTCAACACGGGCGTGTTTATGAAGCATAACATCACACAACTTATCTAATAGCCCAAGTATCTTGTAATTTTTATCCTTTGAGCACAAAAGCTGATTGCTATGAAGTATTTCCAATATAAAAATCGCTTTTCTTATCACTGACCAACAAGAGTCTCATAAAACCCCACCAAACGTCTTTATATGATAAAGAAGAAGAACAGGCGTTTGGAGTCTCCAGCTGCAGCAGAGGACACGTTAGACACCCTGTGTATTCTATTCCTCCCTTCTCATGAATCTCTCGTCGGCGTGGAGCAGACCTGCCTCCGCCCCTCCCATCTTGTATCTATCCCAGATGAGCTGCCCACAGTCCTGCCCCCACCATCTCAGACCTCCATAGTCTTTGCCTCCACTCTGCCGGCTTACGTGAGCTTCTGCCTAGTGACTGCCTGCAACCATACTGCCAGATGGCACGTGTCAGCAGGTGGGCATGTCATAGGCACCTGCCCGCTTAAATTTGCAGCAACTGCCCTGGCCGGTTTTCTCAGTGGATAATTGGCCTGGCGTGTGGATGTCCCAGGTTCTATCCCCAGTCAAGGTACACAGAAGAAGTAACCATCTGCTTCTCTCCCCCTTCCCTCTCCCCTTCTCTCTCTCTTCCCCTCTTGCAGCCAGTGGCTCGATTGGTTTGAGCGTCAGCCCCAGGCACTGAGGATAGCTTGGTTGGTCCGAGCACATCACTTGGGTGCTAAAAATAGCTCTGTTGGCTTGAGCATCGGCCCCAGACAGGGGTTGCCAGGTGGATCCTAGTTGAGGCACATGTGGGAGTCAGTCTCACTATCTCTCCTCCTCTCACTTAAGAAAAACAAAATTGCAACAACGGCAGATAGAAAGAGGGCAGCTCTCATCTCTTCTCTTCCTGCGCCACATGGCACCAGTTCTGTCCCTTTCCAGGCCTGGGTCTGCAGCTTTCTCAGGCCCTCCCGTCTGAACATCACACTCTGCTTTGTCAGCCCCCAGCACTCCATGATGAAACAGACTGGTCCTCCCTGCCTTTCCCAAGACAGGTCACCGTCTTCCTCTTTCTTAGTTCTGCAACATTTTATCACCGTCTCTCCCCCGCCCCAGCTGAGCTGTTTGGTTGAAGAGGGAAAATTATCCTGTGACAAATGGGGCCCCCTAGAGTTGGGCAACAGGGTGTCTGTCTCATTTGTCATGGGGCTGTGCACACTGTCTATAGGCAGCACATGTTTGTTGAACAAGGGAGTGGCTGAATAAATGAGTATCTTTCCACTCAGAAAAATGGGTTAAATCATTCAAACGACTTCTCTCTGAAATCTGAAATCTCCAAGTGATTATCCTCCTCTAGTGAAATCTTCCAATAACTCCTAGTTGTCTCCAGGGGACATTAAAACTCATCCATAACCGTAGATGACTTTTGAATGATGATTTAAGGATAATAATGATAATAACTAACAGTTACTTATTATTTTTCAAAGCATTTTATATGTCTGACCTTTTCTAATCCTCAATATGGTCCTGTGACCATATTGATTAGAAATTTGAGGCTTGAAGGGTATAGGATACTGGCCCTTGGTCACTATCTGGCCAGTAAGTGAATGGAAAATTCTAGAAGAGGGGTGCTCAATACGTCGATTGCGATCTACTGGTCGATTGTGAAGGAAGTGTGGGTAGATCGCATGACATTAAAAAGACATTTGTCTTTTGATTGACATACAGGGTAGCCAATCTGACGTCTGAACTTTTGACACCCTATGCATGTGCGTTAAACCGCGCTAACTTGTTCAGTTACATTGCTGCGTAGTTAGCCTTCAATTTATTTAAACTAACTACAACAAAGGGTATAAAAATGAGTGCCATAGCTGGTCCAAGTAAGAAGCCTTAAACCTACCACTTTCATACAGAATGGGAGGGGATTTTTTTCACTATATCATATTCTAAGTGCGCTTGCCTCATCTGTCTGTGTGCCATTGCTATTCCAAAGAAGGGAAATGTGGAGCGGCTTTTTCGGACTGTTCATAAAAACTATGACATTGACTTTCCTCCGAAAAGAGAGCTGAGAAGGAGAAAGGTGAAAGAAGAATATACAATATTAAATAGTAATAATAGTAACTTAAATAATGAGAATATAGAAGAAATAAATTTATGTTTTGCATTTTTATTGTAGGTTGATCATTTTGACTTGGTCATCTTTTAAGTAGCTCGCAAGCTGAAAAAGTGTGGGCACCCCTGTTCTAGAATGTAGATTTCTCTATTCCAAACCCTGTATCTTCTCATTATATTACAGTAAGATTCTTGGCTTGAAACAAAATAATGATTAGAATAGAATATGCACCCCTGTGTTCTTGCAGCATTGTTCACAGTGGACAAGACATGGAAACAACCAAAGGGTCCCTCAATAGAGGACTGGATAAAGAAGAAGTGGTACAGATATACAGTGGAATACCACTCAGCCGTAAGAAATGATGACATACTGCTATTTACGACAACATGGATGGAACTTGAGATCGTTATACTGAGTGAAATAAGTAAATCAGAAAAAGCTAAGAACTGTATGATTTCACACACAGCTGGGATAGAAAGCTGAGACTCACAGACACAGGTAAAAGTGAAGTGGTCACCAGGGGAGGGGGGGAGGGTGGGGAGGGGGACAAGGAGTGAAGAGGGACAAATATAAAGTGATGGAAAATGGTCCGACTTTAGGGGGTGCGCCCACAACACAATCAACAGCTCAAATGCTACAGAGATGTTCACCTGAAACCCATGTCCTCTTATTGAGCAATGTCACCCCATTAAATTTAATTTTCTAAATAAAAATATAAATAAGATAAAAAAGAACAGAATGCCTGGCCTGGGGTGGCTCAGTGGATAAAGTGTTGACCTGCAACGCTGAGGTTGCCGGTTTAAAACCACAGACGTGCCCGGTCAAGGCTCATACGGGAGTTGATGCTTCCTGCTCCTCCCTCCTCTTGTCTCTTCTCCTCTACTAAAATAAATAAATAAAAATTAAAAATAAAAAAGAATAGAAGATAGAATTAGCAAGGTCTCCTACAATTCATGGACAATAGAAGGGCTGAAAGCTGATGAGAAGTTTCCATATTAACTCCACATACATTATTGAGCATCAGGAGGCCTTTCCGATGTCTGCTAACATTGCTTCCCCTGCTCCCTTACTGGTCAGGAATCTCCAGAAGAAGAGGAAAAAGTTTCAAAAGTATATGTGTGCTATTTTCTAGCTGTTAACAAAGAGTGTGGGTTCTTTAGTCCATGGTCCAGCAATGCATACATTTCATGTGATGTTTAAACCAACATCAAAGAGAACCAGCTTTCTCTACCCCATCCCAACCCCAACCCTCCATTTGTGAGCGAAAACCATTATTTTTTTTTCTGCCCTCCCTTCTTCTTTTATGTCCCAAAAATAGGGAAGGAAAAAAAAAGTATGCGTACTTAAATCACATACTACTGGCTGTACCCATTAATTTGCACAATGGCTGAGTTTTGGGTTAAATAAATATGTTTCAGAGCCGAAATAAAATTCACCGTTTGGAATCCAGCGAATGCCTGACTGATATTGCACTCAAGCTTTGGGCTCCGTCGCCCCACAAACAGAGGCTGGGACCCCAAGCCTGTCATTTGTGGGGAGGGTGGTGCCCTCCATCGGGGCCACCGTTATCCCGTTTCTGATACTCTGCCCTCCGACTTGATGATGTATAGCCTCCAAAACTGGGAGGAGACTGAGTCGGAGAGGGACGGGGAAGAAGGTCATTTAGGAGAAATCACGCAAATACACTGCTCACAAGAATCAGGGGATATTTCAAAATGAATAAGAAGTGATAAAAAAATAAAAAAGAAGCACTTGATTTTTTTTTTATTCAACAAGAACATCAGAAAACCCAACGACAAGTCAAAGAAAACGAGATGCAAAATGAGATGCAGAAACAACTTTGATTTCCTTGGTGAAAACGCACCAGACAAAAGGCAGAAAAGTACTGGAGTATCCGCACGGTCCCTGGTCCCCTCATTTTTGTGAGCAGTGTCAAGAAAACACACAGAAAGCAAGCGATTTCCCCATATCTGCTGCATGAAATCCTCTGACTTCACAAGCCTCTTTGCAGTTCACGTTGACCATAAATATTAAAGATATTGCCTGGCTATGACACAGCCCTGACCCTGAAAGCACAAACTGTGAGGACAAAGGAAACAAGACAGAAACAGAAGGCATCAATCAACCCAAGGATGGCGTGGGAGAGGGATGGCCAAAACTGTGAGCCGTATCCGTAGGAGGGGCTGAGCAAGGAGCGGTTGGCCACCCTGGGAGACCCTCATCTCTGTGCTGCTGTACCGAGGACCGCGGTGGGACACCCTCCCTGTCACCGCGCCAGAACACCCCCGTGCTGTCGTCTGGTCGCTTACATGATGCTGTCAGCTATACTACCGCACCTGCCTTCTCAGCGGGCTTTCCCGGTGAGCACCCTCTGCACCAATGGAAGTCTCCAGAAGGCCGCTGAACAAGGGCAGACTCCATGAAACCCCCAGTTGTGATCACGTCCCCAGCTGTCCTCCCTAAATTCAGACACCCCCGTCTTTACAAACTCCTCTAAACTGCCTTTCCTTTCAGGCGAGGAGGTAAACGGGACCACTGTAATGTCCAAATATCTGACTACCATGGATGGTGCACCCAGGAAGTGTGGGCTCTGGGCCACAGCTGGGTGACCCATGACCAGAGTGGCCCGGCTGGCTCTCAGGTGCTCACAGGCCAGTGCAGGATGGGGAAATGGGGGCCAGACAGCTGAGAGGTAGCTCATGGGTCACTGCAACCACCAAAACGATTCCTGAAAAAAACACAGTGACGGGAACAGGGCGGGTGGGTTAGGAGGCATCTTGGGGACGCGCCATCGTCAAATCCAAAATTGCCTAACTGCACCAGAGTCATTTTCTTAGCCCCTGATGGACAGTGAGCTTTCACGAGGACTTAAAACAATTATCGCCATCATCTCATCCTCTCCATGGTAATCTGTTGGTTAATTTTTCTGCGTATAAAGACACTGTTCCTAAGACATTGGGTAACTGGCCGGGGTGTGACTCTTCCAAAATGAAGGCTGTTTGTCATCTTTCAAAGCCTACACATGCTGTCCAGACTGGGAATGGTTTCAATCTCTTTGAAAGTAGAACATCCATGTTTTTGATTATTGGCTAAAAGCATGTTATTTGTCTGAAATAGTACGTGCATAAAAAATGCTAACTTTATCCCAGGACACTCGTAACTTAAGCAATCAGCTTTTTAAACTGTGGTCAGTTGTTGTTTCTAAAACAACCAAAGCTCCCCTCGCCACCCCACCCCCGCAATCATGGCACTGACGAGGACAGACTTCACTTTGTCATGTCCCATGAGGCCCTCGTGAGGGAGCACCGTGGTTTGACATCTTCTCCGCGGATGGTCTGTCCCCCTCCCCCCAATGGTTCTCGCTGCCCACCGCCCTCCACGCGCTGCGTCAAGCCCCCTTGCTTCAAGGGCAGGGCAGGGGCCACTGGCCCAAAGCAAACATGACCTAGTTCAGACTTTCACTTCTGAGAGTAACACTTCATCCTACCCTCTGATATGATAATTGCAGGAATCCAGGCTTTTCAGAAAAGAAAGAGGATCTTCTAAGTCAAAAACAATAACAATGAAACAGCCTTGAGAGCACACTGCCAACCCAGGAACACAGGGGTCCCACTAACCATATGAACCGCTTGGTAAGAGAGACGCTGGGCCAGCCTAGAGATCCTTCCCAGCGAGCAGGAGGGACTGCCTCAGAGCTGGACAGAGAACGTCTGACAGACACGATGAGAGTGCACAGCCTTCTCCCAGTGCGTGTGTGTACATGTGTGTGTGCGCGCGCCTGTGTGCGTGTGTGTAGTGTGTGCATGTGTGTACCTGTGTGCGCGCACACGTGTACATGTGTGTACATGTGCATCTGTGTGTGCGCACACATGTGTGTATGTGTGTGCATGTGCCTGTGTGTGCACGCGCGTGCATGTACATGTGTGTGCATGTGCCTGTGTGTGCACGCACATGTGTAGTGTGTGCGTGTGTGTGTGCATGCACACGTGCACAGGCGCACACATCATCCCCTCTCATGCCACTCTGGGCTGAAATCCCACGACTCAAGGGAACTCCCTCTCAGAAGAGCAGGCACAGAGCCAGGTCAGGTGGAGCATGCAGCTGCCTCCTCAGAGAGTGAAAGGACCCCAGTCGTGTCCCAGAAGGGATGGGGGGGTCACCAGCTGGGGGAACTGGCCACAGTTGCCATCGCCGTGCATGGTACTAACCAGGGGAGGGGCACAGCGGCCCTGCTCCCAGGGTTTTCAGCAGGGACACTGAGCCAACAGGCTGATGCCCAGAGAGCAGAGTGAACCAGACCCCTGGGGGCAGCAGGCGCCAATATCCTACCCCAGCCAGAGAAACGGGGAGCCCAGCCCTGCTGAGGCCTTAGAGAGGGGCAGTGAAGGAGGAAAGGGGGGTTGCTGATCTGACTAAATATTTACGCACAGGGAACTAACTTTAGAATCCAGAAGGGGCTGTGATGCTTTGAGACAATCCCATTAGGTCCTGCCAGGGAGGTTGAATTCACTCATTCAAAACACTGGACTTCTGCATATAGGTGTGTAGCGTTTACACTTCAATGGGTCACACGCTGAAGGGCGGCTCCCTCATCCTGACGCACGTCAGTTCAAGCGCGACACATGTAAGGAGGAATGCCGAGGTCTAGCACGCGGCCGTGTATAATATATTCTCCTAGATATACGTTCCACCAGGACGGGGGTTCGGTCTGCGTGGTTCATGGATGCATTGCTACTATCTGGAACAGTCATGGGTGCCCGCTCCCATAAAATATAAAGTCGATTGTTCTTTAATTATCTTACAGAAAGTCCCTAAGGGATTTAAGGATCTCTAATCTTCAATATGTTTATTGCTGATATCCTCGGTTTACTCCTGAATTTAATGACTAATCAGTCGATTAAGAAATAAAAAAGTCAATTGGTAAGTTCTACACACTGAATTGTGCCCCCACCCACATTCCCATGTCGAAGCTCTAACCCCCCATGTGGCTGTATTGGAGATTGAAGGGGGTGATTCAGGTTCAATAAGGTTATGAGGGTGCAGTGCTGACCAATGTGAGACAAGGCCCCAGAGCCATGTTTCTACCACGTGAGGGTTCAGCAAGGAGGAGGTGTCCATGGGCCAGAAAGAGGCCCTCATCAGAACCCAACCCCACCATGCTGGCACCTCGATCCTGGACCTCCACTTCCCAAACTGTGAGAAGATGGACTTTCTGTTGTTTAAGCCACTCCATCTGTGGTGTGTCATAATGGCAGCCCACAAAGATAGGAAGTGATTGTTTTCTATTATTAAAGATTGTCTGTGGGGCTCTGGTCAGTTCACTCAGTGGTAGAGCAACAGCCTGGTGTGTGGAAGTCCCAGGTTCAATTCCCAGTCAAGGCACATAAAAGTGACCATCTACTTCTTCACCCTTCCTTCTTTTCTCTCTCTTTCTCTCTCTCTCTCTTTCTTGCCATCCTGCAGCCATGGCTCATTTGAGCAAGTTGGCCCAGGCACTCGGGTGGCTCCATGGCCTCCATCTCAGGCACTAAAATAGCTTGGTTGCCGAACAACAGAGCTATGGTCCCAGATGGGCAGAGCATCGCCCCCTAGTGGGCTTTCCAGGTGGAACATAGTTGGGGCACATGTGAAAATCTCTATCTCTGCCTCTCTGCCTCTCATTACATATATTAAAAAACAATCGTCTGTGTGACCTCTCCAAAATAAACCATTAAATAGCAAACTTCCTTGATACATGTGATCGCTTTCCATGCAAATTGACAAGATCATGGCTACAACCATTCACAACCTTCACCAAGAGACCCTCACTTGAGGGTCCAGCCCCTGAACTGAAAAATTAAAAAAGGTTCCCCATAAAAAAAAAGTTGGTAGCAGATACGCTTGAAATTAACATTAGGGAACTTGAGGGGACATTTACTGGTCAAACACATATAATACGATAACAAGTCTAATTTTCAAAGGTATAAAATTTCTCATTAAAAAACAAAAACAAAACCTTGACCTTGCCTCTTCTTTGCTTTCCGATTATGAAAAGCTTCATCTTCCTCATCAGGCCCATCTCCTACCTTCCCTTCCTACTCCCACTGAGATTTTCTGGAGCCGTTTCTTTTCATGTATTATGAATAAATTCAACGCAGTTGTCTGGGATGTATTCCAAGTAAAGAACAATGAGACTTGAGCTTTTGATTTTTTATACTCACAAGTTGTTCTTGGAAAGGGACCGTTTGAGAAACACTGGTAGTAATTGCCCGCCACGCAGCCTGGCGAAGGATCCGTACCCACAACTGCAATTCACTTGAAAGCCAAGCCCGGGGAGCCCACAAAGTGCTTTCAGTCTGGTGCCAAACCTAAAGCCGGCCTCTGGAAAATCCTTGTCCCTTCCACTGGAAAAGACAGACACCACAGTGGGAACCCAACCTCTCCAGGTTTGTTTTGGGAATGACTCAGTCGCTGGGATTTTAGTGAAATAATCCCTTTGGGGGCAGGGGCGGGGGAAGGGGGAAGGTTGGGGGGGATACATTAATATTAACGTAGACAACTGAAATGCTTTAAAATATAGGTTGTGTTTTAGTAACAAACAATCGCAGAATCTCAGCGGCTTACCGAAAGGGTTGGTTTCTTGGCCTTGGATCTTAACCACCAATGAAATGCATGTTCCCTCTCTATCTTGACACCAAAAACCAGGCTGGGGAAGCAGCCTCTGTCTCTGGTTTTCTGATTCTCCTGGGCACGGGGAAAAGAAGAGACAGCGAACCCACACATTGGCTCTGAGAGCGTCTGCTAAGGAGTGACACGTGTTACCTGCGCTCACTTCCTCTGGCCAAAGCAAGTCACGTGGCCACGTCTCACATCAGTGGGTCAGGAAAAAAGTAATCCTCCTACAGGGAGCAGCTTCAAATATCTGGGGACAATAGGGCAACTTGCCCCAAAGCTTCCTACACGACTGGACAATAAATTATGATACATTCATTGCCTAAGAAATATAGTTAATAGTGATAAGATGCATATCGACTGTTGTTATTAACTGCCAGGATCACCGGGAAGCATTTTACACGTATGATTTCATTGCAGCTTAAGACGTCGGTACCTAGCCACCCCGTGTTAAAGGTGAAGGGGGGTGGGGCTCCGTGAGGTGAACGTGTCCTGCGTGGCACAGACAGTAGGTGGGGACCAGAGCAGGCTCAAAGCCTTCGGCGCACAAATAACAATTTGTCAGTTTGTAAGTTTACTTGAACCCACATGCGAACTTAAAACAACTTGACTTTTTTTTTTTTTAATTTTGTTCTTTATACATTGGGTTATCTCAAGGGACGAAAGTTTCTTGAATGAAACATCAATCTAGGGCCCACAGAAGAGCCGTGCACCTGTGGGCGAGGGTGACAGGAGTCAGCACCTGCCCCAGGGGCTCCGAGAAGGGCGGTGTCAGACAGAGACCCACCCTGTGGGCCGGGAATCCCAGCGCAATGGAAGCTCAGCTTCTCACGATGGAGACTCACTCCTGACATGTGAGGTCTGACCCTTTAAAACCAAGCAGACCTCATCTATTGCCAACACTCTGAATTTGTTCATCTGACTTTGGGGAAGAATGAGCAGATCAGACAGAGGAGTGGGCCAATCCCGACAGGCTTCTGGGTTCAGAAACTAATCTGATTCCGTCCATCAGGAGCCTGTTGGCAGCTGCAAAACCCCTAATGCTTTTGTCAGTTTTAAGAGTCCCCAAGAGCCTGGCTGGGTGGTTCAGTGGATAAAGTGTCATTCCAGCGTGCCGAGGTCATGGGTTCGATCCCCGGTCAGGGCATTCACGAAAAGCAGTCAATGAGTGCATAACTAAGTGGAACAGTAAGGTGATGTTTCTCTCCCTTCCTTTCCCTCCCTGCCTCCCTCTCTCATCCTCTTTCTCCCACTCTCTTAAATCAATGGAAAGATTAATATATATATATATATATATATAATTATATTATTATATTATTATAAATATAAAAGAGTCCCCATGAGGCATATAACTGTGACCTCAGGGACAGCAGTGACAGCACCCTATGTATGCAGGTTGAGCTAACACCCAGGGCTGGACGCACCAAACCAAGGACTCCCTCTGAAAACTGGCTGCGTGGCCCGAGATGCTTCCCATCCATCCTCTTACAGGGACTTGCTTGGTTTACACATTTTGCTGGGCTTGCTTGGAAGAGCTGACACTGCCGGACGCAGCCCCAGAAGCGGGCATGATACCGAGTTCTGGCAACGGAGCCACCCCTTAACTGTGAGGACTGATCTGAAGGTGGGCACCTAATCTAAGTGCTTTTCCTCTGGAATCATCAGAAAAGCTACTTGCTTACGCGGCTATTACGCAGTGTGTGTTCAGAGGGGTGGGGGGTGGGGGGCAGGGCGGCCTGCAGCCCCGGCTTCCGACTGCACAGACACGAGAAAGGCGTTCGAAGAAGGAGAGAATGAGGCTGAAACACAAGGAAAAGCGTCAGGAGAAAGAGGAGGAAAATTCCCTGCTGACTGTTAAAGCCTGTGGAACAGGCCACGCATCACAGCTAATTAAACCTTTCTAACCTTCAGCGCATCAGAGATTTCTGCTACTCAAAAGATAGTAGCAGAGAGAATGGAAAACAGCCGCAAAGACAGGGAGAAAATATGTGTGCAAACCACCCCAAAGAGTAAGGGATTGGTACCCATAATCTACTCTAAAAACCATGAAAATTCAGTGCGAAGACAGACAAAAAAAAATGGGGCAAAATATTTAATGAAGTGTACACCTGAGCAAAAAAGGTATACAGAAGGCACACAAATATGTAAAAAAGATGCTTAAATATCATTAGGCATGATGAAAATGCAAATTAAATCCACAATGAGATACTGCTTTGCTCATATACGAAAATGTCTAAACTTTAAAAAGACGGCCCATGCGCCATGTTGGCAAGGCCATGGGATTCTCGTGGACGGTTGGCAGGGATAGAAAAGGATACGCCATTCCAGCAAAACCTTTTGACAGTCTCTTTTTAAATATACTTCTACAAACCATTCCACTCCTACTTTCTCAAAGTAACAAAAGCATATGGACATTAATCTTCATTGTACATTTATTTGCGTTGTCTCAGGCTGGAAGCAACCCGAAAATCTATCAACAGGTCAATGAATAAACCAATTGTGGCCTCTCTGCCCAACAGGATGCTACTTAATAATAAAAAATAACGACCCATGGATGCATGCAACAGAATAATTATGCAGCATGAAAAGATACCGAACAGAACAATAAAGATAGCAAGCAGAAAAGATACCAAACGGAGCAGGCACGCACCGTGTGATTTTATGTCTGTGCACGTCTGGACCGGTGATTTTCAATCTGTGTGCTGCAAGATTTCTTAAAACATGCGATACCTGACTATTTAGTTAGAGGCATGGACTTCATTTTTCCCTTAGATCATCAAATGATGAAAAATGACAACAGCCAACACAACAATAGCCGTCCAGTGTGAATACATCAAAATTATACCTAATTTTTCTTTGTCAGATCGGCAAAATATACACTGGTGAGCCGCAGAAATTTGGTAATTAGTTTGCGTGTGTCGTGAGAAGACCGAGGTGGAAAGCCGCTGGTCTACCCAACGGGAACCATTGTGCACCACCGAGGCGTAGGAGGGCGGGTTACAAAAGGCAGGGGAAACTTTCTGGAGTGTTGGATAGGATCAGAATCTTGATTTTGGTGATATTCTTTTTCCATTCTCAAACAGCCACAGTTACTTACTAATGAGATGCGTGCATCTGTCAGGGACACTGACATCCCACAAAGATTCATACCCTGAAATCAGGGGGGAGCCTCACTGCTGTCATTCTGCACAACACTTGCTTTTGTCACCACAACTACCAAACTAAACACTCAGCCCTGCAAAGGCGTGACATCATCTAGACCAGTGATGGGCAATCTTTTGAGTGTGGTGTGTCAACATTCACCAAAACACCTAGCATAGCTCGGGTGGTGTGTCACTTGGAGAAAAACAGCCTCACCGGAAGTCCCAGAACTAGACGCTCTGTGCTGAGTTCTGTTGTTTTGGCCTCCAGACCTCCGGCACAGAGTGTCTACACTATAGCAAATGTTTTATCCTCGGCCTCTGCACCTGTCCTTCTTGGCATGCGGCCCCATACTTCTCTGGTATGTGGCCGCATGCAGCCGCGTGTCATCGAAAGTGGCTACGCGTGTCAGTGCTGACACGCTTGTCATAGGTGCGCCATCACGGGTCTAGAGAGAGGCAGCTCAAACTCTTGTTGCGACTCTACTTGGCACCTCAAGCCGGTAAGTAGTTGACGTGGTCTTCAACTAACGCTGTCCAAGAGGATTGAAATCTCCAAATCCAAAATTCCCCGTTCTTTTGAACTCAGTTTCACTGGTTTCCTAAGGTTTCCTAGTTCAAAGTCAGACACACAAAGAATGGCTGATTTAAATGGAAGGGTGTGCCCGGAGGCACCACTTTTGGAACGTTTTCCAACTCTCAATGGAGTCATTGTGAATATCCACTCTCTGTCATTACGTTTTGCTTTCATCTTTTTTGTAAAATGAAAAGTAACACACAACCCATTGTGGAGATCTTCCACGATGCTTTGGAAGGAAATCGGGGGGCAATCCTGGCTCTTTCTTTGGGTGTAAATATCTGAAAACCTCAAATGAAAAATATATAGACGAAGAAATAATCTTCTTAACAGGATCCCTGGTGTTGTCTTTAAAATAACGATCTTTTCTTCTGTTGTTGTTTTAGTGAATAAACCATTTCAGGTTATTTCCTCCAGTTTTATAACGCAATCAAGACATCTTGTTTATGTATTTTGAATTATTGTCAACCCCTCCAATTTTTAAAAAAAAAAATTTTAATTGAATTTATTGGGGAGATATTGGTTACTAAAATTATATAGACTGAAGGTGCATAATTCTGTAAAGCATGATCTGTATGTTGTATGGTACGTTCACCACCCCAAGTCATGTCACCTTCCATCGCCATTTATCCATGCTCTAACCCCTCCCACCTCGCCCACCCCTCTTTCCCTCTAGTATCACCACACTGCTGTCCCTGCCTATGAGACTTTTTTCTTTGCTTAATTCCTTCACCATTTTCACCCAGTCCCCCAACCCCCCCAACCCCCCAACCCCTCGGACAGCTGTCACTCTTTTCTCTGTATCTAGGAGTCTGTTTCCATTTTGTTTGTTAGTTTATTTTGTTCATTAGATTCCACATATAAGTGAAATCATATGGTACTTGTCTTTTTCTCTGACTTCAACCGGCCCGATTTGGAACTGTAATATGAGCTTTGTTAGGATTTTAGGTCTGCAAGAAGACATCAATGTGTCCCAAAGTTTTAATATGGGAAGAGGGCGCGTTCATTAGCAGGATTTTTGCCTCAACTTGCCTGGCCTTCAACAGGGTTCAAATCCAGTTAAATTCTTTATTTCACCTAAACAGCTGCTGTCTTCTTTTTAGCACATCTTCAATAAGGCAGTGATCTAAATTTGCATAACAACTGAACCCCAGCCCAAGAACTCCAAGTGTGTTCTAGCCAAATGCAGATTAAATTAGCTAAGTAATAATGTTCTTCCAATTGCTGTTCCCTGCTTCAATAATGAAGTATAATTCCTAGAAACAACTAAAAAACAAGTCGTCCTTCAGCTTCTATGCTCTTTCTACTATACTGAGACCTAGTTTGAAGCTTTGAAAACATCTGCAGAAAAGAAAACGGTCAACAAGGAGCCAGCTGTGACCTCATTGCTTAATAATTGTGCACAGCTTTGGCAGGGGTGGCACTGATCCACTGATCCACCAAGCCTACCGGTTAGAGGGGGATCGCAGGAGAGGAAGGCTTTACTCCCAGTGACTTCAACGAAGTCCCAGCGACCTCCAACACGGCAGTCACCAGCTAGAGCCTGTGTCTCAGAGTTACAGCGCGTAACATGATTGAGCTCAAGTGCAACCCAGATGTCTCAGGTCAACCCATGAAGACAGAGAAAGCACTCTGACCATCCCCTGCTCGCAATTTGCTTTGTTTTGTTAATTAACCACTCACTGTATTATAAGTAAAGAATATAGTCAACGATGAGCCTTTTTTCATTTTTCGTGTTCAGCCTAAAATGCTCTCTCAGGAGGGAACCACCAGGCTCAGACCGGTCCCTCCCACAGAAGTTTAAAGGTGGGGGGCAGGTGAAGTCACCACCGACAGCAAACACACAAACACAGCCAGAGAAAACAAGTCCGGGCTCAGTTTTTGCCATTTCAAAATTCACAGCTCTCTTGGGACAGGTCTATCACCGGAGCTGCAAAGGATGAGAAGAGCTAGCCCAGGGAATTCTGTTTCTCAGTGATTCACAGCCAACCATCTCAGGAGATACGAACACGGCCATGTTGAAAATCAACTATTAATTGTTTATCCTTGGAGGGAAAATTAGACAATTATAATTAGACAATTATTTCTGCAAACATGAAAAGCACCGCATAATAAAAAATTAAACTTCCGCATGTGGTTCGATTTCTACTCATTAATTATGGGTAGGAATAATTACTAAATGGCCAGCTGTAAAATAATAATAATAATTCTTCACTGGAGAGGTGCTGATTTTTTACAAAATGATCAAAACTGTTTTGTCGGCTTGGGAGCTTTGGGTGTCTAAGACTTTCGGCGGTATGAACATGCACCTCATCAGCTTGCCTGATGTTGTCAGTGTCCACGGCTACATTGATTCCAACATATATTCTTCTCCCCAGCAAAATAAAAACTTTTTTTAAAGGTTTGGTCATAAAGATCTTTGAATCCAAACATTTAACTCCTTGCCTTGCGCATAATAGAAACATATTCAGGGTTCGCAATAAATAATCTACTGAAAAATGTTCAAAACAAAAGCGCGTGCGTAGGGTGTCAAAAGACAAATGTCTTTTTAATGTCATGCGATCTACCCACACTTCCTTCGCGATCGACCAATAGATCACTATTGACGTATTGAGCACCCCTGCATTAAGAGAAAACACAGGAGAATGTTGTTGTGACTTTGAAGTCAAGAATATTCCTGAGACGTGGCACAGTATAAAAATCATGCATTAAAAATAATGATAAATTAAGACTTCATTTTAAGAATTTTTGTTTATCATAAAGAACTTATGGAAACTTAAGTTTACAGTAAGACAGTAGAAAAGCAAGCCATCACTGGGAGAAAGTATTTATAAAACATGTATTACTAACAAAGGATTATTGCGCAGAAAGCATAATATATATTACAGAAGAGGAAAATAAAAAACAGTCATATAGACAAGATGGTACGTCTTAAAAAAATGACCAATAGGTTTGTGGGGGAAAAAAAATGAACTTCATCAGTAATTAAGGAAATCCTAATTAAAAACGCAATGATATAGCTTCCTAACCTACCATTTTGGCAAAAATGTGTTAAGTCCGACAATTCCAGGAACTGGCGGAGATGGGGAGCATGTCATTGGAGCTCACGGCTCTCCACCGGCAGTAGGCTTGATTAATAATACACGGTGGCAGGCTCAGACTAGGCGAGCAGTGAGACCAGACGACGATGGCTATGCAATGCGGCCTGCATGTATAAAAGACAATTACGAATGAAGAAAGCGAGACAAAAGAACCCGGAGAGTACGATTCTGCTTTTATAAAGGCAACACACACGGGCATAACTAAAAAGCTTATACTGCAGTTTAGGCTTGTCATCGCATTGGGTAAATGACAACACCAAGTTCAGGGCGGGGCGGGGGTGGGGGGCGTTCCTTTGGGCTGGGCGGTTAGCAGACCTCAGGGGGATCCATGTCAGGATGTGGTGAGGCGGACCGGAAGTTTCATGAGGGCAGGGCCTATGCGTTCTCTTCTCCATTCTTTTCTCCCGAGTAGCAAAGTGTCTACAACATGGTCCGAGCTTAATAAACACGTAATTGCCAAAAGCACTGAACATGTGCCCTCTGAAAACCGTAAGGCTGTGCCTATCCAGACATTTTTATTATCATTAGCGCTAGCTGAGCTTGTAGAACCCTGGAGAAGGAAATTAACCCCAATATTTGGAGAACACTGTTGCAAGGGTCACGCTCACTCGCCACACTTTGACATGTTAGTGCTTTCTTTGTTCATGTTAATGCTACAGACATAGAATTAACAAAAGTAATTCTTTTTTTCTAAAATTGTAATAATTACATTGTACATTGTCACATCAGAATGACACATGAAATCTAACCTCAGTGACAACTCCCCCCACCCCCAAGAAGAGGAATGACAGTTTTGAGTCGTTGGTCAAAGTCTGCGAGTTCTACTCTATACTATTTTTTTAGAAAATAGTTCACAAATTGGAAGTTTGTGAAATGTGGTTAACATGGAAGTACTTGAGAGTGTTTGTGAACTCAAATGCCCCTCTACGAATGTGGCTCCAATTAGAAAAAAAAAGATATCGGATGAATTAAATGTTCATTATATTTGAAGTGTGGAATCAAGCCATCGTAATCCATTGTATGTTTGCCAGTTTCCTGATTTTTTGGCTCCATTATCCAATTGTCCTGCCGCGGTGTTTGTATATTGTATGTGAAAACTATGCATCTACATGCACATGGCAGCGAAGTCATCTAATCCAGTGTGCATTGCTCCCGGCTGTGTTTAATGCAATCCATCCAGCGAGGGAGCAAAGTCTTCCAGTTACAAACAGTACTCAAAAAGGACTTTTATCTCAACCAGAGACTATGCTTTGTTCGTGTTAGTGCTACAGACATATAATTTGAGCCAGATCGCCAGTAAGGAAGATTTGTTTAGAGGGAGAATTGCATATCTTGAAGGCCAAGCTTATGACTTAATTTCACTTTACTATTTCATTTTATTTACTTCTTACTTATTTGCTTGTCACATCTCTGGAATGATGTTCCAAATAAAATGCTGAGTATAAAATTCCCCGAAAGGAATGTCCTGAGAGCACATGCTTTGTTCCAGGTAGCAGACCCCTCCCCTTGCATGCACCTCACCGGCTTATTCCAAATGGAGGCTCCGGGAGACACAGTGAGGCAAGATCGCAGGACTGCCTTCTCTCTCAGAGGACAGGCTTGTCTAAGAAAAGCCGATATCTGGACCAGGGCATCTCATCAAATTCTGACTTTCCTCTGCACACGCACGCGCGTGCGCGCACACACACACACACACAACAGTGCATCATCCTAAGATGTCTGCTTGTTTGTTTGTTTTTTAATGGAAGGTACAATTACTTTGCCGCCAGTGTATATTTGGGGGCTTTGAATATTCTACATAGTATCTTTTAAAACCCTATTATCTTTTAGATCATATAAAATTGGTGTGTACATAAACAAATTTTACAGGTTAGTAGAGGGTGATACAAAATTTGTATGTCGGGACAGTAACCTCTCTACTTTTGTCCATTCAAATGGTTTCTTTAGGGAAGACTGTTTTCCTTAAAAAAGGAATCACAGATTCAGGCTTCATGAGGCAAAATGAGAAAAATGAGGTGTCCCCACAAGGAAGGCCTGTGAGCACTCGAAGTGGGCCGCTCTGCACCCGGGCTATTCAGCGAAATTATTTGGACAGTCGATTTAAGTGACAGCTTGATTTCTGACCAAACAGATAGACACACTTTACAACTACTTCATAAACCCGACCTCCTAATATTATTGCTTTTTTTATTAGTAATACATCTGTAGGAGGTCAAGCAGCCATCAAAACGGATATTTTTCCATGATGATTTGGTGCTTCAAATCCTCAGAAGTCTGGATTCAATCACCAAGTTTTTGGGACCATTGGCTAATTTGGTTGCCTGTTTTGTACGATAAGTTCAAAACCTCCCAGCTTATCCTAATATTGATAGGTGACACAGAAACACATCAGTGGCCTGACCTGTGGTGCTGCAGTGAATCAAGCATCGACCTGGAACACTGAGGTCGCCGGTTCAAAACCCTGGGCTTGCCTGGTCAAGGCACATATGGGAGTTGATGCTTCCTGTTCCTCCCCCTTCTCTCTCTCTCTCTATTCTCTAAAATGAATAAATAAATAAAAATAATTTTTAAAAATTAAATAAGAAATTGCTACCTTTAAGAAACACATCAGTTTATTTTTATTTCTTTTCAAATCTCAAAGACCTATGAAATTGTTGACGTTGTTTTTGTCAAAAAGATTTTTCCTGTCTTTAGAGGCTATTTACAGAGATTCTGATCCAGACCGACCTGTTCAAGTCTGTTCATGACCGGCAGGTGCCCGACCCCACCTGGTCCTCAACGTGCCTGCGTTGAGTTAGATGTCCCCTACTTCCCCGAATGTCATTTAATAGAGCGCACATGTCGGAAGGCACACCTCCAGGTCTACCGCGTGCTGGCTTAACGCGGGGACGCCGTTGCCAGATTCACAGGACAACCCCGAGGGAGGCAGCTCAGCACCGCCCACCTCGATGGAGACGGAGGCCCGAGCTGACAGCTGACGAGCATCACGCGCCCCGGGGCCAGCGAACACACCTAGGTTTTCTAACCTTAGCCAGCCACTTTCCTAAGGTGACCAACTTTTGTACAATGAAAAGGAGAACAAAAATAAATGGAAGACGACAATATAGTTAAGTAAAAGAAGCATTGTATTCATTGCAACAATAACACACTGTAATATGATAAATGCATAATTAAAACATTGGTAATATTTTATATTGTAATTACGCCTCCATGCCTATTAATTTTTTAATAATAATTGTAAGAAAAAAGCGCTCACTCAGATGCAGATACGTCACATCACACGCAATGGATCGACTCTGCATCGATCGAATACATTTACAGATGAGTCTCCCACTATCAAAAAGGAGGATGCTTTTCCAGGGAGGATGGAACTTACAAAAGAGGGACTGTCCTCCCTGAAGGAGGAGGACTGGTCACCTTAGATTTCCGTACCTCGGGAAGGGGGTCAGTCCGGGTGTCCAGGCTACTGTTTGGGGACACAGGTTCTGCTGTGAAATGACAGGTGGGCTGGGCGCCGTGTTCACACCAGGGCACCACAGTGGGGGAACGCTGAAAAACCATACAAACCAAGAACGGCAAATGACATCACCTGGAAAAGGGAGATCCTGAGTATCATTTTGAGTATTTGAGTTCTTTTTTTTTTTTTTTTTTTCAGTAAAATACCTTCAGTATGAGAGGTGGGAAAATATCTTTAAAAAAAAAACAACAACCCCACCACACATACAGATCCCGCCACCTGCCTGCAAGGAACCGTTGTGTTGGGGGGTTGGAAGCAGAGTGCTTCAGAGAACAGGGTCCTGTGCTTTGACCTGGCAGACGTGCTGATACAGCGATGTAGACTTTATCTGAAAGTCACCCACAGTGTAAAAGTGCTGCTTAGTACGTGGGGTGATGGGTGTCGGGCAGCTCACCCCTCCAGCTCTCCCAGCCCAGAGAGGGATACTCTGAGGCCCCCCAGTGGGGCCCAGGAACCCAAAGCCACAGCACAAGACACAAGAGGGACCAGGCAGGACTACGAACCCTGAGCCCCACAGACTGCTGGGGACCCCAACATGGTGACACCCCAACATGGTGACATCAGGGGCCTTCTGGAGCTGTCATCTGCAAACACGTCAGGGCAACAACCCCATGAAGGGCTGCGAACCTCGTGGCTGAATTCAGAGGAAAGAGTCTCTTGGGGTCAGACCGGACGTGCCAGGAAAGACTGAGTAACGGACGGACGCACGTCTGAAGAGGACTAGTCACAAGCATATGAGCACACGTTCCTAATCTTATTAACAGTGTCCCTTTCTGCAGCGTCAGCTCCCGCAAGCTTCGCTGCCATGGAGACCCTGAGACCATGCCCAACACATGGTAGGCAATTAGTTCTTAAACTTAAAAAACTTGTAGTGACTCTATGCAATTTTTCACTGAAATCTGTTTTCTGTATAAATCTCATCTGAGCCCCAGTCAGCACCTCTTGCTCTATTTCTCCATGCGCCTCTGTTGCCTAATCTTTCTTTTCTTTTCTTTTTTTTTTTTTTTTAGTGAGAGGGACAGAGACAGAGAGAGGGGGACAGACAGGGAGAGAGGTGAGGAGAAGCATCAATTTTTCATTGCAGCACCTTAGTTGTTCATTGATTGCTTTCTCACAGGTGCCCTGTTGCCTAATTTTAACTTTATTTAATTCTATCCATTTATGAAGATCCAGATAACATAAGAAAAAGAGAGCAGGAATGAAGCCAAATTATTCCCCCAACAACCCCTGTCTCATCGATAGAACAACTGCACCCTGAACCCCACAAGCCAAGACACAGGAAGTTTAAAACCTTCTCTCAATTCCGCTGTAGCAGGCAACACCGTTTGCTAAGTTACAGTCACATTGTAGAGCCCCTCAAATCTGTTATTGCAGGCAAAATAGTAAGTCTTGCTTTGTCATTTTCAGGAAAGGACACATATATTACATATGACCAAATATACCTAAGTAATCCCAAGGGCATATCTTGGCAATGTGATTTTATCCTTGTTCTCAATATTGATGACAATATTTAAAATAAAGACTTTTGGCATTTGCAGCAGCCACCGCACATAAATCCAAACAGCCCGCTGGGTTTAGTCATTAATGATAAAGGCTGACTGACGCTCCAAGGATATAAAATACCTGCCGTCCCCTGTCACACAGCTGATGACACAACCCGCGTTCAAATGCGCTTGTCTGTCTCTAAGATCATGCTTTTCCCAAGGGTGACATGTCGGCTGACCCGCAGCCTCGGGGTCAGTGGTTGGGAATACCGCATGGTTAAGAACGGCGTTGTCTTCTGTTTCATATCCATGCTCACATCCACATCTCCTTCTCTGATACGCTGACGTTCACGTTGTGAGCCCAGCCAGCCTGCCCTGAAGTCTGCCCTGAAACAGCCTTAAACAACAAGGCAGGGGAACTGGCACAGAAATCATCTCTGTTGTGAAAGCCGTATTTCAGCGTCGGCTCCAACGTTTAAGCACGCCTCCAACACCTGGTCCAGTCCATTCCCCCATGCTGAATGTTTTATTCATACTCCAGCTGACCTGCATTGCTGTTCCCAGAGAAAGTTCTCGTTGACCAGTTCTGACTCCACAAAGGTGACATGAAAGCATTCGTTCACCGCAACCGAAGCTTACTGTCACCCAGTGCTCTCCAGTAAAACCAACTAGCAAATAAAAGCTCACCTTTTTTATCAATACTGCTTGAACAGCTTATGCCAAACTCCCCAGGCACCAGAAATTTTTGGATGATTCTGTTTGTCCACAGCCACCAGCGGGAGGCGGTTGCCAGGATCTCTCAGGTGAAGGACGGGGCGCACCCCACCTGGTCACGCCACTCGGGGTCTGTTCTCCAGACAGGAAGTGACGGGCTCTCAGGCCCTGGGCCGTGAGAGGTCTTCTCTCGCTCATTCTAGCTCCCTGTTGTTGTGACTGAGGTCTGTCATGTTTTGTTGTATTGGGGGGACGCGGGACGTGGGTTAGTAAGATCACAGAGGTGTCCAGTGTACGTTTCTCTTTCGCTTCGGTCTTTACCCTGCCCCTCCCAGCCACCCCACACTCGGGCTGTGGGGGACAGAACCGGGAAGACAAGCCCCTCCTGTGGGAGGGCACCGTCCTCCCTCGCTGTCGCCACGTCCACCGGCAGCGCTGTGACGGGACCTCGAGCCATGCTTCTCCCCCAACCCCTAGAGGATTACATGCAGGGACCTGAATAGGCCAATGCAGGAGGGGACTGGGCCAGCATGCTCACTTGACTGTCCCCTAGCCTTTCAGGCCATTCAAGTGCTTTGGAAAAGAGTGGGGACCAAGGGACCCTGAGGGAGCCTGCCCAGAGGACGGCTTTTACAATGTAAATGTGCGACACAAATCTGCACCGCACAATAGGGCAGAGGTGCGTGGACCAGCCAGCCGGCCAGCTGCTGAGGCAGCCCAAGCTGGTCCCAGCCCTGAGGGAAACTGGAAATCCAGTGTCAGGTCAGGGCGGCCCAGAACACTGGACAGAAGACACCTTCCCCGTCGGAATCTGCAATTAGGTTTAGTTTCAGCTCCTACAAACATTGTTTCTTAAGTATTTTCAACTTCCAGATGAAACTTCCTAATGTGTACAGTACTTTGTCAGTTTAACTCCCCCCAAAATAATTTAACAGAATAGAATGAACCACATGGATTTCTGGGTGTTAGGTCAGTTCAACTTCCAGAAGAACAACCTTCAACGTGGACATAATTCCCCGCTGACCCACTGGGTCAGAAGCCTCCCCACACAGCCTGGGCTCCGGTACAAGGAAGCCGGGTGGGAGAGAGAAGCATGCATGCCTGGTCATTCTGTCGTCCCGACTGACCAAGGTGGACTGGGTCACTGTTTTGTCTCTAACTATGTCAATGAAAGGGTAAATAATGGCCTTGATCCTAAAGGGGAGAAAAAGCATAATTTATAGTATAAAATTAAAATACTTCTAGAAATTAAAAAAAAAAAGATAAGGGAAAAGGAAGACACAATCAATGACAGAAAAGGAAGCAGCGTGAGTGCCGGCGGCCGCACGGCATCTCAAGGAGGTAGAGCTACTTGACACTGTACCCCAGGGGGCCACACTTCCCTCCTGCCCTGGAGGCACAATTTTCACTATTCCCTGAACAGGCGGAGCTTGTAAATTTTATTTTAGAGGAAAAAGAAAGGGAGTAAATAGAGATCTCCATAATTAGATGTCTGCAGCCCCTGGGCTGTTCTGTTCCTGGGTATCCATGTGTTACTTCTGTGTTTCCATCGCCCGGGGGCCAGGCTGACCTGGGTTTCCTTTTTCACTCTCCTCCCCTGCCCTACCTGTGCCCCAGGACTGCCCACCCCGCCCAAGGCCCTCTGCCTCCACAGCGCACCCACCCACACCGGCCGGACCCCAATGGACACACTAGGTGAAACACCTGCCGTCTACACGAGGGCCCAGGCCCGGAGAAGGCATGCAGACTCTCGAGGTCATATCATCCGTAAGTGCCAGACTTTAAGTTTGGTAAGTTTGACTTCAGAGCCCCACCTTGTAACCACTATAACTAGATCCTTCCTCTCAGGTAAACCCGGTTCTTTCTTTACCACGAGCCTGTGCCTCTGAGGCCCGTCTCCATTAGATCCACCGAAAACAGCAGCTGCAGGGACTCGTACCTACAATGTCTTCACTTTGATCTGCCTCTGTTCCTGAGACGCTACCCGCTTTTTCTCCCCCAGCCTTAACAATGGTGGAAAGCAGAGGGACACTCTGAGGACTGAGGACAGGTGATTCTGTGCTGGAACCCAGAACAGGATGGGAGAGGCTCTCCGGACATCTCCATTAGCAACCGAGAACTAATTTTTCTAACAGAAGTCTCATAAAGTACAATTAAAAACAGGTACAGTTTTCAAACCCCTCACGGTACAATCCTTGCCAACGCAGAAGGGAACTGCTTTCATCTGGGAGAATGCCCACACACTCCCACCATAAACAATACTTTATGGTGAATCACTGAGATCTTCCTCCCAAGTCTGTAACCAGCCACGTGAAACCTGTCACAACCATTTCTGTTCAGTATCCAGCCAAGGTCCTAGCTAGTCCTAGAAGGCAAGAAAAGGAAATACTTGTATGGATTTAAAAAAAAGGGGGGGAGAAATAAATCAGCAATAATTTTATATTTCTATGTATATAATTTCTATGCAGAAAGAATCTTTAGAACATTATCATAATTAAAAAGTTAAGTTTAGGGATGTGTCAGAATAGGGTATCAACAAACTAAAACAGATGGTATTTATATGTAGCTAACATTAAAAATAGAAAATCACTTCTAAAAAGGTATCATTTAAGATGATGGCACAAAACAGACATCGAATGAAATGTGTGCCAGCATCCTCTGCTAACAAATCTGAGAACGTGGAAGATATTAAAAGCGACCTGAAGAAGTGGAAGGATGTCTGTCACCTGTCCGTGGACTGAAGTCCCATGACTGTGTGTCGGCTGTGCACCAACTGAAACAGAGTCACTGCAGCCCCAGCCAAGTCCTGGGGGCCTGCCGCATGGGCATTGACAGGTCGGCCTGAAATCTACAATGTAAATGCAGGAGGCTAACCCTGCCGAAGGCAATCTGAGAAAGAGAAAACCCCTGGAGAATCTACGTGCTCAGGGAGTATAAGCTGCATTAGGAAGGCCTGGTTTGTCGCAAGAATGGACAAGCCAATGGAGCAGGACAGAGCTGGTGGGAACGGAGAAGGGAGGGACAAATCTGTACCGAGGGAGCAGGGAATGCAGAGCTAGGAGTCCCCTGGTGTCCTCCCCGGCAGGCTTCCAGGAGGAGTGGACCCCGGGAGACACCTGCCTGAGCTCTGCCACCTGGAGGGGACACAGCAGGCACACGCAAGAAGCACAGGTGATGGGACAGTCACACCCTGTCACTTACCAGGTGTCACCCGTGGTAAGGGGCAGCCACCCTGCCCTTAAGCCCTCCAGCCCCTCATCACCACTCCCGACCTCTGGGCCAGAGGCACGCTAGCTCCACGCTAAGGGCGCCTGCCTCCGCAGATCACCTGTCACTGGAGCTGGGAACCTGGAGGTGGCGAGAGACTGGCAGGGGTTACAGCCCATCCTCGCAGGACCCAAGTCCTGTGACTTGCCCTACGAACGCCCACATGTCGTCTCTGATTGACGGCCCAGGGCCGGAAGCGGAAGCAGCAGCTCCGTGTAAACTGCGTGACCGGCCTCCAACGTTGCGCAAGAGCAAATCCACATAAGACATCTTCACGTGGACGTGTCTTCTGCTTCTCTGATTGGGTCCTGACGGACGTGCGTGCCCCTGATTTAAGACAACAGCCACGCCACGAGGAGGGAGAGGAAACACTTCTCAATGAGCTGTGCCCCATCACGCGGAGATGTGACTTCCAGAGGGATCCTAGGACTAACTGAATATACATATTACACGTGTATACACGTATTACACATGTATATACAGACGTGCGTGTGCAGAACAGTCGGTAAGCGGGACTACTTTAAGATGAGTCCTCCGCGTCATCGAGGACATGGTAAAGGGGGCCTCAATGCAAAGCACCGAGCAGAACGAGAAAGCTGCGCTGTATAGATCAAAGGACGCATCAGCAGAACCTGTAACATCGTCCTACCTAGCACTAAGGAAAAGGCAGCCATGGGTCATAAACAAAACCACCTGAGCAGAAAGAAAATACCCACCAGTACAGTAAACCTATGAAGAGGCGCTCAACAAAATCAAGTGTTGGCAAAGACATGGGGTGACTAGAACCCACACTCATCTCTGGTGAAGCTCACCATATTTCCCCATGTATAAGATGCACATTTTTTAAAAATTGGGGGGTCTGAACACTGGGTGCATCTTATACAGTGGGTGTAGATTTTTTTACCTGCATTTCCCACTTTTTCGCACTTGTTTTTGCACTCCTTGTTGAAGACAATGATTCGTCACAGGTGAGGACAAGCTCACAGATGGGAGCCTTGACAGTGCTGAGGAATTGTGTGAATTTTATGAAGAATACAACTTGAGTTCAATAACTTTATGTAATACATTTCTGTTTCAAATTTCCAACCCCCAAATTAAGGTGTGACTTGTACATGGGAGTGTTTTATATGTGGGGAAATACAGTGAACTGTTTCGACCCTTTTGGAAACCTAATAGAGATAGACCCTAGTAAGCTCCAACATAGGCGTCCCCTTGACCCAGCACTTCCACTTGTGAGAACACATCTGACAGAAACGCGGAGACATCTGAACCAAGGGGCAGGAATGTCCCTAGTCGTAGTATCTGGAATAGAAAAACAAAAAAGAGCAAAGCCTGGAAATAGTCCAACTGTTCATCACAGTAGAATAAATAATAACTCCTGGTATGCGAGTCCATAATATACACACAATAATGAAGTCACACAAAGCACGACGGCACATGACGACATAGACACACAGCACACGGAGTAGAAGACTGCGGCTAACACAGAAGGCAGACATCACGGCTCCGTTTCTGTGAAGGGACGACTTGGGTACATCGCTGGGAGGGGATGTGAGTGGCTTCTGGACACTGCTAATTGTCTACCCCTTTATCTGGTGACTGGTTACGAGTATGTGTTCACCTTAACAAAACTCCAGGAAGGGGTGCGCTTAAGACTCATGTACTTTTATGAATGGGGGTGGTACTTGAAAATCAAAGTTTATGCTGAATGCTGGACCTCTGAATTTGGGCAATGAATTGTTTAGCATAATTATACATTGTCCTTTTGCCCAAATTCAGAGGTCCAGGACTCAAAGTGCTGGGACAATAAAGAGACTCTGACCCATGGTCCAGACTCCCAAACACATGTCAAGCCTCATCTTACTAATAACCAAAGGAATTCTTTACAAGGGAGAGACACTCTACCCGTTCTCACACATCATTTCTTTGGAAATACCTGCCCCCTGTCCAGGAAGTCAACATAAAACAGAACTGATTAGAATAAAATCTGATTCTAAGTTGAGAACCACTGGCTTCAATATTAAACAGTTAAATATAGAATTTCTGTTTGGAGCCACATGATGGTCATAAAAGCAAATATTATGAGGAAACAAAAATTTGTTTTTGACCACAAAAATTTGGAGGAGCCTACTATGACATTTTCCCAAGTTTCCTTTTTTCTGAGAGTGATCCAAGTAAGAAATGGATCTTATGCATCTCAGTGGGAGACTCGGGACACCATTCACAACGCCTGGTGAATCTGAAAGCTAAATGGCCGCAGACCAGATGAGCATTCTACAAAACGCTGGACACTCCTGTCGTTGGGGATGCAGGGTGTTTTAGATTAAAGGAGAGCACAGTCACCGACGTGTTGAATGGTTCCTTGGAGGTTTTTAGAAAAGTTTTGAGCCAAGTTTATTTTCTGAAAGTGTATCCAAAGGCTTCCATTCCTCTGAAACCCTGCCGAATCTTTTAAAAGCATGGCAATTATTCAACGAGAACGTCAATCTCTCGGTGTACAACAACTTGTATTTCCCTTGTTCACCCAGTCACCCAGGCGGCCAACCATCGACTGTTGTCTAAGTGCCAAGGGACTGCGTACAGGATAGAAGAAATGTAAAGTGTTGTCCCTTCCACGGGGCACCTCCTAACCTAACATCAACACTGGGCCGTCCCGGGACAAGGAACAGCTGAGAACCACAGTGTTGAACACCATGGTCTGAAGGATCCCCTCTTGAAAGGTAGGTCATGGTGGCTAACACTCACCGAGCACTTATTGTGTGTCAGACATGGAAACCGAGATTCCAATTGACCAGTGGTTCTTAACCTTTTTTGAGGTACCGAACCCACCAGTTTCATATGCGCATTCACTGAACCCTTCTTTAGTGATAAATAAAATATCATTTTTTCCCCCAAATTCAAGACATAGGTATATGTTTTTTTACTGGTGCACAAAATGAGCCGTGCATGAACATCACCTTGCTCAAAGAACAAAACCAACAAAGTGCATGAACTCACAACAAATTACGGTATTACTTTATTCTGGTCTCCACGGCAGAGGCTTCTCCAAACCCTTGAGACCAACTCATTGAACCCCTAGGATTCGATAGAACTCAGATTAAGAACCACTGCAATTGACCGAGCCAACCGCCCAACATCGCCACACTAGCAATTCTAGTCCAGGCTGCGGGCGTTCGAAGTCCTTACTCTGGACTGTTAGGCTAAACCGTGAAACCCACTGAAACAGGGAATATGGTGACTACACACCAGCTCCAAAGCAACTGCTAGAATCGGTAACCCAGGGGTTCCTGTCACTGTGAGAAGGGCAGGGCCACCTTCACTATCAAGGATTATCCTTTTGATGCATGGCTATTGCTCCTTCATCTCCCCATCCGGTCCCCGGAGGACTGTTCTGAATGTGTATGCCAAATCTAAGGTCAATGATGAACGCATTTCAGTGTCTACCCTTTAAAAAGAAAAGACACTGAGTCGTGCTCTGGCTTGTGCGAGCATTTGGAGCCGGGGGCGTGCTCAGGGGCTGGCTGACAGCCTGGGTCACAGAGCTGGGTAAGGGAGACTGCTTTCCTGCCACTGTGGTCCCCTACCCCAACCGGGCTCTGTGTGTGTTTGGGGGGGGGGGGGGGGTAGGAGGCTCCACTTACTGGGCTCAATTCCCAACAGAGCCTCATCAGCACAGATGTGAACCGTCCCGAGGGGGCGTGGGTCACATCAGCTCCTTTGTTTTGCCCGTCTCCTAATCCATTCCCTCTTTCAGATCCCAGTCTTTCTCCTGGCTTGCCCTCCCTCTTCCTCCTGCACACCCACCCCTTTCTGCCTGATGGCTCCCCCTGGTATGTCGTTTCCCTTGCTAGACAAAATTCAGCCAGGAGGCGCGCCTACAGTTCTAATGGTTGTTAGAGGGACGTGATCCTCAGCCAGCCAACGGGAAACCAGCCACTTCCCCTGCTAAGAGACATCTCTGCCAGCGTCTCTCACAGACACCACGGGCTCACCGCAACCTCTAGGTATGGCAGGGCTACTCCCGGGGATCTCCGCGTGGAGCCCCAGCCTCATGGAGAACTGGGTGCCTACGGATGGCACCTGCCTCCCTCACTGTTTCCGGGGAGATGCTCGCCTGAAACGCGGGTGCCCCATGGAGACGGGTCTTCACAGCTCCACCCCGCAGCCCAAGGTCAGGAGCAGCAGCTGCCACCAGTCCACCTTGGTCAAACCAGTCACATTCCGGGAAGACCTAGCATGTGGGGAAGAGCAGAATGCGCCCTAAAACTACCAGAAGGGGGGCACTCTAGGTAAACACAGCTACCACGTTAGGCATGTGCAGCCAGCTACACCAGCAACCCCTGCTTCAGCCTACACTCCTGGGGAGCAGCACGTCACACAGATGAGAGAACAGGTCCAAGCAGCCCAGCACGGAATATTCCACATCCATGACATGGAAGAGGCCGTGAACATGTTCACTGCGGGAGAAAACAGCCCCGCGGCCTGTCCCTTGGCCGGCGGGGAGTCTCCTCTTGCACACCCACTGCCTTCTCCCCACTCAAACCTCCCCAGGGATACGTAAAAAGAAATAAAATTCCTGCTGGAGGACAAGCATGAAACACGCATCTGACATTTCCACAGGAGATTTTATTACTATTTCTTTGCCTTATTAATTGTTTGGTATTCGGTGACTTCCCTTCTTTAAAAAAAAAATAAGGTAACAAAACTCTCTCCAATCTTGTGTGCGCTCTTTTCCTTTTCAAGAACGAAAGAGACAGAATTAAGATTTTCTTTGAAAAATACAGACGGGTCTTCTTTTGTTATTTTCTCCCATCCCCCAATTCGTGTTCCACCCAAAAGTCCTTTCCAACAGGGCACATCTGCATTCAAAGTAAAGGTCTGAAACAATTGTTCAAAGTCCTCATCATAGGCATCAGTAAGTGGTCTTCTGATCTTCTGAAAGAGACCACTTACTGGAAGAAATCTGGAAGAAATCTCATAAAATTCTCCTCTCCGGGTAACAAACACTTCCAGCATCTGTACTGAGCCACCGCAAGCCCAGGATGGGGAGGCGGAGGGCCCCTCAGTTGTGACAATGGACCGATGGACGGGATGTCACATTGTAAGGGCCTCGGGACTCCACTGGAAGTGGGGGTTTTATCAGCAAATTTCAAAAGGGTGAACCCATCTGTGAGTGCTTTCTGCTTTTCACTTAGAACAGATAACAAGTTCCCATACTTCTACTCCGCTCCTGAGCGTGTTGGCAAAGTTTATACTCTGTGATGAGGCAAATTTCCTGCTACACCAGTTCTCTTTCCACTTTGTGATGTTGGGTTGCCTTGATTGGACCAAAAATAAAAAATAAAAAGAAAAGGAGGGAGGTGAATAAGGAGCTGTCAATCTGTTTTCTTTTCGGCTCTTTTCTGTTCCTTTTGAAATTCGTTACAGCCTGGTTTTTGTAGCATGGTAAGCAGCCTGACCTAATTTAATTACGGTGACTTGTGTGGTTTCCAAATAAACGCTTGTATTCAGCCGCCCTACTTGGTGCACGCTCCCCTCCCTTTCACACACACACACGCACACGCACACCCATGTTTTTGCATCAGAGCCCCTCCTGGTTTCCGCCCTCGCTGGGCTCATGCAGAAGAGCAGGTTCGATGGCGGCATCCAGGTGCACACAGGTGTTCTTGGGTGACACATGTGCACCTGTCCCCGCTCTGCTGAAGCCGCTTCAGGGCTGGGAGCCGTGGGCCTCTGTGGCATCCAGATTGAATAGTCTTCTGCAGAAACTACAGAGCGTCTCTACCGGCTGTGCTTCTGGGAAGACCCAGACCTACCAGCTCTCACTGAGAAGTGGGAGGGGACCAGAGGGACCCAGAGGCTGTTGCAGGGACGTGGGGCTTAGAGATATCACATGGAAAAAGCCCTGGTCCACAGAGCGGACGACCGGGCCTAGGAAAGATAAGACACTCACCTGGGCTCTTGAACACGGCAAACCTATGTGATTCCAGTCACAGCAGGGCCTGCGGGGGATGGCGGGGGCGTGGCCCTCGTGGAGATAGCCAGGTACAGGAAGGGGTCCATAGGGTCTAATGAATGAACGTCATCACGGCAACAGGAGTGAAGAACCAGCAATTACCAGCTCTGGGTCTCCCCGGGGAGTCCATCTCTGAACCCCCACAGGCTCACTCTGACGTGTACCATCCACAGAAGGAAACAGGTGCTGAATTCTTAGCGGGAATCAAACGAAGTACAAAATCAGACCCGAGAGCCCTGAGCAACAGCTCGCGACTCGCTCCAGGTGCGGTGGGGGCCCTCCGCCCACCCCCACCCCCACCCCGGCAGGCCCTCCTCTGAAAGAAGTTCCCAGAGCATGAGGTCTCTGCACATTGTCCCGCAGAAAATGGGAAGGGGGCCTCGCTGGCCACACGCAGCGCCATCTGAAATGGCACACAGAAAAACAAAAAACCCTGCTGCCCCACAACACGGGCCATTCTGTTTTTTTAAAAGTCAGAGAAAAAAAGAATTCCTGAATGCCGTGGCCCTGTACCAACGCTGGCTCGCCTGGGCACATGAGAAGAGAGGTTTTTATCTTGCACATGAAGTGAGAAAAATAAATAAATAACTACGAAGACATCATTAAGGAAGAGCAGTTCTATTTGCAGGATACAAATAATACTGTACCCTAAACAAGCAGAAGGGGGCTTTTTGTCAACTGCCAAAAGCCTGAAGATTAGCAGCAAAACAGTTTCCCTTCCTGGAGGCCACAATGTGTCAGCACTGCCCCAGGGAACACTTCCCCAAGCCCCTTCACAGGCCCCTTTAGCCAGAGAATGCCAAGCATAACTGTCATCAAGTAATGCCAGCAGCCCCTCCCACTCCGAATAGAGGCGACAGTTCATACTCATTCATTGGTGTGCGCATGTGTCATTTCATGAGGGGAAGCAAACATCTCTGTAGCACCGTAAGCTGTTACAGCTGATACAGATGCTTTTTGGCTCTGCGCTGAAGAAATCTGATGCATCGTGGTATCGAATTATCATAAGTGTATGAAATCTGCGTGCACCGGAACCCCAGTCCCGTTGGTGAGAGAGGTTACCCGACCCAACTGAAGGGGAACAGAACCTCGTCTGTCGGACTCCTGAATCTGCTCTTAATTATTGTTCAGGACCCCTCCCCCCACAAAGAAGTAAATACTGGCGTCCCACCCCCGCGTCCTCTCTGTGGAACTTATCAGAAATAACAGGACCACCGCCCAGCCCAGACCCACAGAGTGAGTCAGAACCTGCCATTTTACAGGACTCCAATCGATTCATATGCCTTCGAACATGGATAAACACTCATGCTTATCAAGCTCAGATAATCATTGACTTTGATCACTAAATATTTTTCAAAAATAACATTTAAAGCTGTGTAAGTTCTCTGTGGCCGCTGGACAGGTGACTATAATCTCAGCTCTCTGAAATCAACACAAAGTCGTCATCTTACGGACCTTGGAATTTTCAGCCGTCCCGAACCGGGTGTGTGGAATGAAAGTCAAGATGTCCCCTATTCTGTGCTCTTTCTGGAAACTGTGGGGACGAACCCTACGTTGGCCCGGCCAACCTCTAGGGACCGCCTGCACCCCTCTGCTCCTGGCCCCTTTCCTCCATCTGCAAAGACAATACCGTGGTATCTTGAAATCTCTCTCTTTCTCTTTCCATCCACCCTTTGATAGGGACAGAGGACCACGTTCACTGACTTACAACTCCTCAGGACAAGAATGCCTGTGAACTGGAGACCAGTGAATATTGAATATCAAGAATTCACATTTACTGATGACATCGGATCATTTATAACAAAATGGATGGTCCTTGATAACATTATACGAAGTGAAATAAGTAAATTAGAAAAAAAGAAAAACTGAGAACAGCATGATTTCATACATAAGTGGGACATAAAAGTGAGAATATGAGACATGGACAAGAGAGTGGTGGTAAAGAGATGGGGGGAGGGAGGGAAGAGTGGGATAGGGAGGAGGGGAGGGACACAGGGAAAACCAGATAGAAGGTGACAGAGGACAATTTGACTTTTGGTGACGGGTATGCAACACAATTGAATGTTAAGATAACCTGGAGATGTTTTCATTAAAAAAAATAAAATTAAAAAAAAAAAAAAAAAGAATTCACATTTACGACACGAGTAGGGAGCACAGGTCTCTGGGACCAGAGGGTCATTAGAAGTCATTCTGTGAGCATGATGACTGCTGCCAGCTGATGCTTGCTAAGGGTCCACCTGCGCTGGCACAATGAGCGGGCTGTTAGACGGACATGGTTGGTCTAAGAGCGGAACACAGTTCTCCCGCCTCGTGACTATGAATTACTTCCCACAGGAGCGTTTTGATGAATCAGGGACATATCATTTTTAGGCAGAGACCTCAGCACACGAGGAAGGATGTGAATGACATCAATTAGGTACGTATTTCAGTAATGCCCAGATTGGCACTGCAGCTTTTGAGACAGGGTAGAGGGACCCGATGGGATGTCTGGAGAAGTGTCCCCATAGGTGCCCAAGGGTGACTAACCGACCAACCACAGCTGACCGTACTCAGGCTAGGCCTCTGGGCTCAACTCCTCAGCAGCACAACTCTCTCCACCCGCGAACCCCGAGAGGTGCATGTTATTAACTCGACTTCAAGAACGCGAACACCGAGAGCGACAGCAGTTATGGGACTTGCTGAAACCCACACAGCTATTAACTGTCACAGACAAGGTTCAAACCTAGAAAATGAGACTCCCGGGTTTTGTGGCAAGCCGGGATCCCAGGCCGCCTCCCCGCCGTTCACGTTTCTAGGGCAGCGCCCCGAAGGGCTCTTTGACAGCCCAGCTCCGTGACACATTTTCTGATGAGTTCAGTCTATCGCGCTTGGGAACTACTTTCCTTTTTTATACCCCCAAAGCTTCTAAAGATTGATGACATCAGGGAAACTGAGGCAATGCAGTAAAAATTACATTTGCCCTTGGAGCACACAGTCTTGCTGTGAGCCTCGGGCAAGCCCGTCTCATCCTGCCAACCCGCTGGGGAACGCCTGAAACGCTCTGCATGCCGGGCTCCTCGGTGCTGAATGGCGGGGACCTCACTCTGCAGCCCACGCTGACATAGGGATTCTCCTTAGTCACTCCATGAACCATGAGAAAAATGAATGCCAACAGAAACACCTGCTGGTTGCTAAGACTACCAGCGATCCTGCCACACACTGTGACAGACAGTTTGGGTCCTGACCCCCTGGGTTCCTTGACTATCAAACACCCCACCCACGTACTTTTCCCCCAGGCCCAACCTCCCCTGGTTCCCTGAGCTGTGCTCTCCTTGTTTTCTTCCCACACACGGGGCTCCTCCTCCTGACTCACCTGGGAGGTGCCATCCTCTCCCATCAGCCAGTCAAAGCTGCCTCCTGGCTTTTCCTGTGCACTCCCCTCCTCTTCGCTCATTCCCTGGGCTCATTTCATCCATTCCCATAGTTTTTACTGAGTGTCACCCTCACAGCGAACTTGCTCCTATGCTCCAGACTGATCTCCAGCCCACAGAACATTCCAGGAGAGTTTCTCAACGTCTGGCAAAGTCAGTGCACCCCAGACCAAAAGCGCCACCATACCCCACCACCCTGACTGGGACAGCTGCCAGTCTCCCAGAGGGACAGGAAGAACACCTGTTCAATGCTTTACAGACTAACCTGGAGGTAAGGACCGCCGGCAGCTCCTGCTCCATCACCTCCCACAGGGAAGACAGGACCAGACCCAGGGCAGCTCACTGGGTCTTTCTAATTCCATTACCTTCTCTCCATCTACCCTGCTCCTCTGCCAATCACACTTCCGTCCACCTTTCCTGGGGTGGCCGGCAACAGCTTCCCACAACATTTTCTAGTTCCTGTTCTCTGAGGTCGGGTCACTCTTTCAAAATGTAAATCTTAACCCCTCAGACCCCTACTTCTTCTGCCCCGCTACAACCCAGTTATAATGTACACTGCTCACAAAAATGAGGGGACCAGGGACCTGCAGATACTCCAGGACTTTCAGCCTTTTGTCTGGTGCGTTTTCACCAAGGAAATAAGTTGCTTTGCATCTCGTTTGCATAACTGAACAACTTTCTTTGACTTGTCGTTTGCTTTTCCGATATTCTTGTTTAATAAAAAAAGAATCAAAGGCTTCTTGTGTTTATCACTGCATCTTCATTTTGAAATATCCCCTAACTTTTGTGAGCAGCGTATATAGATATTTCGTTGTTGACTCGGAATAATGACCGAAGTCTTTGCCTTGGCCGACAGGGCACCACTGTGTGGTTGCTACGGTGTCCCCCTCTGCCTTCCACCCTCCTGCCCCTTCCCTGGTCTCTGCAGCCTTCCCTTCAGGTTTCCTCCCTCAGCGGGACTGCAGGGGTACTGCCCCCTCCCCATAGGGTCCTGTCTGCCCCCCACCCTCACCTGGTTCACCCCTCCTTGGCCCTCTGAGCTCAGGGAAGGGTCATTTCCTGTACTGACCCATATTAGGCTAAGGCTGTCCGTTAAATACTTTGCCAGCATTGGCTTCTTTTATTTTCTTTGAACGTGTCAGTCACACTGCATGTTAATTCATTTGATTAGCTGTGTAATACCAGCTTCCTCTTTAATGTGCAAGCTCCTGGAACATTGTTTTAGGGCACCTTTGTCTTCATGGGGATACATTTCACCTCCAGGTGCCACTGCTCACAGCTCAGCCCGGCCTCTGGAAACAGACCTCCTCCTGAAGCACTCTGGTGATTGTCCTGTTCTTTAAGACATCCTGCTGGGCAACCGAGTATTTTTCATAGGCAGGTGTATTTGTACGTTTTTATAAAATGTGGGTCATGCCCTGGCTCAGTGATAGAGCATCAGCCTGGCGTGTGGAAGTCCTGGGTTCGATTCCCTGCCAGGGTACACAGGAGAAGAGCCCATCTGCTTCTCCACCCATCCCCCTTTCCTTCTTCTCTCTCTCTTCCCCTCCCGCAGCCAAGGCTCCATTGGAGCAAAGTTGGCCCGGGCACTGAGGATGGCTCCATGTCCTCCACCTCAGGTGCTAGAATGGCTCCAGCCACAACAGAGCAACACCCCAGATGGGCAGAGCATTGCCCCCTGGTGGGAATGCCCGGTGGATCCTGGTCTGGCACATCCAGGAGTCTGTCTCTCTGCCTCCCTGCTTCTCACTTCAGAAAAAAAAAATGTGGGTCACAAATTTACACAAGGCTTTCATTGAAGTAGACAGCCCTAGAACACCCAGTCCTGGATTATTATTTTTCTGATGTATTTATTTTTTTTCCGAATGGGCCTGTTATCCTTTGATCTCCCTTGCTCTGACACCTGCACCAACCTACTCTCTTCTTAAGAAGTCCCTGTAGGATCCAAAGTCATGTGGATAAAATTAAAACAGAGACCACGGGACGGAAACAATGCTTCACAACTTCTCCCAAAACACACAGACGCTCAGTCACATGGACACTGGGGGCCGATTTTCCAAGGGTCCAATGCAGCTTTCAAATTTTATGTCTCCATTGGATGGGTGTCCTCACACCACAAACAAAGCAGAAGGTGTCTAAGTTACTGGTTTTGCGTTACAAAATTAACCGATTGTGATCATGCAGGACCGTTTCCCTGTCACTGACTTTCTAATAGTTCCCTCTTTCTTCAGTATGTTTTCATCACCCGGTTTTCTATTCCAGGTGGCTTTTCTGAAAGGCTGTGTCACCCATCAATATCAAGTGATCACAGACACGTATCACAGTCGCTTAATGTTTCCTCCGAAAAATGTCAACAAGGGGGCGGGGGTGCGGAGGGAGACTCGAGGACCCAGATAAGACTCATGACTTACTCGTCATCTGTTTCTCCGTAACGTGTTTTGTTTTCAGTGAAGGCAAAAAAAAAAAGTGATCTTACAGAAAACTCAACAAATTTTTTGCAAAGCAAAGGAAAATCAGAATTTCTGACTGTCTTTAAGAGTGTTAATTTACATAGTTTATAGAACTCCAACAGATACCCATGAACAACAACAAAGGAAAATGGGTCTGGTTTATTGTAAAACATGAACTGAAACCCTAAATTCTAGAGAGGGAATTTTTTTTTTAAGTTACTTTTTAAATGTTATAGGACTTGAAATATCTTTGTGAATTTCAAAAAGCAGTGCATAAACTGTCCCCAATAATGCACCTTGACTGCCAGGAGCAGAGGGGCCATAATTCTACAAATGTTCTGATGACTGCATGTCCTGAATCAATCATTTCCTGTGAACTCATTTCAGCAATAACTCGGTAGTGAGCAGGGGGTGTCTGAAGACAGGAAAAGATACGGTAAAATTAGTTCTGCGTCATTCCCGTTGTCCACTCCTGGCTTCCCAAGCCTAGTTACCATCTCTTCCAACAGTGTCCACATTGGGCTCTTCAAAAACAATCCCCTGGTCGGCTACCTTCTGCTTGTTCCTCCTCGGGCCAGTATCTCTGAGATAGCTCTGCCACAGGAGACATCCAGGACTAATTAAGACTAGCTCTTGTTTTCTTACAGCTGGAAGAAAAGAGAGAGGTCAGGAGCAGTCGTACAAAGGAGGACAGAAGTCAGGACTTGGAAATAAACAAAGGAAGTTCCTCTGTGGTAAGACTATTTAAAACTTGTGCCAATAAAATGTTCAGAAGAGTCCCCCCAGGGCTCCGAAGATAAACACCTGCAGTTTCTTTTCTCCTAAAAAAAAAAAAAAGAAAGAAACAACAACAACAACAAAAAAAAAACAGTCCACCTACCTGAAGCTGAAAATGCATATATGCATATAATAACATGTTTCTGGGGAGAACTGCAAAACCCATTTGGCGTTGCATTCACTTCTCACAAACTGAAACGTTCAGTGCACGTGACCACGGAGGTTTGCGCCCCGGCTCTGAGAGTCCCTGACCGTCCCCCGCCCCCAAAAGGGAAACAGTGACAACACGCACCAGCATGGAAGTGTCCAGTAAACAATACATGTAAAATCCTTAAGACCAAGCCCCTCACACAGTACATGCTCATTAAGTGCCAGCTATTACGACCAATTTTGTTATTACTGTCATCATCGTTGTTCTAATCAGGCTGGACACTGAAGGGGCTGGACATTGCAAACCCAAACCTGTCAGAAACTAGCAGCAAAAAACAAAACAAAACAACTCTGAACAAGGCCGATACTCCCTTCCAAACACGATGAAAGCCACGGAGGGCATCCTCACGTGAGGTGAGTTAAGCTTTCAGATACGAGGTTATTTTCCATACACCAGGCTACTACTGGCTGCCACAGAATTCAGGAGTTTGGGGAAAATCAACAGAAAGATGTTTTTTAAAACTCGTGGAAGACGCAATCAAAGCAATCCACAAGGCCCACTCACAAAGAACTGAAGTTAGAGAAGGAGGAGGCATCATTAAAAAGGTAATGGGCTTCCAGTCAAGATGGCGGCACAGGTAGTCAGAACTCCCACAACCACGTCAGAATGACAGCTCCACTGCAGACCAACCATCGCTCAGAACGGGCTGGAATCTCGCCCAATGGCAGTCCTACAACCAGGGACTTGTAGGCGGGCCGAGATGAGGAACAGGCTGGACCCAAACTCGGTGCAGCAGATGAATATTGAGGGATGTCTCGGCTGCAAGGGTGTTCCCCCCGAGGAGCAAAGCATCCCGGCCCCACAAGAGACCCACCCCCCCAGCCCAGGGCTGCCATGCTGGGAAGGGAAGTCCCCTTAACGTGGCTGTGAAAACCAGCAGGGATCAAGGTGAGGGAGGTAAAGGCATCCCGGGCAGCTCCTGAAAGAGGTCCACACAGACTTACTCAGACTCACTTCCTCTGAGCTCCAGCGCTGGGGCAGCGGCTTGGAAGGCACCAGGGACACACAGGGAGAAGCTGGGCCATCCTGCGTGCAGGCGAGAGCTGGAGGAGCAGCTTTCTCTTGGACAGAAGGGCCGGCAGAGGCCACTGCCCCTTTCCTGGGCCCTCCCCCTGCAGACACAGGTGTGAGCCCTCCACCTGGCTCAGGCTGTCAGCCCCGCCCCGGTGGGCTCCAATCAAAAGACATGTGGAGGCTGAAGGGATAACAAAACAAGACCCTAATTCAGTGGTTCTTAACCTTTTTTGAGGTACCGAACCCACCAGTTTCATATGCGCATTCACCGAACCCTTCTTTAGTGATAAATAAAATATGATTTTTTCCCCCAAATTCAAGACATGGGTATATGTTTCTTTACTGGTGCACAAAATGAGCCGTGCATGAACATCGCCTTGCTCAAAGAACAAAACCAACAAAGTACATGAACTCACAACAAATGATGGTATTCCTTTATTCTGGCCTCCGCGGCAGAGGCTTCTCCAAACCCCTGAGACCAACTCATCGACCCTTAGGGTTCGATAGAACCCAGGTTAAGAACCACTGCCCTAATGTATGCTGTCCACGGGAGAGTCACTTCAGCTGGAAAGACTCACACAGACTGAAAGCAAAGGGGTGGAAGAAGATTCTTCATGAAAATGGAAACACACTTTCAAATACCTGGAGTAGCAATACTTAAACCAGACAAAACAGAATTTAAAACAAAAACAAAGGCTATACAAGAGACAAAGAAGGACCCAGCAACTCCACCTCTAAGTATTGATCCAAAGAAACCCAAAACACGAAGTCAAAAAGACATATACGTCCACATGTTCATTGCAGCGTTATTGACAATAGCCAAGCAACCTGGCTATTGATAGGTGAGTGGATAGAGAAGAAACGGCACACGTAGACAACAGAATATGACTCAGACATGAAAGAGAATGAAATCTGCAACAACATGGATGGACCTAGCCGGCATTGTGCTGAGTGCAATAAGTCAGATAGAGAAAAACAAATACCAGATGATTTCACTTATATGTGAACTCTCTCTCTCTCAAAAAACAGAATAAGCAGAACAGAAACAGACTCACAGGTACAGGAAACTTTTTGGTAGTTGACAGGCGGGAGTGGGTTCGGAGCCCGGGTGAAAAATGGATTAAAAAGTACAAATTGATGGTTGCAGAACAGCCATAGGGATGTCCAGTCCAGCACAGGAGTATAGTCCATAATATTCTAATTATTAGGGATGGTGTCAGGTGGATATTAGATTTACCAGGGCGATCACTTCCTAAGTTACATAAATGTCTAATCACAGGGTTGTGCACCTGAAATTAATATAATATTGTCTGTCAACTGTAATTTAAAATTTTTTTAAATATTAAAAACAGAAATAATGGAAGAAACTCTAAAATTGAAGAGAACTATACCTCTTCAGATTATAAGGATTCACTAGTATCTCAGGACAATTAATTTAAAAAAAACAAAACCACACGTCCTTATGAAATTTCAGAAAATCAAGAACAGAGAGAACAAACTTAAATGAAGAGGACAAAGTTAACTGAGGTAATAGTTATCAACCAGTCCTTATTTGTTCTATAAGGAGATTTCACCACCTAGTTCTTTTCTGATACACGAGCATTAAAAACGTGACTGAGATCAAAGTTGGATTGCATCCACCATATCAGAAACAAAACTCCAGGTTGAATCAAATTACACATGGGTTTATTTTTTTCCTATTTCTCTTCTTCCTGTTCTATGTAGAATTGCTAGTTAAAATTTTAATGAACATTATCTATAACTCTATGAATGAGAAGGGCAGAAATATCTGAAGCCCCGTTTCCATCGCTGCACTTCTACTCAATGACAGTGACCTGGGGGGACCAACGCTACAGACCTGCTATTACCCCCCCCCCCAAAAAAAAGCCATTCAACTCCTACCCGCCACCTATTGGGAGGGTAGTTACTGTTCTAAGATTGCTAAAGCAATAGAAAACGACTGTACCTACTTTCCTTCAACACTAAAAAATTTGAAATGTTTTTAAGAGTTTGCTTTCCGGGCTCTTTATTTGACTTATGAGAATTAGGTGACACTGCTGTACCGTCTCAATCAAACCTGATAGTGCATTTCTTAACCTAATAGAAATTCCCCATAATAACAAGAACAAAGACTTTATTTGGCTGCGAGGCATTTTCAGTTGCACAGGGTGTATGGCAATAATTGAATTGCACCCATTTTGGGCTCACATTTTAGTTATCCCATTAGCCAGAAAGCAGACGTTATAAAAACTCTAAAATGTTTGGTGGTTGAGAACCAACTGTTGTTAGCCATTTGCAGAAACAATCGATTGGTCTCCTCCTGCAGTCCTCTTAACACGGTAGGATTTTCTTCACGTTCAACCTCTTTCACTTACTGTGTGTCATATTTTCCCCTAAAGTATTCATTTTCCTTCTGAATGTCTCAAGGGAAATCAAATCTTATCACCTCTCTCACCCTTAATTAACACAGTAGTGAGAGTTTTTTTCATGCTTACTGATCCCTGGGAGTGAGTTTTGTTTGTTTTGTTTTTTTCAAAAAATGAAATTAGTTCCAGTTACAGTTTTATTAACTTAAAATCATGTTTGTTTGATAACCAAATTTTGGAAACAAGAAGAACATACATTTGCCTTTTTTAAATGTTGCCTTACACATTTTTAAAATAAAAGTTTTTGTTATCTCGGAAGGCACGAGGACGTACATGAGCATTTGTACTACTCAAAGGGTTAATCTGACCTTCAGTTTGGAAGCTTTCTTCACTCTTAGGTTTGTGCAAAGATACCCACCTCACATGACTCAGAGAATTCCCAACTTTCAAAGCTCATGGCTTTTGATCCTCAACTCTTTGACTATGAAAAATGCACGAGAAGTTTTATAATGATATTGAAAACAGCCCCCAAAGTAACAAACAAACAAACAAAAAGGCCAATTAAACCCTAGACCTAGAGGAACGTAGGCTTTTCACCTAGGAGAAAAAGGTAGCCTACTAATATATATGGAGCAGTGGTTCTTAACCTTTTTTGAGGTACTGAACCCACCAGTTTCATATGTGCATTCACCGAACCCTTCTTTAGTAATAAATAAAATATGATTTTTTTTCCAAATTCAAGACATAGGTATATATTTTTTTTACTGGTGCACAAAATGAGCCGTGCATGAACATCGCCTTGCTCAAAGAACAAAACCAACAAAGTGCATGAACTCACAACAAATTACAGTATTACTTTATTCTGGCCTCCGCGGCAGAGGCTTCTCCGAACCCCTGAGACCAACTCATCCAACCCTTGATAGAACCCAGGTTAAGAACCACTGATATGGAGTAAGCCTTCAAGGGAGCCCTACAAGAATGTTCACTGTCAGCAAGAGATTCCTCAGAGAGGGAAAGAGAACACTGGGGGAGGGGGAGGAGGGGGAGGGGAGGGGAGGGGGGGGGAGGAGGAGGAAGGGGAGGGGGAGGCCACAAGTCCTTTGGTGAACCATGGGCTGCGCACAGCAGGGGCAAAGGCAAGTCCGTCGTGTCCCCCCCACCCCCGGGGTGCAGAAGCGCACAGTGTGCTCCTTAAACTCCTCCTCAACCGCGGGTATAGAAACAATACAAAAGGTGTTGCCACAGTTCGGGGGGGGGGGGGGGGGGCTTGGCTAATGGACCAGCGGGTCATTTCTCTGATCACAATACCACCCGCGGAACATTCCTACTTCCCACCCTTTAGGGGCGAGACGTGTCCGAAAAGAATCCGCCAAATAACTTGCCAGCGCCGATAGACGCGGCTCGCCCGTTGTTCTCCTGATCTGAATGTCTAATGTGCTTATTTTTAAAGACTTTTTTTTTTTTTTTTACTTTGGAAAACTTGCGTGAAGGGATACATTTTCGTCATGCAGAGATGACGGTGACTTTTGAATGATTTACCCACCAGCCTTTTCACGGTCTCTTCAAAAATTTTGCAAAAGCCGGTTTATGGTTTTTCTGAATTGGTAGTAGCCTGTCCCTGTTGAAAATGGGAGCAAATTCTATTTAATCTGTATCCGTCGGCGTTCCGATTGAAGCCACTTAATAAGACATACGTACATGACAGCGTCTGACGTAGCCCAACGCCCTTCCTTTAGAAATGAAGAAATGGAGACTGGTGAAGCGTAGACTGCTTGCCCAGAATCGTCCAGACTGTGGCCAGAAGGAGCAAGATGCCACGCTGACCACAACTCCTTCCTCCTCTGACCCCTCTGTTCTCTCCGCGTCGTGTCTCTTAGTGGATGTAACATCTCTTAGGGTATCTGAGAGATTTAAATGACTTACAAATCTTGACCTTAAGAGGGCAAAGCTAGTTCTTCTATTTTGTCACTTAGAAAAATGTCAGCCTGACCTGTGGTGGCGCAGTGGATAAAGCGTCGACCTGGGAACACTGAGGTCGCCAGTTCAAAACCCTGCACTGGTCTGGTCAAGGAACATATGGGATTTGATGCTTCCAGCTCCTCCCCCCTTTCTCTCTTTCTCTCTCTCTCTCTCTCACTCTGTGTCTCCTCTCTAAAATGAATAAATAAATAAAAAATTTTTAACCAAAAGAAAAAAAAAGAAAAATGTCAGTAGTTGAGGAAAAAAAGAAAAGTGAGTCTTGCTGGGGTGAGTGCCGCTCCGAGCATCACGCGTTTAGGCCTCTTGGGAGGGCGCGGTTGCGCGGAGGACACGTGACTCCACCCATCCTCCTGAACCACCGGGTTTTATCACCGCTTTCCTCCTGGCAGGCCCGGCACTGATACCATCCATTCTAAGTCCATTGTTTGGGAAACATCACGACTCCAAGGTGAAACAAACGCTGCCTCTGACACCGCCGTGCACTGAGCCCCTCGTCGTGTATGGAAACACCACCGTGCTGGCTCCCAGCCTGGACCTCTGTCGTGACGTCTGCACTGATCCACTTTCAGGCTGTGGCCTTCGCCCCTGGCGACGAGAGAGACATCTCAGTGTTGACCTGACCAACCTCTGGTGTTTGCCTCCCTACCTTACACTCCCCTCGGCTTCCCTTTAATTCAGCTCGGCAGCTCTTTTTATCCTTAGTACGTACTGGCATATATTTTGTAATATCGTGGGTGAATGTGTGTCCTATGCTCTGGCTTTCCTGGACAGATCTCCGTAGCTGTTCTACAGCACCAGACGACAGTTTCAGTGTCGGAGACCTCAGCAGGTCTCTTTCTGATGTCTGGGCTTCTGCTGCTCCCACGGTGCCCTGGCGTGCTCTGGCACGTCTGTGTGCCACTCATTACGTCGCGGCAAACACACACACACACACACACACACACACACACACACACGGGCAGAGCAGCGGCTATAATGCAGCGCCCGCTGATCTTGTCTCTTTAGCAGTTTCTCATCTTTAATCCTGAGGAAATGAGAGTGAGTCTCGTGCACCGGTTTGTCTGCCCCTCATGCCAGTGTTCGCAGTCAGACGAATCACTTCCTCAGCCCCTCTTTGGTCCCGTGAATGTATTCCTGGACTGTTTTGTTCCCCGGCGGTTTCGCTACACAGTGTCTCAAGAAGTGTCTATAGAAACCTTTCTTTGTAATAGAATTTTGTTGAAAAGCACATGAGGGAAGCAACCAAGTAGATTTTGTTTGACACTCCTCCTCTCTTCATTTTGTTTAGCCCAAGTTAAAATAAAAAGATAGTGCAGGGTTGGTTTCATTTAAATATGAATAGACTGCCTTATGTAAGCATGTTTTCCGAAACTTATGTGTATGTATTATAAAATATTCAGTAGAAAGACATGGCGGATTTGGACAAATAAACATACTAACACCATTCCTGGTTGGGAAAACTAAGATTGTAAATCTGTAGATTCTCCAAAAATTATACATAAAAATGCCATGTCATGCATTACCCGGCACAATCCCACAAGATATTAATTAATAATACAGGGTGACGCCAAAGTAGGTTAAACAGCTGTGTGTGTGAATAATGATACAATAATAAGTAATAAGACAAGAATAAGCTCTGTGTTCCGCATACTCACAACGGTGGGCCTGCTTGGGCCCCACCCTGCGTCACGTCGCGAGAGGTATGCTTCCTGTGTGGCTGCACTGTCTACGCTGTCTGCTACATTGAGAGGCCTCGTTTCCACGGGGCACCCTATTATAGAGGCACGCACAGGCCCAACGCTGCTTTGAACTTTCTCACACATGTTTCCTGAGGCACAAGTACACAGCACTGCTCAGGAGTCAAATTTCAGGTCATGGACTATGTCCAGGTAGCTAGGAAGTGTCCCATTCAGGTCTGCTACCAAGTTCATGATGGTCTCCTGCTCGTCCATTCCACCCTCCCTTTAAATCGAATCATACCTGAGCAGAGATGAGTAATGTCGAGCAAAAGAACTGTGCACACAGTGTGATTCTATCCCTGTCCAGCTTAAAAACCTGGTCAACCAACACCGCACTATTTAGGCAGACATGCGGAGGTGAGGAGACTACGAAGAAACGCAAGGAGACAATGATCATGGGACAACAGCAGTCACCCCAGCGCGGAGGAGCCCTGGCCGAGTGGCCTGTATGCAGTGTCATGAACAAAATTACTCGGATACTGGTTTTTTTCTTTTCTTCATTTCTTTGCCCAAAAGAGTTTTTTGCCTCCTCCTATGGTCTCCACTTGCAAGCATGACATGTCCCAAGCACAGGGAATGTGAGTGACACCTCATCCAGGAAGGCCTCCCAAACCCCACGGGCTTCCCTGCACTGCCCCTTGCTTCCACAGACGCACGCTGTGCTGCAGTCACCAGTCCATGTTTCGGTCACCATGACCCAAATGCGAGTGCCCCCGGGGAGGGAACACACTATGCAATCCTGTGTCTCGAACACCAGCGCTCTGACACTCGTTCGATGAGCATTGGTTAAGTGACTCGGAGCATGAATGATGCTTCGTGGTGATTTCTCCAGGTATTCTTAACCCTCTCTACATAGGTTTTGTGTTTGTTTTTGACTTTTTCTAAAATGTTCCTGGTGTAAATGAATGAGTTCAGCTTCCTAGGTTTTAGAACAATAACCCTATTTTCCCCCAGCCCTCCCCTGAACACAACCGTGATTTCAACCTACAAAGAGGATAATTATACGGCGTTCACTCAGTACTTACACTCTGGCACGTTGTGGAATTGCAACTAGAGATATGCTTCGGTTCACGACTCCCTTTACGCCACCATTCTGCTGTCAGATTATTTCCAGGATGTTTCAAAGCCTAATAAACATTTTAGTTGATATGCTGATGCTTTTAAAAGAAAGAAATGGAGCTCTCAAAACATTAATGAACTACCAGAGAATAACAAAGGTCCAAAGCAGAAATATACAGGATCTATATTAACAATAACAGCTAATAAAATTTTATTATATCCATTCAGGGTTTCACAACGTAACAGAGAAATTAGGAATCATCACACGAGAACACAGGAAATTAAAACCTGGGATGAAGAAGAGAATTTTGAATCATAACAAGAATAAGAACATGCCTAGTATTTCATTTTTCAAACACATGTAACAGTAAAGGAGATGCTACCAAGAGGAATTATTTAGCTAAACATAAGTCACCAGTTAGAGTGTGGGAGTGAGGATGTGGACTGTATATTCATTCTCTATAGCCTTCAAAATATCAAACAAACATCTATTATTTTATATGTATATGAAAATTAAGTAACTATAGAGAAATTATTCAGTCCTCCTAGTTCTTTTTTTTTTTTCTTTTTCTTTTTTTCCAGGGACAGAGAGAGAGTCAGAGAGAGTGAGAGAGAGATAGGAACAGACAGACAGGAACGGAGAGAGGTGAGAAGCATCAATCATCATTTTCTCATTGCGACACCTTAGTTGCTCATTGATTGCTTTCTCACATGTGCCTTGACCGCGGGCCTTCAGCAGACTGAGCAAACCCCTGCTGGAGCCAGCGACCTTGGGTCCAAGCTGACGAGCTTTTGCTCAAGCCAGATGGGCCCTCACTCAAGCTGGCGAGCTCGGGGTCTCGAACCTGTGTCTTCCTCATCCCAGTCCGAAGCTCTATCCACTGTGCCACCTCCTGGTCAGGCAGTCCTCCTAGTTCTTAAATTTCAAAGCATTTTACTGAAAGACGTTCTGAAATACCCCTCCCAGGAGTTTATCAGAGATGGGATAGAGATAGATGAGTTTGGTCAAGGTCACATGACATTTTGCTCAAGTGGTGACCTCCACATCTGTCTTGCACTCCCTGATATCTATAATACAGAAACGCAATCCAGTGCTCAGTAGAAATTGATTTTTGTTTGGGAAACATAAAAATCCATGAATTCATACCTTACTACATAACCAAATAATTTTTTTCTTTTTCCTCTTGTTTTCTGAGATTTCCCTAAATATCAGATCACCTTTTCCTTTCCTCCCTTCCTATAAATGTCTCCTTTGAGGAAATTCAGGAAAAAAAGTCACAATAAAACCACAATAACTAATTATTTCATGCTAATCCCTATAAAGTACAAGTATAACCAGAGAACAAATAATCTTAGCCACACACGAACCTAAATTTATAAATCACTATGCATGAGACACAATAGCATGGGCCAAAAAATTCCAAGATTTCCCAACACCCCCAAATCACTATCCAGTGGCAACAGAAACAAGAACAGAAAAATGAAGCTCAAGGTTGACTACCTTGAATTTGCTGGTATTTGACTGTTTGGACCTAAATAAAACTCACAAAAAAACAAATTATCATTATGCAATATTATCTTTCACAAAATAAATATAATTAAGGTAAATACCATCCATTTGAAATGGGAAATTTGTTTGACTTTTTATTATTATTATTAAGTGAGAGGAGGGGAGGAAGAGACAGACTCCCACATGCGCCCTGACCGGGATCCACCTGGCAAGCCTCTTACCAGGCAATGCTCTGCCGGTATGGGCCGCTGCTCTGCTGCTTGGTAACTGAGCTATTCTAGCACCTGAGGGGAGGCCATGGAACCATCCTCAGCACTTGGGGCCAACTTGCTCATTTGAGCCATGGCTGTGGGAAGGGAAGAGAGAGTAAGAGACAGAAGGGGACAGGGAAGGGGTGGAGAAGCAGATGGTCACTTCTCCTGGGTGCCCTAACAGGAATCGAACCCAGGACATCCACATGCCGGGTCGATGCTCTACCGCTGAGCCAACCAGCCAGGGTCCTGTTTGACTTCTTTTAGTTTTTCTGATTTGCAAATTTTGTTTCATCCTTCCTATGAGTATACTAATCAAAACTTGCTTTTTGATAAACCCTTTAAAAGGAAACAAAATAAGGGAACAGATATAACCTTACGATGTATAGAGATAATCATTAAAATTTGTATCAAAATTAAATAAACCAGGCAAAACGTAATTTTCACTGACAAGTAGCTTAAACATTGTAAGACATAATTTTGGTTTCAAATGGCAAGTGAACCTTGGTCAAGGGTCACTGTCCCAGGTATTCTCAGGGCTCTGACACGACTAGTGCAGCTACATATTGATCAAAACACAGGGCGCAGTCACGCGCCCGTGGAAGTCATCACCCCGCGGTCTTCGCTGCATTTCCTTATTTCTTATGGATACATCCAAGTTTCTAGCTTTCGTTGATAAAAGTCCCCAGACCAGAGCACCACACAAGAGGTACTTCGCTCCTGATGAGCAGCAACAACCCTAAAATCACTAGGTAAGACATGAATTTTAAGAAACATTTTAGAGAATTTCTTAAAAATTTTAAAAAGGTTGCCCCAATTAAAAATTCTGGGGAAGTGATATAGAAGACATATCATTCATTCAGGGAGATACTGAGTGTGTCTTAAATATGCAACCTAATCCTCACCCCCACCCACCCACCCCCATGTGGCAAATGATCCTGGTCATGTTCTGCCAACTTCGGCTTTTGAGCAAGTGCACAGGCCCCGCCCCCTGGTGAGAAATTCAGAACCCTCAGCCCAAGTCTGCGGCTGGAGGCTGTCCCCCAGGGACAGGGACCACATTCACCTGCTGGGGGGTGGGGAGCTTGCTTTATCTGGAGAGCACTTGAACCTCACTAACACCATGCAGTCTGATTTCGAGCAGGGCTCTGCATCCGTTGCTCTTTTCTGCTGAAAGACTCGGTCTCGCTGGCATCCAGTCAGCCGGCCAGGAGTGGCTCTCAAACTGAGGTCAGGAAGCTAGGAGCCCCGGGGGGGGGGGGGGGTTCAAGTCTGTGAGTGCTCAGGGCAGAAGGGACACTGAAGGAAAGCCTGGAAGGGGCCGGGCACACCTCCCACTCCTCAGGACCAGGTGTGGCCCGCTACCCAGTGTGCCCTTCCACGCCCAGCCTTGGGGGTCTCTTCCATTGTTTTCATGTCTTCCCATCTTCTGACTTCGTGCCTTTTTCCCACTCTCTTTATACCTGACATCTTGATACATCCAAATTCTTTCCCCTACAGAGATACTGAAATTGGTGTCCATCACCAGTTACAACAGGGCTAGAGACACTGCCCAACCTTCACTACTAAGCCAGAAATAAGCAAGCTCCTTAGCAAACATGCCTCAAATGCACATGGGGGGGGGGGGGAGGAGGAAAAAAGGGATGAAGGAAGGAAGGAAGGAAGGAAGGTAGGTAGACAGGAGGAAGGGAGGGAGGTAGAGAGGAAAAAAGGAAGGAAATTTGAAGGTAGTTTCTTGTTTGTATGTTGCATATTCAAAGAGGCCTAAATTAATTCATTTAGCAAAGAAATCATAAAACTGAGAAGTGTTTGTACCAGCTACAGGCCAGAAACACCACAGAGCACACCTTTCCTGAGTCCCCTGCCTAGACAGATGCTGACTCCACACTTGACGGCACAGCTGGAAAGCCTTCGGAAGTCTCCTCCCGGGTCCTCTCCCTCCCAGGGGACCCCAGCAGGGCCCCAAGCCCCCTTCCCCCTGTTCCAGACCAGGAGTGTGGGTGGGCAAGGAACAGTCACAAAATGAGCAGTAAGATGCCTTTCACAATGAGATGTTTGCCCCAGCCACGGATTTTTCATCTGAGCCTTAATTCTCACAGAGAGAAGGGATCAGTGGCTTTTTTGTCTCTCTGCTCCTTGTCTTTGTCTAAAAAAAAAAAAATTCTGGTTGGCCTGAGGCTAGGAAAGTGAGAATGACCAGAAGTGAGCTGGCCTGGACAGCCAAACACAGGAAAGTCCATCATCAGAATGGAGCGTCTCAGGTCACAAGGCATGTGAAGAAAAGCCTGGATTCTTTATGAAAACGCCGATGCTGGGACCTCACCCTGCACCTAGGGGCTCCTCACCTCCACTGGAGACTCGAAGACCCTCCCAGGTACCCAGACACCCCGTGGTGCTCACGTCCTGAGACCCACTACCTGAGGGCCGCTCCTCAACCTCTGTTCACCCAGAAAAGCAATGTGACAGCTAAAAGGTATTCTTTCCCCTAAAATAAACTTTTCCTAAAATGTGTGCTTAGTTTTTCTTCTGTATGTTCCTTCTATGTTTTATTGTCTGCAGTGAACTATTTGGTGTAGGAAAATTATTATAACAATCCTCGATAAATTTTAATAAAAAGCTCCCACTGGGCTAGTTTTACAAATAAAGGATGAAGTCACTGACATCTCTCTCAGCATCTCTGGTCTCAACATGCAATGGAAATCAAATTAATGAAAACAAAGGCTATCAAAGACATTATAAATTAATTTTCTCTTCACTTAAATGAACAGCAGGAGAAAACAATTTTTTCTATGATTAAAAAATGACATCATGCTGTCTTCAACAAAATAACATCTTTCAAAGTAATTCTACTTGCATTTTTAAATTTAGTCCTTCATTTTAAAACTAGAATATTATTTCAAAGAGGTTTTTTTTTCTTTTTTCAAAATAAAAAGTGAAATTGAATATATTGTTGGTTACCTCATCTTATACTCAGGGAGGAGGAGTTAATGAGTTATGTGACTTCCTGTTATGACATTCTTTCCCTTGAAAGGTAGGTCACTCTACTGTCATTAATGCTTTGATGGGAAGGGAAAACTCAGTAGGGGCCAGCAAGTATGTAACAAATGTCTACCTGCATCTGACCACCCTGGGCCAGTCTTCTGCTGGCTGCCTATTGGGGGATGAGGGGGAGGACTCTTTCTTTCTCTCTCTCTCTCTCCATCTATCTATCACAAACACACACGCCATTCCCATTACACAAACTTGAAGAGAGTTACAATTTCCAAATCACTCTCATTACATCTCTAATTACTTACAAAGTGTCAAGTTTGTGATTATGACTGTGTGTGTGTGTGTGTGTGAGAGAGAGAGAGAGAGAGAGAGAGAGAGAAAAGAAAGAATTGAAGAGAAGTATATGTATCTCTCTCTTTTTTTTCCCCCAAAGAAAAAACTCTGTTATAATGTATACACTGCAAGTACATTCATCTCCAATACCTGGTCAAAACCAAACATTACTTTCTTTCCCTGACTATAATAGAGTGTGATGACAGCGATGCCTTCGAACCATCCCAGCCGCCTGGCGTCTGGGCAGTGGCCGGTACCGAATGCCCTTGTTATTAAAGAGCTCTCAGCGCGGGCGTTAAAGGAGCCCACGCAAAACACACACGCAAGGCAAAGCTTGCGTTTAAGCCCAATCAAGAATCATTCTTTTCTGATTATCCCAACGTGAGACACTTTGACACCTTCTCCTCCTCTGGCTAACTATTTTCAGACAGCTGGTTTCGCTCAGAGGCAGGTGTACATGGCAAGGAGCTGCAGGGTGGCTCCCCACTCACCCCACTTCCAATCAGTAATCTCTCTGTGGGGGCGATGTGGCCTTAGCCACCAACCCGTATCTAGTAAGGAGACCAGGAGCTCACCAGACCCACCCTGCTGCTTACGGGGCTGTTTCCCTGTAAGTGACTGCTTGTTATTATTGCTGCGGGGCGCTGGGGTACACTGGACCCTCACTCCTGCAACCACCCCAAGTATCTCATCCACTGTTTCCCCTGCACGACCCAGGCTGGCAGGGAAAGGTGTGGTGGCGGGTCACTCGTGGGCCTTCACTGCTGGTGGCTAATCCGGCCGCATTCCCTGAACCTGCTCACTCTCTCTCGTTCACCCAGCAAGAAGGGAGCACTGCCTAAGATCCAGGTCATGGGCTAAGAGGGGTCCCGCCGTAATTCACAGGCAAAGACCTGGGCCCTCCGGTGTGTGCTCTGGCGCAGAAAGGGGCCAAGTACTAGTGGGAAGGTGGTGTGCATAAACGTTACTAGGCTACCAGGTTGGTCGGGTACCTCCTTGTGCTGAGCACCGTGAGAGTGCTTCCCAGGTCAGGACGGGGCGGTGCCGGTGCCCTAGCCAGGGAGCACACCAGCCGCGGTCTGGGAGCACCGAAGTGTCCAGGAAGCAATCGGGAGGTGGCTGGAGCGGACAGCCCAGGGGGACTGGGAGCCTGAGACCGGTCGGTCCCCGTGACCTCGTGCTGAGGAAGATGGGAAGCCGCCAGAGGCTCTGAGCAGGGAAGTGATGTCACCTGACAGGTTTGTAAAAGGTCTCCCTGGCTGCTTCTATCAGTGCACCGTGGGGAGGCCAAAGGTCGGGGCAAGGACACCGGCAACCCAGAGATGCCTGTATTTATCCACGTCAGGCGTTCTTTCTGGATCGAATTCATGAAGAGAGAGGCAGCCCCACCCGTATTTCCTCCGCTCTCTTCTTCCCAATGAGCGAGAGCAAACGTTTCACTGGCTCAGTGCTACCGTGCCCTTCCCCAGGGGGTCCCTGAAAGCACTCATCGCACCAGACCCTGTGTGCACTGTTTTCTCCCAGGCGTCCCTACCTATGAGAAAGAGAGATCTATCTTTATAAATGAGGCACAGTGAGAGATTCACAACAACTAAGTATATATAAAAGAAATTATAATATATTGTAATAAAATAATGTGAATGTTCTCTCTCTCTCTCTCTCTTTCCTTCTCAGAATATCTGACAACTGACCCTGATAACCCAGACCACTACTCAGTGACTAGCGGGCAAGGGTGTGGACAGCAAAGAGTGATGCTGGACAAAGGGACAGATAATTCGTGTCTGGGGTGGAGCAGATCGAGACCGTGAGAGATCATCATGCTACTCAGAATGCAGCGCGATTTAAAACGCACCCATCGCTGATTTCTGGAATTTTCCACATACGGCGTTCAGACCACCGTGGACCCCGGTGAACTGAAAGCTCAGAAAGTGGCACTGCGGATAAGGAGGGAGTGCTGCAGTCATTGCTGATATTACTGTGACTGCGTAACAGTGGTTATTACCAAGTCAAGCAGGGTCCCCTTCTTTCGCTGAATGTTTTTCTTTTTCCTGGAGTAAGTTATTACAGTACTTACTTTTGGACTTTCTTAGTGTTCCATGTTTTCTAGTATCTATTACCAATGGATTAATTTCTCGAATGCATCTGTCCAACACCCACCAATATAATTATTGGAATGCTCGTGGCGACCAACGATCGATTCTTGCTTTGTTTGTTTCTTTTCTGTTTCCTCCTGAGGTCCCCAAAGTCATATTGTACTCTCTGGCTCAAGTCAAGACAGAATGTCCCCCGAGCCGCCACACAACTGTCCCTCTGGACTTTCCATCATCACTCTGGTCTCTCGCTCCGCAGCCTGCAGTTTGAGATCTCCTGTTTTCTTTGCCAACGTTTTCTTTCCCTCACGGATCTCACCGTGCGGCGGGAGTCTATCCTTCGGTGGCTTCCTTGGCTGAAATGCCAGGGAAGCTTGAGTCCTTGCCTGCGAGGGTTCCTTCCTCGGCGTCACCCTGCCCTGTCCTGCCAGACGTGGCCTGCTCCCTCTGTCCTAGCCCCTTCTAGAACCTCTACGTTGTAAGGGCGATGGCACCCGTCATTCATTTTTCAGTGTGCAATTACTTCATTACAAGAGAAAGGTTACCCCCGCCAGAGCCATGAACCTACGTCTGCAGCACAAACTAACTGTGGGAAGGCTGGATTTAGGCCCTCATGGGGCAGAGCGACGCTGGCCTTCCCGTCCTCACGCTGTGCATGGGCTTCTCGGGCCACCACGCAGCTTCCTCTCAGCACGGCCCGTGGGAGAATTCGGTCCCTTCATGTGTGGTGTCCCCATGACTGCTGTTTTCTTTCCTGATAGCCACTCTCTGTCGACTTGATTCAGGGAGGGCACAGGGGTTAAATGCTTTCCTTTGTGGGAACCCACAGCTGCAAGAAACCAGTGAGGCATCCTCCGACTTGCTCAGTTCCGCCATTTCCATGGCTTCACGCCATGGCACCCCTGGTCTCAAGAAAGGGCTCCTTCCTTTCCTGATTTCTGAGAGTTCAAAACATGAATGTGAATCGGCCATGTCAGGTATTCCACAATAGTGAACTCAGTCTCATCTTGGGAAAAAAAAATCTACTGTTTTACTCTGTAATTGTTAACAGAAACCGGGTTTGCTCCGGCGGGTCCTAGAAGTGTCCACCATCATAGGCTGTCAACGGTCTCCCCCTTGGTCTCTCGGATTTTGTGCAAAGCGCTGATGACAAGAATCCTTATTAGGGGACGTGCTAATGATATCATTACAGGATGAGTCATCGGAGCTGACCTTGCTCGGGAAAACGTAGAGGAAGTGCATGATGGAGGCATGAGCTAATGCTTTTGTCCTTTGCTGCTGTCGGCTACGTGAGGAAAATGACAGAGGGTGCAGTGTGACTGTTCAATGAACACTCTTCCCCGTCCCCTCCTCCTCCGTTAGTGACCCACCTGGGACGTGAAAGTTACTGGAAGCTCTGGGGAGGCCATCATTTTATGGAGAATGTTTTTCTGTTCTGTCTTTATTCAGACAAAAAGACAAGAAGGAGAGCTCGTCCTCAGAAGTGAGACATGCTTCCCGGCCGTGGGGATTTTGGATGGCCACGTGTTGACCGTAGGACACGACTGTACAAGTGAAAGCCGGGAAGAAAGGAGTTGTGGCTTTGATGAGGGAGACCGTGGAAAGGTTTTCTTGGCTTCTCGTCTCCTACCTGCTATTCTCTATGGAAGACGTGAGAGGAATAAGCAGTGTGACACGGAAGGAGGTGTCCGTGTTTGGAAGCTCACCTGGTTGTTTCATTGCTAATTTACTTTCTCAATCAATGGAGTCATTTCTGCGGGGACTCTCTCCCCAAGTTGCCGCACGCCGAGGCCACCTTCCTCAGACGCTGCCCCGAGGACATCAGCGCAGGACTCGTCTCCAGTGTGAGCCTGAGGACCCCCCTCCGCCTGCTCCGTCAGCACGTGACTGTGCTGCTCTTCTGTGGGGCGGCCATCTGAGTCCGTTACAAGATGTGTGCTTGATAAATTAATCAAAGGATGGCTTGGCAATGAGGCCCCATGCTGACGCTGTATATTTGAATCATGTAAATCATGTCCCTGGCATGCTTGCGTGTAATCAGCCCATAATCAGATAAGAAGAGAACGCATACTTCATGTGAGAGCTTGTTTCTGTGGCTTGGATGCCTGTGTGCATAACGCTCACGGTCTGCTTTGAACACCCACCCACCTATGATGTGATCAGTGAGTACTGCGGTAGATGTCTCTGGGTGTGCAGCCTTGCAATGCTGCAGACGGTCTAGCTTTGCCAATCGCAAGAGAAAAACACACGGCGCATGATTTGTGGGTTTTGGGTTGTCAGGACACAGGAACACGGTTCTTGGGCTCGCTAGGGACCCCCAGGTCAACTCCGTCATATCCCCTGGCCGTCTGACGTCTTAAAGGAAAGACAGAGTGGAGATTAAAGAAATTTTACTCCAAGGAAAACTCTGACCTCAAGAAAGGTGGGCTGTTGCTTCCCTGCAGAGGCTCAGGCTCCCAAGAGAGCCCCTGGTAGGAGCGGGCTGGGCTGGATCGCTTGATCGAGTAAGGTCTTGCCCCTGCGGTGCTGTCTTATCCAAACGCCGTGCACGGTGAGAGAGCTAATTAACTCTGACTCCACTGCTTCTGTCCCCGGAAGACTCAGCTCTCTGGCTGCGTGGGGAGAATAATTAAAGAACAATAAAATTTCCCCAAGGAGAAGAACTTCTGGTTCCGTTCCTAGAAAACCAAGGAGGGAATGACAAGTTGTTACCTTGGAGAGAAACGAACTGCAAACGTTTTCCATCTGCTGTTGATGGAGGGAGAGAGGCAGGTGACCTCATCCTCGCCGCCACAGACGATGTAGCTCTCTCGTCCTTGGCTTCTGCGGCACCCGGGACAGCCCCGTCTGTCAACAGAACCCGCGTGCCAGGCCTCCCCAGATGATGGGCGCGTCAGGTGCCATGCCCAGACCTGTATGCAGCCAGTGGTGATTAATGGTTGCTGAGCGGGCGGCTGCCTCTCGTGGTTGCTCAGAGGAAGGACTTAAGCCGTCAGACCTCCAGGGGCAGAACCCAGCCACTGCATCCCCAGCTCAGGGCTCGACATGTCGTCCCCAATCAATCCGTTCTTAGGGAACACAGAATTTTTTCTTTTTAAGTTTTTATTCTGGAACTGGCTAGAGAGTGAGAAACCCTTGAAGAAAGCAGAGCTCATCACACAACGCCATCCACCTCCCTCTCGCAAGCGAGATAATATGAGAATTAACTCGGTCATGGGTGGCCCATGCCTGGTTCATTTGCCCAGAGCACTTAGACGTTGGGTGGGAGATAAAAAAAATAAACAAATAAATCATTTCCTAAATTAGAAGCAGTTTCACAAAATTAACGTCAGCTCTGTAAAAAACAAACAAACAAAAAAAAGAACACCTTTGAGAAGCTCTAACCCCTTTTCGCCATGTCCCCAGACGGCAGGGCTTTCTGGAACTGCTAACTCCAGACAATAACAAGGTTTGTGAAACCCATGTCTTTGATTTCCCTCCCAAGCCCTGGGTAAAACGTATCCAACAGGGGCTCCTCACCACCCACATTCGGAACGACTGACAAAAGCAAATACAGGAACCAGAGGGATTTTCTAAGATACTTGCAAAAAATAAAATAAAATAAAAAGTTTTTAATGGTTAAGCGTTTTTATTTGAGACTGGCAATAACCTGTGACGGTCACTTTGAGCTGACGACAGAGGGCAGGAGCCGTTTTCTGCGTCCACACACGCGCGGCAGCTCTCTCGGGGGGGGGCGGGTGTGAGTGTCTACATGGTAGCGCACAGCTTCACGGTGCTGGTTCTGGTCCAGTCATGACACGGATAGAGCGAGTGTCATGCTCTGGAGACGGCACCCTGTGCCTGAGCGGCCAGGACGACTGGCGTGAACGTCCCGTTTGATCCGTGTCCACGCGTTCCTCCGTGGCTTCGACGTGAAGCCAGTTTTCGACCTTCTGAGAACTGAACAAAGAGATCAGAGGTCTTTGAGGTTTCGTGCCCAGTGGGCAAGGTTTTCTGCTTCCTCTGTTCTTGATTTTGGCCACATTTCCTTACTGGAGGATGCCACTCGTGGGGACACATTCTCTTTGCTTCGGCTCACAGCGCCAAGGACCCAGTTCATTAACGGGGGAGACAGAATAGATTCCGGCGCTGGGGATTCATAGCCCCAGCCCAGTGGCAGGGTAGGGTACCACCCAAAGATGGACACGGGACAAAAGCCGTGGGGATATCTGGCCCCTGCCACACCCAAGTGGAGTCTTTCATCCCGTGGTTTGCACCGAAGGCCTGGGCTCTCTGGGAAACGTCTCATATGAGCTCAGACGTGGGTTCTGGAGGAGCCTGTGTACCTCAGGGGCACCTGCAGTGGGCGGGCCCAGGGACAGGGACCACGCTGGTGCTGACAACACCATGTACTGGCTGGGGGACCCCAGTGTCCCCCACTCACGGCTGAGAGAGGACATCATCCATGTACCCCGCACCCTCAGGATGGAGTCGCTGGAGTGGGCAGAGGGTCAGGTAAAGAGAGGCAATTCAGCTTCTGAGTTCAAAATTGACTTTGGATATTTGCGGGGGGTCGGGGGGAGGGCAATAGTTTCAAAGAAAAAGTTTTTGAATCTTATAAGACCAGATGCTGAAGGAATCGAAGCATGAAGTTAATGCCAAAAGACAAAAAGCAGAGAGAGAGAGAGAGAGAGAGAGAGAGCTAGCATATTTGGAAGAATACGTGTGATCTAAGAGCACATCCCTCCAGGGATGACAAAGTATCCCCTGAACGGGTGGTGGAGCTGAACTTGAGAGCGTCGAGTTTGGGGGGAGCAGTGGGGGCTCTGAGGCGTGGGGCACATGGGGTGGGTTCCCACCCCACCTCACTGCACAAGCCCCAGCACAGAGTCACTTCCACAGGGGACAGTGCTGGGGACGGAAACGTTGAGTCTGTCACAGTCTCAGTGTGGTGGAGTGGAGTTCAACATTTCACATGCCCCCCCCTTCACCACAGGGGGTGGAATTTGGATGAGAAAGAGCTGGTGAACTTGAAGAGATCCCAAAGTACAGACGAAGAGGTGGCAGAAACACAGTCGTCACCACGGGCGACGTGAGACACTGGATGTCCTGCATGTCATCGCAGAGGGTTGACAGTGACCATGGACCATGACGTTTCAGTAGAGGTACGCATGGACAGATGGCCCACAAGGGCCAGGCTGGTCCACATTGCTTGGTGTTGGTTCTATGCATCCTGCACAGGTCAGGGGCCACCTGGGAGCGGAGAGGACCCCGAACTGCCCAAGACCGAGTGTCGGCGCCCACAGAGAGGGTGCCAAGGTCCCAAGAGTGTTCAGGTATAGACAACACATTGATACTGAAGGTAAAGTTTCTGCACACACGTGTCTGTGGCCCAACATCTCACACTCACGTCATGTATGGAAAACTAAGTGAGCAGAGGACAGCTAGCTAGACACAGAAAACGGTTCCCTAGTTCTGCGGCTCTGGAGGTAGAGACAGAGGGTGATACCCGAGGAAGGAAGTCATGCTAGTTCATCACATCTGTCATACGTTCCATGAGAGGTCACTAACGTATCTGTCCGTCCAGTACAGGGTTTGTTCGTAGACGGCTCCGGATCAAATCCGGCCCCTGGCTGCCTATTTTGTTGTTGCAGATTGCCGACCTTACTGGGTTTAATATTTTCCGATTGAAAACAAAGCAAAAAAGGCTGTTTTGTGACATTTCAAAATCATACAAAATTTCACTATCAGTGTCCCCCAAAACAAAATGTTAGAAGGGACAGAGTCACACCTGCTTGTTCATGGAAAGCAGCTTCTGCCCTACGAGAGCCACGTGAGAGGACCTGACATGTGACCCGAGCAGCCCAACCTGTGCTGTTTCTTCCAGGGTAAGGCTGACAACCCACATCTGGCGTCACACGTGCAAGGCGAGCAGACGCGGGACCCGACACCCCGGCACATTGGCTGGGGCTCCCGGGCAGGTACGGATGCAGTCAGCGCGTCTCGTCTTGCTGAGCTCGCGTGAGTCCTCGTGGGAAGCCTCGGGCACTCAGTCTCACGCGGTCAACACCGCGTGAGGGGCGGCCAGCCTCTTCCTCTGTGCACCTGCCTCATGGGAGACCGTCCCTCTAGCTGCTGCTGGGATTCCCCTCAATGAATGACACGAAGTCGGCCCTACTGTTCCACCGTGAGTAAGGGCCGTGCACTTCCCAGAGGATGACAATGGCAAACACCTTTCAAGGGTTAAGCATGGTGGATGCTTAACTCTAATAAACACCGCACAGGGCAGAGCTCTGCCCGTCCGAACGTGAGACGCCGGGGTCCAGAGCGACGAGGGAACACGCGAGGTGTCGTTCCCCGCCTGGCTCTCCCCTGGACAAAAATGCGCGAGCATCCACCCGACCCGACGGGGGCCTGGTTGTACCACGAGTGGAACAGTGATAACTCAGGACCGGCCCCGCCGGGCAAAGCTGCCTCTGCGTCCTCAAGGATCGAGCTGTCCTGACGACGTCTGGGCCCAGGGGGTGGGTCCCGGCATCACGGTTTTATCCGCAGGACGTGGTTTCCCTCCGGCTCGCACACCTTTGTGCCATCTCACCACATGTAGTCTTCAAACAGAAAATGAGGGCTCCTCCCAGCCTTCCTCACATGACAGTCCACGGGCCACACCGAGATCTGACGACAGCTGCTTCAGGGATCGCCACACCGGGCGGGACCAGACCCACGACCCCCCTGCGTGGAGAGGACGAATTGCTTTAGCACCTGTGTCTGAGAGACATTGTCACAGCTTTGGGGTTTTGTACAGCCTCCGATTTTCATAAATAAAACTTTTTTCTCGCAGCAAAAAAAGAAAAATCACCCATCTAAATCTTTGCTGCCCACACCTCCTGACTCTTCCTTGACAACGTCAGCTCCACGCCGCGTCCAGCCCTGCTCCTGGGGCCCTCTCGGTGACCCCCCGCGGCAAACACACACTGACCCTGCGTTGTCTGGTGGCGCCTGGACACCGGGCTCTCAACCTCTGCTGGCAGAGGTGGGCCACCACTCTTTTCTCCCCGAGAGTGCTCGCTGACACGGACAGGTGAACTGGCGAATCTGGGCCGGACACTTGGGTTTTCACAGCCCATCTCTTCGACCCGGCTGTGGGAGCACATTCTGGCCGTGACAGCCCTCAACCTTCTCTTTCCAAGTTTATTCCCAACAAACTGAACTTCACACAATAGGTTGAATCTAGGTTTCCAGATGAACCAACTCATTCACCCCTCTGGAAGTATATTCCTCTGATAATTGCTTTCTTCCAACACGGGTGCCTCCCGGATTGAACTGGCGGGTCTCCAGTGGCGTGTTGGGGACCTGCCTCTCCGCCAAGTTGAGGTGTTTTGTTGTTGTTTTTTAGATGTGTTGACAAATAACCACTCCGCGTTTGAGGCTTTCTAACACCTCATACTTGTTGATGTTTAATCAATCTTTCTGGGCAGGCGAGGGATAATTTTTACAATCTTTCCAATGTGTTCAGTTAAACGCTTTGATTTGGTTCAGAGTGTGGTTGAACCACGAGCAGGTGTCACCTGGGCGCAGGAACCTGACCAGGAGGGCCCGCCGCATGTGCTGCTGTCAGGGTGGGGCAGGGGTGAGGAGGGCGAGGACTGGGGGCCAGGGGGGGCCCCAAACAGATGCGTGCATGAGTGGGACTGCCTGCCCCCTTGTCAAAAGATGCGTTAGAATCCCAATCCGCAGTACCGGGGGGCTGGGGGGTGGGGGGGGTGGGGGGGGATCTCGTTTGGGGGTGTGGGCTCTGCAGCTGTACTCAGGGCCAGAGGAAGCCATCGGGGTGATAGGATGGGGGGGCACTCACGAGGAGAGGGAAGTGTAGGCGCACACACTTGGGGAACCCTGTGGGGAGATGGAGGCAGAGACTGGGATTCGGCCACCTCTAGCCCAGGGTCACCTGGAGCCCCCCAAGCTGGGAGAGATGAAGAAGGACCTGTTTTCCAGCACGCAGAAACTTGACCTTTGCTACGACATCCCGGGAAACGAAGGCTGGGGACATACAAGTCCTCTCCACAAGCGAGTGCATTGACAAGGACTCAGGACCCCGAAGGGTGGCGGAAAACGTGAGGGAAACTCAGGAGTGGGAGTCAGAAAACATCTCCCTGGGGCCAAGACACAAGACCTCCCCGAAGGAGGCGTGGTTCAGATTCGGGAGTCTGGAAAGGGGGTGCAGGGTGCTCTGGGCGGAGGTAAGTGCCATTGCATGGATTACGGGTGCACCCAAGAGAAGCAGAGCACCAGGGCAAGCGAAACTGGGCAGGCAGCCCGGGCCTGGAGCCCACTGCCCCCGCCCCCACCCCGGCCCCGGCCCTAAGCCTGCTGCCCCCATCCGCCCCCCACCCCCACCTGGCCCTGAGCCCGCCCGCCTCCACCAAACTCCCTCCAGCACCCACAGCCCGGGTCCACGCCCACTGTCCTCCCTCCGAAGAGTCACTCACCACATTGACTTTTGATAAAAAGTCTCCACTTTCCCAACCAACCCAACGGCTGCACCCGAAGAACTTGACTCCACCCACCCCCACCCCCGCAGATGCTAAGAAGACTCTGCTACCAGACCTTCTTCTGGCTCTACTTTCTGAAGGTCTGATCTCATCGACAGCGACACGTTCACTCGGGCGGCTGTGCGGGGGAGGGGGGAGAGGGGGGGCGGGGGAGGAGCTGCGTAGGACTTCAATGAAGTCGTGTTTAGCCAAAGAGATATTGTGTATATTATATTTCTGCCCTAAGCCATAGTTTTCCAGTGACAGGCTGACTTCATGGTAGGACTTCTAAGTCTTCAAATATCATCAATGACTACCTACTGTTGACACGGAGCGCCGTCTAATCGAAGACACGGAACACAAGCACAACCTGCAAGCGGAATAAGGATGCCCACCCCCTTCCTTTCATAACTTACACGGTCGTGTAACACGCAAAGAAACACGGCCTGAGGAGGGTCTGCGAGCACGGTCTGTTCCAGCCGTAAACCTGAATCCCAAGAGCTAGACACTATTCTCTGTTCAGTGCAGGGAAAAATAAATTCTGACCAGTCATTCTATACGAATCCTGATAAAACAGTATCATTTGTCCTTCCACTTAAATTTCAACATAAGTTTTCTGCAATTCTTTTTTAAAAAGTTAATACACATGCTAAAAAAATGGGTGGGGGAGGAGGTTGGTGCTAACACGCAACATTTTTACATTGGCAAAAGTACTCGATTTCTCTTGTCATTATTACAAAGAGCCCGTCTGTTAATTCAACCTAACGTGCAGCGGGGCAACAAGTATTCCCTGAGCACCCGCCCTCAAGTAGCAACTGTAGCTATTGAAAAGATGAGATTCACCTGGGCCCTTCCTGGAGGGGATAATGTTCACCCGCAGGAAACCATCACAGACTTAAAAGATGGATTCACGTTGGCTCAGAAGTGTGGGAGCTGCACAGAGCCTCCGAACTCCGCGGCCTTCCCTTCCCTTCAGCGTTTCAGTGCAGTCACTGCGCTTTTCTCGTGTTCCGTGAGACGCCCCTACCCCACAGCATCACGAGACGGCAGGAGGGGCGTCCCTCCCGGTGCGCTCGTGCTCTGATTTCTTGATGCCGCACCTCTTCCAAACGCGCACACCTGGCATCTCCCCTCTCAGCCGCTGCTCGCAGTAGGCACCCTGCGATCCCTGCTGGCTGCAGCCCGGACGCCTCCACCCTTCCAGAGACCTGCGGAAGGCTGGGACAGAGGAAGGTGGCGTGTACAGCATGGGACAGGTGCTCATGGAGAACTCAACGTTTCTGCTCCTCAGCCTCCCAGGCATAGTGACCTCTCCGTGACCTTACTGCTCCTGACTGAGTTACACCTTCTCAGGCTCTCTGCCCCCTCGTCCCCTCCAGCACTCCGAGCTTCCTGTGCTCTAGGAACAATGTGGCATTCCTTCCGCAACCCCAGCTGCAGGGACCCCTCAGTCCTCAGTCAACAAGCCCTTCGAGCCTTGTGTGACCTCGCCACTTGTCTAGTAGAGAAACGTGGTTGTGCTGGGTTCTTGCCTGGAATCCAGTTTTTCATTATTTCATGGCACGAACAGGTGAGGCTGGGTAAGAGACAGCTCTCCGTGGGTTGGACGTGTCCCCCGGACATTCTGCAGAAGGTGGGAACTGGCCAGACAGGAGTCACAGGTGTCGATGGAGAAGAGGAAGGTGCTTCCACAGAGCAGAACCAAGCCGATACGGAATCGTGCCCGGTACCCACGGGAGACACACCCAGGAGGTGCGTGACCAGAACTGAGATGTGGTACAGAGCAGGGTGTGCGCTCAGAGGAAGAGTTTGCCCACTGATGACAGCGCCACTACAGAGCGTGGAAAAAAAGTATACCTGGAACAGTAGAAAACAAGAAAGAGAGGCTTTTAAGGGATTCTTTAACAGAAATATAATATAGTAAAGAAATGTTTGAACAAGAGTCACCTGCCAATGTAGCAGGAATGTGTGATTGGATAAAGGCTCAGGGGCAGAGCAGTGGTCGCTTTGTGTGACATGGTGGTCAGTGTGCGGGGAAACTGAGGAAATGAGTCAGCCTGGTGACACGGGGACGGAGAACAGCGGTGACAGCTGAGGCTCCGGGCTGCTGGCCAGCAACACAGCTCGATACACTCAGTGATGGCCTTGGGCAGGGGGCCAGCTGCCCTCTATGCTGCTGGGGTTGTGCAGAAGCCACAAGTCAGGGGTCGCTTTCTACTTTGGGTACCTCTCAAGACTTATGCGACCCTTGTTGGCTAATATAATCAAGGATAATTTAAAAATATGTATATATTTTAATCTTTTTACAAATGATACATATTAATTGTATAATAAAGGTAATAAATGCTGATGGGAAAGAATGTATAAAAGGAATATAAAAACTAAAACCTTCAGCCTGACCAGGCGGTGGCACAGTGGATAGAGCATCCACCTGGGACGTGGAGGACCTGGGTCTGTAACCCCGAGGTCGCCGGCTTGAACGTAGGCACATCTGGTTTGAGCAAGGCTCACCAGCTTGAGCCCAAGGTTGCTGGCTTGAGCAAGGGGTCACTCCGTCTGCTGTAGCCCCCGGCCAAGGCACATATGAGAAACTAATCAATGAACAACTAAGATGACGCAACAAAGAATTAATGTTTCTCATTTCTCTCCGTTCCTGTCTGTCTGTCCCTATCTGTCCCTCTCTCTGACTCTGTCTCTGTCTCTGTCACACACAAAAAAACAAACAAACAAAAAAACTGAAAACCTCCATGGTCTACCACCTAGAGATACACCCTGCTATCATTCTGCTGTGCAGTGGGCGCCTTTTTAACAGAACACATAACACATTCAAGTCCATTTGTCTTCTGCCTCGTTCATACTGCCTTTCAAACGACAGCTCCCACAAAAGCTTAAAAAAAAAAAAAAGACGAGCTCACTAAGCTGTGTTTTTCTCCCCCCACCCCCTCACCTGGTTCCACCCACCAAGAGAGGAGTCTGTGTCAGCAGGTGGGGAGGCTGGAGGAGGGATCTGACGAGACAAAGCCCGGTTCTCAGAAGGAGCCCCTCAGGAGACGTGTTGCAGGTCTTGTGATTTCACTCTTTTGGGGACCGTGACAGCAACCTTCTCAGAAACCTCCTAGTTTCAAACCATCCACATGTCATGAGGACCGGCCCTGGAAAAAAGTACCTGAAAACAAGGAAGACGAGTTGCCCCCTGCGTGGACCCTGCCCCCACCGCCCCCCCCCCCCCGCCCCAAGATCCACCAATCCTTGTTTTTCCGGCACTAGAGTTTGAAAGAGAGGTTTTCTTTCTGTCAGTGAAGGTAGCTGGGGATGAAACATAGTAACAATAAAAGACTTGATTTGAAAGCAAAGGCAACAGAACGTTGGGAGACGTGGTTTACTCTGTGCAGCTCCAGCCTGGGAACGCTCCGCCAGCCCTACGGAGAGCTGTCCTTCAGGATGGAGAACCGTGCTCTGTCCGTAGTGCGGACTGGTGTCTAAAGAAGAAGGGCCTGCCGTCCTCTCCTGGGGATTCTCAACAAGGCTGGAAGTCCATTCTAAACGCTGCTGTACGTTGTATTGCTTTGAACAATATCACCATGGCCTTTCCAGTCCCGGGTTCTGACAATAAAATATATTCATTTCCAAAAGTTTCACAGACCGCCGCTGTTGTCTGGGAAACGAGACGACCGGCGAGAAAGGGTGAGCCAGCTTGGTAACTTGGGGACTGAGAAAGAAGACTCGGAGCCTATCTGGCAAGAGCAGCGTGCTGACTGTGGGGACCTCTTTATGTTTGCACTTGAGGCTGTGTGCTGCTTTCCAGCACCCTTCTCACTTAGCTGGGCCGTTACTTCTATGGACAAGCAGAGAGAATCAGACCAACAAGGATTTCCTACGCGCCCAGGGCATGAGAGACGGCTGACAGGTTAAGGGGAGTCGTTTCCCATCACACAGGGCTGTCAGGCTGCCCACGTGACCCACAGGAGGGCTTCGTGTTGCTTTTTTTTTTTTTTTTTAATCTGATGCCTAACAATCTAGGAGCAAAACAACGTGGCGAACGCCTTTGACTTTTCTCAGCATCTAAAAGTGCTTAGGAGGACTTGTGACGGAAGAACACTGTGGACCCGCTGCCTCCGGAACAAATAACCTCACATCCTAGCAGAGAGGAGGGGAAGGTCAAGGCAAGGCACCTGCAGTTCCGCAGGAACAGCAAGGGACGCTCTCAGATTAGAGAGGACGCCCAGGCGTCCCCCTCTGCGTCCTGCCCCCTCCCCGGAGGGAGCCCCTGACACCAGGGCTCTGCGCCTGGAGCAGTGTTCATTCCCATGAGGAGAACAGGACAACAGTCCTAGAACACATTCCATCTAGAACGGGAAGACAAAAGTAAATAAATAAGAAAAGAAGAACCACTTGTAAATGTGTCACCTGGTTCTGTGACTTCTTCTACAGCCTTGTCATTTTAACTGGCTACCCTGAATTGTTCGAGGGGAGAAGAGGCCCCCTGTCCATGCTTTCTGAAAGGAAACGAAAAGTCAGTCAGCTCTGTTGTCTGAACCATGTTTTCATGTGTTTATAAGGCCCCAGGGAGGTTGTGCAACTCTATTGGCCAGGGAGTTTGTGATTTAGCGATCAAGGTGCTTCTCCACTTCCCCTGGTCCCGGAAAGGGCAGACCTCTAGGATATCAAAAGGAGGCATGTCTGGCCCTGGCAGGTTGGCTCAGTGGTAGAGCGTCAGCCCTGCGTGTGGAAGTCCTGGAGTCGATTCCCGGTCAGGGAAGCCAGAAGAAGCGCCCATCTGCTTCTCCACCTTTCCCTCCTCCTCTCACTTCTCTCTGTCTCACTCTCTCTTTTCTCCTCCCCTCCTGCAGCCATGACTCAATTGGAGCGAGTGGGCCCCAGGCACTGAGGATGTCTCCATGGCCTCTGCCTCTAGGAAGAGCTCAGTTGCTAGGCAATGGAGCAACACCGCAGATGGGCAGAGCATCGCCCCCTAGTGGGCATGCCAGGTGGATCCCGGTCAGGACATCTGTGGGAGTCTGTCTCTGCCTCCCCTCAGAGAAAAAAGTTCGCTCAGGAAGGATTTGACTCAAAGGACATCTCCTGTTTGTATGTAAGGATAAAACATAATAAAAAGCATCAGGCTGAGGTACAGAAGGCTAGAGCGTGTCATTTAACTACATCACAAGTAATAGGGTACCAAAGAATCTTCATGTTTATAACTCATTTGAAATCAACAACAGATTATTTTTGTACCTAAGAAGGATAGATTTAAGATCAATTTTAAAGTGATGACTGACATTGGTATGAAGTGTACATCTCTGTGCCCCTGGACCCTGGAGGGCACACCTTGGCATCTGTAGTGATTACTGAATTGCCCTTCACCGTACTGATTCTATTTTGTCCTGTGTTGTGCAATTAGGTCGATGTGTAATTACTACACATGACCATCGTATCGCTGTTCTTATACATTCATTCTTCATTGTTTCAGATCTCTTAAAGAATCAACGACACTACTAGAAGCTAAAATAGATTTCATTCACATTAATGAAGACTGTCATTAGTTAATGAAAAGCTAATTCTATGCAAGTTCCTGTACTGAATTAGCCATACAGTTTTGTTTTGTGTTTTTCTTTTTCATATGACTCTCTTTGTATGACAGGAGCGTTTGTGGCTGTGGAAGGGTAGTTCAGAAGGAAATAAAACCAAAGTGCTCTTGCTTTCCGCTTTTCCGACTCCTTTTAAATGCAGGATTCATCACACCAATCACCTCGTGTGATTTATGAACATCAGTCATTGAAGAATTCTTTGTTCTCCTCCTACGTGGACTTCGATTCCCAACACTGGTGAAATCTTATCATTAACTATGAGGAGGAACCTAAAGCCATGATCCCAGAAGAAACTAAAAATGCACCCTAGTCACAGTGCTGTGTCTGTACCAGTGGAAATGTACATTTGTAACAACACTGCTAAGGCATTTGCTCCCTTCAGAGTGTTGGACTATGACGACGCTGTAGGTCACAGATTACAAGAACCTGGAAAGCTTTGTCCATAAATGGCCCACATATTCTCAGATGGGCCAAGTTTCGTGTTGGTCTGTTTGTCTGATTTTGTTCATCTAATAAATGAATTATCACTCCCTCTGACATATTAGGCAGTTCAAAAATACTTTAGAAAATAAGATATAAACATATAAGCATATGTATAGGGGAAAATATCAAATGCGCTTTACATTTCTATAAGTGTACATAGTTACATAAAAATGTAGGCATTTATATAGAAAATGTCCAAAATGAGACTTTTAGTTCCCAAATATAAAAAATTCTGGTTTGTCATAAACCTTACTTAGATGCAAAGATATAACTCCTTAAAGTAATAAATTTATTGTAAAAACAAAGTATCATTTGGATTTCCTGTTGGTTATGATTGTCTGATGATTTGAGGGACAAGATAATTATTACACTGGGAACAAAATTTTTGTTGCACCCACAAAAACATTTGTTCTTACCTAATTCAAGTGTGCTGGTCTCAAATCTGATGTTAGTTTTTCTTTGTAAGCTACAGGTTTTTGCAATTCAAGATTTTAGGTTTTCATCTTATTGTAAAATTTTCAACATTTACTTTAATATAATGAAGTAGAATGTCTTCTTGGGCATCATCTTTCTGAAAATATAATAACTTATATAATGCAGTTAATACACCAAAAGATATGATTGCATCAGAATTTGTCTACAATTTCAAAATAGAACATATTAAAACACTTCTTTTAATCATAAAATTTGCGTAAAACCTATTTAAATTCTATTCAGGCAAAAATTTGTGTTTGTAGCTGTTGTGTTTGTGTACTTGTTAAGGACAATCTCGTTTGATGCTCCAGCAGTAGTCTGCTCATCACTAACAGCTCCAAGATTTTCGAAAAACTAATCAAGGTGATTGTTCAGGAAGTGAATCTTAACACTCATGTTACATCCAATGTCACAGAAAGCCAACAGCATCCTTTGAACCAGAAGTTCATAGTTTTCTGCCTTTTTGTTGCCAAGAAAGTTCTTTGTAACTGCCACAAAAGACTGCCATGCTGCTTTCTCCTCCTTATTCATCTTCCTGGAAAATTCTTTGTCACGTATGAGGGTTCGAATTTGAGGTCCATCGGATACACCTGCTTTTATCTTCTTGAAAGATAAGGTAGGAAAAGTAGAAATAATATGTTGAAAGCATTCACTTACTCTGTTCAAAGCCTGAACAAACTGCTTCATTAAGCCAAGTTTGATGTGAAGTGGGGGGAAAATGATCCTGTCTCGATTAACTACGGGTTCATTCACAATATTTTGCATCCCTACTTCCAGAGCTTCACGTTTCAGCCACTCCTTCTGTGTCCAGTGTTTCTCCCAAGCTCGGCTGTCCCACAAACACAGAAAGCAAGGATACTTCGTGAAACCTCTCTGTTGTCCTAGCAGGAAATTGAGCATTTTAAGATCCACACAAATGATCCAGTTATGCTCCTCATACTTCAGAAAGTCAAGGACAATTTTTATATCATTATAATCTTCTTGCAGATGAGTTGAATAACCATTGGAACCACTGCATAAACATTACTGTTGTGTAGGAGAACACATTTCAGACTCCGTTTAGAGCTGTCAAGAAATAGCCGTCATTCTGTTGGACTGTAAGTGGTAACACCTAGCTGGCTGAGAAGACTACTGATATCATGACAGTAAACAAAGTGTTTGTCTTCAGAAAAAAATCCACAAAAACTTGTTCACGCTTCCTGAAATGGAATACGTTAGCTGACTGGTGAGGTACATTCTTTTCTTGAAGCCTGGAGGCTAATAACTCAGCTGCTTTCTTTGATAGGCCAAAACTTCTTGCTAAGTCATTCAATTCAGGTTGGCTAAACTACTGAGGGGTTAATGACTGCTTGGCATCAGAAGAAGACCCTTCAGATTTTACAACCATTTCCTCATGCATCTTATCAAAATACACTTGATCACCATGTTCACTTTCTTCGTCCTTAGAAGAAATAAAACCATTGAAAACTGGAACTGGGAGTGTCTCAGAGCGTGAGACAGTTCGTATTGCTGAAGGAATATTAGGATATGTGATCATATGCTGTTTTTTCTTGCCTATGCCCTTTGTATGGATCAGACAGAAATAACAGTCACTGCTGTGTCCTTAGGTTCACGCCAAACCATGGGAACACCAAAAGGCATTCCTTTGCATCTTCCTTTTGTCCAGTCACGAAGCATTTCCTCACAATTATGACACACAATATGAGGAGCCCAATTCTTGTCTTGATCGCCAAGGGGAACCTGAAAATAGGCAATATATGCACATGTCACAAATGATGAAATATTGTGCCTTTGACGTTGAATTGTGTAACAGCCACATATAGAACAGAAGATGTCAGGGCTATTACATTTACACCTACTCAAAGAAGCCATGGTTCAATCTTAAAACAAAATAAGAGGGTGTTTTTATCAGATAATACTTTTTTACATTTAAAAACAACTACAGCCTGACCAAGTGGTGGCGCAGTGGATAGAGCATCGGATTGGGATGCGGAGGACCCAAGTTCGAGACCCCAAGGTCGCCAGCTTGAGACCCATTTGACTTGAGCAAAAGCTCACCAGCTTGGACCCAAGGTCGCTGGCTCCAACAAGGAGTTACTTGGTCTGCTGAAGGCCCGCAGTCAAGGCACATGTGAGAAAGCAATCAATGAACAACTAAGGTGTCACAATGAAAAACTGATGATTGATGCTTCTCACCTCTCTCCATTCCTGTCTGTCTGTCCTTATATATCCCTCATTCTGACTCTCTCTGTGTCCCTGTAAATAAGTAAATAAATAAAAACAACTACAATTATATAAAAGTGATGTTTGTAAAACATGAATTGCCTGTGGTTATGTTCATTCCAAGAGTCGTTGCCCTTTAACTCCAATTTAGAAACCAATGCATGACATTAACTGTAACAAAAAGAAATTAAAATTTCATAAAAACCAGAGCATGCACCAAAAAAACAGATTTCAGATTTGGAATCAGCGATGCAGAAATATGTAGAAACTGTTCTAAAGCCTCATGCAACAGAAAATGAAAAAAAGATTGTTCCCTAGTGTTATCAATTTGATTAGTAGTTTCTATTTTCTTAAGCAGACTCTTCAACATTCATTTCATAGGTATATCCTCACAGTTATAGTTACCTTTAGCTATAAAAAAAAAAAATCAATTCTAACATTTTGCAGCATGTATGAGAAAGCATGTCCCCTCTTCTTCGGGGTGAAGCTGCCAGTTAGTGGGACAGCCCCAGCCAGACTCCTGGGGACCTTCAACCAGCAGTACCAAGGACTGCTTAAATCAATAGTTCAGTGATGTTTCAGGTCTTAGCACAGAAATGATTAAATCAGACAAGGTCAATGTTATGAGACTGGAATAAAATTTAAAAAAATTTTTTTCAAAGGGAAGACAAATACCTCTCCACAACCCACTGTAATAAAGCCAGGATCAGCGTATGGAGAAAAATTCTTAAAATGATAGATTTCAGGCTAAGGTTTCTCTGTTCATTTTCTGAATGTTTACCCAGGATCCAGAGCCAGGGTTTCCGCACAGTTTCTGGGGGTGAAATTCTGAATGTTCGCTCACGGCCTGCACCTGCCGTAAGTTGGTGCCCCAGCACAGGGGGGGGGGGGCCTGTGGCAATGGGCGGACGGGGAAAACGGGGTTCTGAGGACAGACTGAATCCCTGTTTGGGGTCACAAGACGTCCTCCCCTTTCTCACTGCACCCGGGTGAGTGACCTGCAGAACCGCCATCATGGTACCGAAGGACGTTTGCGAACATTCCTGCCCCTCTGGTTGAACATCTTGTCAGTGTGGGGACTCGTTCACGTACGTGAGCAAGGGGAGCTGAGGGACACCACCTTGTCCTGCGGACCGGGGCACGAAGGCTCTTTTCTGGAATACAAGCTGAGTGGCGTTTTCTTTACAATTCAGTCAATCTCCTGAGACAGTCATCACAAAGGACCTACTATGTGAGAAGCCCAGGGTTAGGCCCTGCCAGGATGGGCTCTCGCGAGGCAGATGTGACTGACACCCGGTCCGACAAGGTGGCACCACACAGAGAAGTGTCCCCAGAAAGTGTCACGAGAAAGACTGCAACAAAGACAGACACAGAAAGACGACAGAGGGAGGAGACGTGTCAGCCCATGATCTGCAACGTGGTGACCATGGTTTCAGGTACGGCCAACCTCAGGCGCACATAAAACATTGTTACCGCCTTAGCCCCATGGTTCCTCATCATGGGTATCACACCTCCCCGCACCTTCTGCAATGTCAGAAGTTCCCCGCGGTCCCCCATGTTGGTCCCACACTCACTGACCTCCTCACCCCTACCCCCAGGCCTCTCTCACACCCCCACCCGTGGTGTGGGGGTCTCTGGGACAGTCTCCCCTCTCTGCCTAGACTCTGAGCCGCCTCCCAGGGTTCCCAATGGGAAGCAGAAAGTCCTTTTCAACCTCTCCCTTTGTCCTCTGGGGTCCCCTGCACTTTCTGCCATTGTTATGACCTCTCTCCTACGGAGGACACTGCCTTACGTGGCCAAGATCTTCCACCACACGCACTGCCACGTGGCTTGTTGAGAAACTTTGGCTAAGCTTTAGCAGCACTGAGATGGCAGGACGGAGCCCTCCCTGTGGACAGTACGTGGAGAGCTGTGAAGGTCGGAGGTGCCCGGACTATCTGGGGGCGGTGGAAGTGACAGGACTCGGCTTAGCCATGCACAACAGAATGGGGAACCAGCCAGCCCCTCAGTCACCCTCCCAGGACCCAGAACCTCCTCCTCACGCTTCATCCAAGTACACAGCTCCTTGAGGTCGGCCTGATCCACCTCTGACCCCTGGGCACTGGCCGACTATGACGGGAATAGAGCGGAATTAATGGTATATATTGACGACACTGTTGAGTGGTGACACTGAATCATGGATCATTCGGTTCTGGGAAAGAGAGAGGAATGGAAGTTATGAGCATGTTTCTTGTAAAAAGTAAGGTTCTTTGTACATAACAGGTTATTTTATTTGGAGCACCTGGCCAACACAGCATGCTGGGCAGCTTTCACCCACCTTGGACACGTAATGAACGCTGACATCACTGATCTCGTGTCTCAAACAGTAGAAAAGCCATATTATAATCTTAAGTCTCTGAATCAGAAACCAGGATCATCGAAATATATAACGCTCTTGCTGGAGTTTAAAGGTGAATGGATTCTTACAAGATTCATTTATAACGGGGTCTTCCTTATGCATATTCAGGAGCTCCAGAGTTAATTTTTTAAAAGAACCTGCCATTCGTGACTTCACACTCAAAGCAAGCAAGCCCAATCCCCTACTTCGCACAGGAGGACATGTGGCCCACTGGTGAGCGTGTAGAGACCACTGATATATCACAGCGCAGCCTCGACGGCTCCTGTACAAATGCGTCATTGACCGAATCGAAGACTGCACACCACACTGTTCTACCTCTGTTCGTACACAAGCCTCTGCTCTCCCCCCTCCCCGAGTCTGACCCGCACCCCGCACAGCGCCCGTCTCCCACGGGACACCCTCGCCCAACCCTGGTGGGCACTTGTCTCCTTCGAGATCATCTGGTACCCAGCGAGTTCACGCGTGAGCACGCGTGTTTGTCCCAGTCGGCCCGGAAACTGTTCCATGACGAAATAGAGTCCCCTAATTTTTAAATCTCCACACTGACTAACGCAGAGCACCGCTCCCTAAGTGCTGTTGTCACAAGCAGTTTCAAACGTCTCCCAGGAAGCACGTCGGAAACCCAGCAGGCATTTCCTTCAATAGAGAATTCAAAACATATATCATACATCAATCAAGAAGAATGAAGCACGTTAATCCCTCTACATGTTAGCTCATCTGGGGTTCCCTGACCCTTCTCTCTCTGACCCTCCCAACCGATGTTTGATTTCAGAATTTGGGTTGGGGAATTTTTAAGAAAACCCGATGAATACATCTGTGCAGAATTCTAGAACTGCAGGTGGGGAGCTGATGTGCTGGCCCCCTCGTCCAGAGAGCATCCTTCCACACTTGCTGTTCAAGACTCTGTTCAAATGGCGCCTTTCCTGGGACCCAATTCTGACGTCATGGCCGAGGGCGTTTCCCTGGGATGGAGGAGGCACTGCTCTGCAATGTGCAGACCCCTCAGTCCTTGTGGACAGGGTACTGTCCCTCCACCCTCGCTGTGCAGAGAGAACTTCCCTTCCTAGACCACTGAGGTCAAAGGTGGTCTCTTTTTACTCTTTCTCTCTCTGACTGCTCGCACGTTGCCTCTGCGTGTAGTCAGTGAGTGAATCCTGGCATCAAGCTTAAAGAAGGCACCTGACCAGGTACAGTGGATAGAGCCTGGGACTGGGATGTGGAGGACCCAGGTTCGAGACCCCGAAGTCACTGGCTTGAGTGCAGGTTCATCTTGTTTGAGCAAGGCTCACCAGCTTAATTAAGCCCAAGGTTGCTGGCTTGAGCAAGGGGTCACTCAGTCTGCTATAGCCGCCCTGTCAAGGCACATATGAGAGAGCAATCAATGAACAACTAAGGAGCCGCAACGGAGAATTGATGCTTCTCATCTCTCTTTCTTCCTCTCTCTCTCTCTCTCTCTCTCTCTCTCTCTCAGATTCTCTCTCTCCCTCTCTGTCTCTGTTAAAACAAAACAAAAAAAAAGCTTAAAGAAGGCAAGAATAAAGTCAAACATAGTTCTTATTTTGTGCACAAGGAGATCAAGACAACCACAGGAACGTGCACAGGTTAAAAGGTGAGAATGAACATGCATCCGGGGCCTCGACCTCTGGGCACTTAGGCCAGGGAGCGTTGACCACGCCCTGCACATCAGGCCATCCTCACAGCAAACAGGGGACTGTCTCAGGACTTCAAAGCCAATGTCATCAACGCCCTACCCCCCAGGAAGGGGTCATTCAGTGACAAGTGCTTCACCAGGGCTCAAGCCCATCGCAGCCACATGGGATTCTTTTTCATCCAATTTCAACAATAACGATGGTTCTATTTATTGAATCTTTGACATGGGCTAAGTTCTAAGCATATCCATTATTTTATACATGGCGTTATCACAACCTTCTATTTACTGCATTATTTACCCCCCAATTTATGGATGTGGAAAATGAAAGTTCTATAACCTACCCACAGCACGCTGAGGTAAGTAAAACAAACAAACAAACCAAAGTATACAATATACCCATAACATTAAGCCCAATATTATTATTTAGAGTGTCAAAAGACTATTTTAAATATTAGAGATGCCATGGCTTCTTTCTTCATTTGCACTTTTAGCCGGAGAACGCCCTACCAACAAGGACAGGGATCCTCTCCTCCCAACTTTGTACCGTGAGCGCGCAAACCCACCGAGCCAGCAACCGCCTTTCCTGATTCGCTGCACCTTTATGAGGAAATGAAGGGAGCCAGGGAGGATTTCAGATGGACACGATGTATCGGGGTCCTCAGATGCGACTCCACCACCCGGCTCTGCGGTGAGCGAGGACCTCGGGGTGAACACCGTACAGGTCGGGGGAAAGGGTCCCAGTGGCTGAGGGACTCTTCCTGGGCCAGTGACACATTCAGGATGGCACTCGGCGGGACACCGGCCATCTGCACCCCCCTCCCAGCACCCAGCCCAGTGCAGGGGGCTGTGCTTCCTGCCAGGGAAGTCCACGTCCACGTGATTCAACCTTCACCCTTTGAAACAGAGGGAACAGGTGCCCGATGTTCTGTGCTCCAACGTATCGGTCCGTAGTGTGGACGCATAGCCAGGCACGAAGGAGGGCCTGCCCGCCTGCCTGTGGCTCCCAGGGTGTCGCTGGTCCACGTCACACAGGAGCACCCCACCCACAGCTCTGCACGTTCACACACACACATGTGGCCACGGGGCCCGTGTCACACTCCCCACCAATGGGAAAGGCTCCACAGCCTCACGCTCGTCCCCTCCATTCCCTCTCTGCCGTGACTGCTGGCAGGGCCACCAATCGGCACCCTCTCCATGTCTAAAAGAGCACATGCTCGCGATGAGCTGAAGCCACCCTCGCCGCTCTTCCCGTGGGCTCGTTTTCACGGTCTCCGGTCCAACTGCAGGCATCCATCTGTGCCTGGTGCGCAGCCTGATTTCATAGATGGAGGGGGGCAGGGGAGGGCGTATGTCTGTCCCTGGTACGTGTCCTTAGGTCGTCAGGCAAAACAGATAACAAATAAAAAAATAAAAACAGGATCTAAGCTTCTCCAAATAAAACTTCTGGCAGACCTGTGAACAAGCTCTGTGGGCTTCCCTTCCACAGGACAAGGGCTACAGCGGTCAGGTGGGCGGACAGTCGGGTAGCAGGGGGTCTGTCACCGCAGGAAGTCCCCTCAGTCTCCACTGCCTGGTTTCCAAACCACTGTGACGTCTGTACTTGGGCTTCTCCACAGCGGGAAGAACACTCTCTTTGATCCGCTCCCTGCAGGCAAAAGGGTTCTAAGTGCTTGTTTTGTTATTTCGCTTGCAGGTTTCAGTTCCCCTGGGTTTTTTAAGGGACGGGCCACAGGGCCCCAGACCCATGAAACCAGACGAGATGAGATGCGTGAGCCTCGACCATGGACCTTCGGAAGATGCTGCCTTCCCACGAGGCGGCCCTTGTCCTGTCCGTCCGTCTCGGTGTGGGGCAGCCTGTCGCTTCACTGAACACACAATAACACCACGGAGAATGGAACTTGGTGACCCCGTTTCAGTTTTCCAAAGCGCGCGCACACACACAAAAAAGGACCTAGGGCATTGAAAAGTGAGTCCTCACTTTATGGGTTTTCTCTCCCTAGACCCCAGACAACAGCATTGTCCAGTCCTGAAGGGAGCTCGCATTGACATGCAAATCAGGCCGCCCACGTCCCATTGGGCCAGGGATCCCAGTGTCCCTGTGTGTCACACACATCGTTTCTGAATTGAAGCAGTTCATTCAGGACCATAATAAATACGTGTCTCACTCTGCGAACACAGTCTGTGGGCTCCCGGAGTTCCCGAGGGGTGACCGACAAGGTGGGCGGAGCCGCGGCCCAGGGGGTGGGTGCGCCCTCAGCAAACACCCTTGTCCTGGGGCCAGACTTTCCCTCACCGCCCAAGGTTTTCAAGGAAATGCAGTACTGCCTCCCCCACCCCCAGACGGTGAGGTTTTTTTTTTTTTATAAATGATTATTAAGGCAGGGTTTTGTTATTGAAATAATTTACTCCCGTTTTAAGAACAGAAACATGAACATGATTTGAGTTCATGCTGTTTGCAAAACTCATAAAAGCTCTAGACAATCGCTTCTTAACGGACCCCTGACAGGTGGAAAGAGGAGAGATCACGTTGAAGATAACCAAGGAGGAGAGGGAATGGGGGTGAATGTTTTCCGGGCCCTTCCCCTACCCCATCCCCCATCAGGGATGTCAGTAAAGACTTGATCCCCGAAATAATCAATGCACATAAACTTGTACAATGGTTTGCATGAGCCTCCCCATCTCCGGAATCCGGGTGGGTGGGCCTGCATGCACACACACACACTCTGCCTCCTTTCCTGGTGCGACTTCAAGCTCCTCCCCCCCCTCCAACCACAGCTGCCTCCCCCCCCCAGGTAGCTACTGGGGAGGGGAAGTGGGCAGTGAATTCTCAGAATGCACACTCCCCCACGGAGCTCACAAAGCACAGGGTGAGGCAGACTACAGAAAATCTCCTCCTCCTGGAAGCCCCCCATCCTGACTCTTGAGAGAGCACTGGACCCCACCCACACCATGGGCCTATTTTCATGATTAATAAAAGCTGAAAAAATAAAACGAACAAAAAAACCTAAGGTCCCAAAGGAGAACATAGAGCAGGAATGCCCAGATGCCCGAGTCCAACAAGTGCCCACTGTCGGAATGGAGATCAACCACCTTAAAACGCCTACCACCGCCAGCCGATGCTTCTTCGGGTGACTGAGAAAGAGGCAAAGACACTGCACGTGATCGCTGGGGCGCCAGGGACATGCCCCCTGCTTTGACGTCACACTCCCCGTGAGACTGGAGGGCTCCTGTCCCCGTCCAGGCCTCATTCCTGGGGCCCCCTCTGCTCTTCACTGACTCAGGACAAGGACACATGACTCAGGAAAGAGACAATGACATGATGACACAGGACGGAGACGCCAAAGTGGACGAGTCCCTGGTCCCGGTGGGCGAGGACGAAAACTCAGCTCTGGGAAACGTCAGGGAAGTCAAGACGGGCTACACTTTTGAGAGGAGAACAGTCCATTCCTCCCTTTGGACACCGTTTATTCAGTTATAGAATTCAAACATAATCATCAAGCAATTTCTGTCATTTCCCCTCTTAACGTTTTTTAGATGCTAACAACCCTTAACAACTGCTTCATTCCATCAACAGCACGGCGGAATTACACAGTCTCTCTCAAGAGCTTCTCGTGACGCCTACATCTCCCAGGAAGGACGCTGTGTTCAAGATGAATGTGAGGACCGGTAAAATAATGTCCGTGTGCTGCCCCCCCCACCACCCTCCCCCGTCATCAACTTGATCTCACTGGGTAAAGTGAACAGTCGTTATGTTGACATGATGCTATCACACGACACTCGATACAGTAGGAATTCCTACTTTCTTTTATATGAGCTGTTCGTGTTAATCCGCTAATCACACCCACTAAGTCTGAAAACTCGAATGCAAGAAATGATAAAGCCATCACAGCTAAAAGTTATAGATAGTTGTTAACATCTCAGACAGTCTCGTTTTAACATAATAAAAAAAAGGCAGGAAGGGTTTGTTTTTTTTTAAGAAATCAAAGAAAACCAAGTGATATTTCAAGAAGCTGTGGGTAAACATTGGTTCGTTTCAGATTTTAAAAGGAAAAAAAAAAGACAACGGTCAGTCAGTCGGTCAGTCAGTCGCCCCAACGGGAAAAGAAACAGCAACAATGTTTGGGGGGAAGGAGGCTGCTATCATTAAGGATGCATCAGGCTCTCCACGCCCAGGAAACTGAACAGCGTGAATTTTCTCAGACTCTGGCAGACTGGCGGGTCCTGGCTCTCCCTCATCAGCTCCTGAGGCGGGTCTCCCATCCTTGTAAACAATTAGCGAGCCACCAGCATGTCCCAAGGACAGGCGACGACTTGGGAGAGGGAGCAACGGGGTCATCTTTATTCCTTCTGGTGATTACTTTTATACGTTTTGCAGGGAGTTATAGCCAAAAAGCATCTCAGAACACACCCTGACCTTGCAGGAATCTTTTTTTTTTCTTTTTTGCCAAAATAATCCTCCATGTCCTGTTCCTTTCTTTCTATCCAGTCTTGACTTTCCTAGACAGACCACTTGCACCGTGTTACAAACTGAAGATTTGGAGAAATTTCTTTTTGAAAAAAAAGATAAGCACTTCTTAAACTATTTTATTTTGCATTGACTGTTAGGTCTCAATAACTGTGGCATCTTCTTGGATTTGTATGACATCTGCTTAGTTATAAATGTGTGCGTGATCTTACATAATCCCCCCCCCCCCCGCCCCTTCACACAGGGTTTTATTTAGGGCACTACTGCTATCTGCTGGACAAGAATAAAATTACAGACTTGTGACTGATGTGCTATGTTTGTCCAGCCAAGGATAAAAATGTAACCTTTGTAAAAACACTCACTATTCTTCCAGTGGACCCAAAAAAAGTGTTTCAGCCCTATGTTCCTATTAGTTATCCTAGAAAATAAGAGTGAAAGTCACCTTGGAAGATTTGCTGTCACACACATCGTTTTAAAGTACATTCAGTAGTCAACAAAACGTGCCCTGAGGACTGCGGGAACACAGGACTCTGGGCCTGGCCTGCGACATACTGGCCGTTGCGTGGGCCCAAAGGTTGCAAGAAATAATCGTAATGCAATGAAAACACTATCGTAGAATGATCATTCCGTCATTCGAACGTGTGAAAACTGACGTGACGGCACACTTACTCATAGAGTATTGGTTCTGAGCTTGCACATGCTGTCTGCTTTGTCATTGAAAAAGCTGGTACCAAGATGCTGATATCTTATTTCAATGGTGTCGCTCGTGCGTATGGGAGCTGAGGCCGGGACCCAAAGGAACGCGTGCTCTTCTCATGATTTCTCCACCCTGCGCAGGCTGGGGCAAAGGTGGGCTTGCAGCTGTGAGAACACCAAACACGGACTGTATTCCTGTATTAGTTATTTATTGGCGTATTTATTTAAAATCTTTTATTGGTTTGTTGATTTTAGAGATACAAGAAGGGAGGGAGAAGAGAAACATCAATTTGCTGTTCCATTTAGTCATCCATTCATTTGGTTGATTCTTCTATATGTCCTGGCCGGGAATCCAACCTGCAACCTTGGCGTTACTGGGGACAATGCTTTAGCCAACTGTCCTACCCGGTCACAGCTGTCCTTACTTGTTAATGATTATTTTCCATACACACAACTGTAAACCTACGTTTGCCCAGCCCTGCGTAATAACGTCTTACAGGTGATTTTCACAGATAACAAAGGGAAGGTAAAAATATTAATAAAAATGGAGGCATAAGTATATGGCATAAAGACAATATGCAGGAGAAAATGGGGCGTACAGACGCAGGACGATGGAATGTCATGCAGCCCTAACAACGAGGGGCGGACGCCCTCGGGGTGGCCTGCTTGAATTAGATCACCAGGGTTGGGCTGTCCTGCGCTGCTGTGGAAAGCCACTTAAAGTTTTGAATACAAAATAGTGCTAAGTGGAGTTAGAAAGAAACGTACAAAATGAATTGGATATACAGACGCTGAAGGTAGAGTAGCACAGAGAAACAAAGGCAAGTTCATCGAATGGGCTAAGAATCACTACCCAAAAATGGATGTCCTATAAAAAATATTAAAGACGTTTGGAAAAGGGAGGAAAAGGCTAATTATTTTTAAGTGCTTTAAATATAGAAAAGATTTATTACGTGGAAAATATAACTCGCTGTGTCGTGATGCGTGAGTCCTCTCTGGGGGACACGGACTTAAAACACCAGTCACGTAATTCGGTTAAATCATACAGTAAGTTATCGACCAATGAGAAGGATGGTATGTTGGAATGCACCACAAACGAGTGTCAGCAACGTCTCTCCCTGGATCTCCATTAGCCTGTACGAGCCATGAGCACTGGCCAGGGCGGGGTCTGCTGAGAGACAACATCTCATCTCAAAGGCTCCGTGAGCCACCGCTCCAAAGTCCTGGCCTCGTCATGCCATCTGGTACCTCTCTCCTCAGTGGAACAGACACTTCTGGGTGTCATTTCTTGTTCACGTCACACGTGTTTCCTGTAAGGACCATCTTGCACGTTGAGCATAAAGTACTATTCAACGGCAGGTGTCGATGATGACGCTGGCCACGGCAGTGACAACTCAGAAGCCCGCCCACGACGACGTGTCCTCGTGGCCCGCAGTTTGTTTCTCTTCTTCTCACCTGCTGTGTCCCGAGTCTGCAGAGGTGGGGGGAGGAAACAAACATGGCCTCACACTAACGGCTACGCTGGCTGTTAACAGCCATGTGGGCGTTTACACTGGGGACCTCTTTGTCCCCGGAGAGATCGAGGCTCACAAATGCAAGTGTGGACGTTATGTGGGATTCATGTTAAATTATATATTATTGATTTTTGTGTGCGTATGTGTGTGTGACTTGAAACAAGTTTGACAAGAGGAGATAATGACAAAAGGGTGGCAGTTACAGACGTGGGGCAGTATTGATGGGCGGGCTCCGCACAGTATGGGATGCAGCCTGCGTTTTCTGCAGACAGACATCACGAGAGAGTTTACTAAACGTAAACAAAATCAAATACAGTTGGCCATGCAATCAAGTTGTGCAGTTTACGTTCCCAAGATTGACTCGAATGTGTTCAGAGATAATCCCCGTTGCGAGGACTTCCTGGACTTGCGTTCTTGCTCGTGATGAGAGGAGGTCAGGACGTCGTAGACAGAAACCCTGCTCGCGCACAAACACGCACGCTGTGTATACACGCCTTGGAACAGAGGGATTTACTTAGGTGAAATGCACTAAAGGCTTTTGAAGAAAATCTGTTTTCCTTCCCCATCATGAAATACAGTAGAAGAAAAAGAAAAGGATCATTTCCGAGCATGTCTTCCCATGCCGTCTGGCACGGGGTGGGAGGAGAGACGGGATGTTAGCCTCGTGGTGATTCCAGGCTCTGACCAGCAGAGCCGGCAGCTTCTCACGGCCGATGGAGCCACGGAGATCAAGATGGACACCATCCCACTGAAGAAGTGGATCAATTGTCAATAAGGTTGATAACAAAGCTATTGAAGCTTTCCCCCAACATACAGACCCCCCAACATACACACACACACACCCCTCCGTCACAAAGGCATGTGAACATAAGTCACTGAAGACCTGACTCCCTTACAACCAACGACTTGCAGAACAGGAAGACAAAACCACGAACTTAGGTTAGAGGCTCAGAGACTGCAGATCTGTGTCGTCGTACAAATACCACTGAGTGGGAAACTCGGCCCCTGCAGGGACCGGAGACAGGAGGAGTACCGGGTCCCATGGTCGACTTGCTCTGTGGTGTGAAAACATTTTAGTAACCGTGGGCAAGGCTTGCACCAGCAGAGGGTGGGGAAGACTCTCCAGGCCTCGGCTCAGGTTTGAGGTGTCTTCAGCTACAGAAGGAGGCACCGCGAAACTGAAAAGTTCGAAGCTGCTGTGGAAAAGGCTGTCGAGCCCAGCAGCCGCCCCTGACAAAGCCAGGATTCACTGAAATTATCTCAGCTCCCCAAGCATATTTTTATCACGGGGAAGGAATGAACAGATCAGAATAAAATTCTCCAAGCTGAGAATCAAACAGTGTTTTAAACTGACATTATGGAAGTTAGAAAACACCCAGTTTGAAAGGGACGTTCCAATCCTCACCCAAAACTTGGGTCATTTCTGTCCTTCACTGAGAAAGCATGGTGGGCAGTCAGACAGACGTGAGCAGAACAAGAACCAGGGGCCAAGCCCAGGAGGCCACCAAGGCAGATAGTCCAGGGTGCCTGGAAACAGACCAAACTCAAAAGGCAAGGACATTGCCTCCAGGGTGACCTTTCGTCCACTAGCTCATTGCTGGTCATGGGGTTTAGACCCCCCGATGTCCTATCTCCAGTCATGCAATTTGGACCCTCCACTGGCCTTTCCTCCCCTGGCATGCTGCTAGTCGTGCGGGTTAGAGCCCCTGAGAGGAGCCACAATGGGCAGGAGAGCTGCCTCATAGGACCCCCCACACAAGCCCTTGCACGGCCCCTCCCTTAAGCACCAGGCCCTGGGGATGACATCCAGGCCCCAGTTGTGTTTCAGCTCCGGGCCCAGGAAAGCAACAAAACCAGACAAGGGAAGCCTCCTGACCTCAGGACCAGATGCACTGACCCCCTGCCCTGGGGCCCACCAATCAGTGGAGACCACGACCCTGAAAGGACAGCACCTGGACAGCTGATGAATATTCTGTCCAGATCCTCCCCTAGGCCTCCCCTAAAATCATCGCTCTTAAAAGCCCTTAGGCCAGAGGACCCAGCTCCCGTACCCTCTGTTCTTCCTTCTCTCTCTCTCTCTCTCTCTCTCCCTCCCTCCCTCCCTCCCTCTCTCCCCACCCACTCCCTAAATAGGTATATCCTTATCTTTCCTTCTCCTGAGCTCCAAAGGCCCTTCTTCTGCCTCTGCAACGTGTTTCCTGAGCCCATGCAGCCCAGTTGGCTCACTTCTTCTGCCTCCGTGACTTTCTAAATAAACTTGTGCTTGCATCTGAGTCCTGACTTCAAATTCTTCCTTAGCTGAACTCAAGCGCGAAGGCTGCTGAACCGAGGTCCCGTCTGACGCCACGGGTGCCGATTCACCGCCAACCACCATGTGCACTAAGCCAACAAATACGTACACAACACTTATTCTGTGTAAGACTTAGTCCCGGGTACTTTACGATAATTGATTGCACCTCTGTAACATTCTTCTGAGGTAGGTAATGTTACTACCCCTTTATTTAAATATGGGGAAACTGAGTCACAGGGAGCCTAAGTCACTCATCCAAGGGCACACAGCTCTCAGGGGGCATGGCGAGGATTCAAACCCAGTGACCTGGGTCCTGAGTCTTCCCACTCACACACCGCCCACGTTGCCTGGGTGAAGTGCAGCAGCGTCCCTGTCATTAACTTTCTTACATGCTCCCACTCGGAATGCTTTTTGCTCCGGGTCACTTCTTTTGTTCCCTGAGACACTAGTATCTGGCTAGTTGTTTGCACACGTGACATAAACTTGCCAGCGATTAGCAGCTTAGTATTTAAGAAGTACGGATATGTGATGGGTATGTTTACAGAGTGTCCTCCCTGGAGATTCTGCACCTTCCCCACCCTGTCCTGCTGAGGCGCGCACATAGGGTTTGCCTTCCAAGGAAGTCATTCCTCAGAACCTCCTTCTGACTTGCCAAAAACGAACCAACTCTCTCAAGGTAAGACCGGGTCCCTGAGAAAGAGATGAACGGTTCTAACAGAAAGAGAGTGTACAACACTCCAAAGCAACAGTGGGTAAAAATCTTAAGGCCACTTGGCACCTTCCTCACTGCGAAAAGCCAAGGTTGCCACTGAGAAATGGACAAGCGCTGTCACCCCGCGCAGGGACAAGGCTGCGCACCCGGAGCGGGGTGGGAGGCCCGGGCCCTCGACTGAAACTCCACAGCGTTTGTGGAAAGAAAGGCAGCGTCTGCCCCGGATTCTGACACTCCCACTCACCCCCGACTAAAGGCAAATCTACAGATAGATAGATAGATAGATAGATAGATAAATCTATTCTAAAGGAAAGGGCAGAAATGGCCAGTAAGTGAAATTCATAACTTCTGTCTAATAAATACTACTCAAAATGTATTTCAACCACAAAATTTACCAATTTGTGCCTGACCAGGTGGTGGCGCAGTGGATAGAGCGTCGGACTGGGATGCGGAAGACCCAGGTTCGAGACCCTGAGGTCGCCAGCTTGAGTGCAGGCCCATCTGGCTTGAGCAAAAGCTCGCCAGCTTGGACCCAAGGTCACTGGCTCCAGCAAGGGGTGGCTTGGTCTGCTGAAGGCCCGCAGTCAAGGCACATGTGAGAAAGCAGTCAATGAACAAATATGGTGTTGTAACAGCAACAAAAAACTAATGATCGATGCTTCTCATTTCTCTCTGTTTCTGTCTGTCCCTATCTATACCTCTCTCTGACTCTCTCTCTGTCCCTGTAAAAAATAAATTTTAAAAAAAAACATAAAAAAACCCTTACCAGTTTGTGAGCTAGTCGCTATTATAGATTAAAAGGAAAAAATATCCATATATATGCACGTCTGAGGTCGAAGGCATGGAGTAGAGAAGAAGGCACAAGGAGCCGGGAGAGAGGAGAGCCTCTATTTAAATCCAGTCTTCGGCACATGCTGGCTATATGATATTTGCATGTCGGTTAATCCTCTGAGAATTAATGCAATGCTTTAGCATATATATATGAACAGGACACTTTAGAATCGAACAAATCCTTAACCTGAAAGATATTTTCAAAGTTAATTTTTCAAAGTTAATGTGGAAGACTGGCCAGACAGTAGTATGGATACATTCTACAGCGGCATTTAGAAACTCTTACTGAATTCCTAATCCTGTTTGTATGAGATCAGATATTTTCAGTCGATGGTAAATTGACAAAATTTCATTCTCTCAAAGCCATCCAACCCACAGGTGACATTTCTAACATTCAGGACGCCCGTGTCTGACACTCGCAAGCGTTCCGACGGAAGCCCTCACACCGTCCGTCAGTGACTTGGAAACCACGCCAAGCCCCTTGCTGTGCCGTCTGCCGGTGTCCTGATAGCCCCGGACCTCCTGATCCAGGGCCCACCCTGGCAGTGCCAGTCCCCTGTGGTTTTCTAAGTTAACAGCCTGGGGCATCTGGGGAAATCCAATTCCGTATCCGTTCAAGCATGTTGTAAATTCAGCATCTTCAGTCTCTCGGCGGGGAAGAGGGGGGACTGGAGAGATAAACCGCGTTCTTCTTCCCTCCGGGTGACCACCCAAGACACCACCTGATGCACCCACAGCTGGCTCTGTTTACAGGGAAACGGTCTGGATTTATGGGCGGGGCGGGGCCCACACGCCCCAGAAGCACTTGTGTGTCTGCTGTGAGTCAGGGCATCTGGCCTCCCCTCTGAAAGGTCCACAGCAGACGGAGGCCATGGCCGTCAGCCAGCAGGACCCACTGGCCTTTCCCGCCGGGCCCGTTGCTTCTCTCGTTGCCACGAGGCCTGCATGACGCCACTGCCTCGCTCTCACTTTCCCTGGTTCTCCTCAGGATTGGAGGAAACGTGATAACACCTCGGTTTTTCCGAGGGCAGTGCTGTCCCTCGCTTTCAGCGGTACCCGTGGGTTCTTTAGACACCCCACAGGAAAGCCGGCAGCCCGCCAGGTGTCTCAGCTCACCCCTCCAGCGGTCCCGTGTGAATTTGGTGCGACGGTCCATCGGCAGTAGTGAGCCCCCACGGGGCAGAGCAGCCAGCACACACGGACCAGCCATGTCACCAGGGGCCAGGAACAGTCTCCTAAAGTAGTGACTCCTCCTCACAACTCTCTGGGAATATGAGTGGGAGTGACTTTCTACCCCCTGATCACAAGGCAAAGAGAACGGAAATATTAAAGTCTAGGAATTTCATACCAGTGAAGAGTTGGAGTAGCTTAACTGAACGCGAAGAGTCAACCACGGAGAGGAGCTGAATGGATCTTCCATAGTCGATTTTTCCTCTGGTTAAGGAGAAAGTGATGTCCCCAGAAGTGACTGTGCATGGTCACCTCTCCTGACGTGAACTGTTGGAAAGGCTACGGCTGAGACAGAGTGCGTACAGTTTACGTAGTGGACTCATCAGTGAGATACCACACAAAGAAAAGGGAGAAGAAACAAGAAAGAAGTAGCAAGATTAAAAAGACACTAATAAAAATGAGACAAATTATGTTACTGTCATTGGTTAGGCTTAGGGGTTGGGGTTTCAGGTGTGTGGAGCTTATACTCAGTGGCAGTCTAAACACCTGCGGATCTGTTCCCCCAGCTCATGGGGTGGGGGTTGGGAGTGGGTACAAGCTGGCTGCCTTCAACCGCGTGTCAGTCAGCTTGCATGGCCACAGCAACATACCAGGGACAGTGTGACTTGACCCAAGTCGATGTTCTCACAGGTATGCAGTCTGGGAAATTCAAGATCAACACGTAGGCCAACTGGGTCCCCGGGGGGAGTTCCCGGCGTGCCTTGAGGACAGACGGCCACCTTTTCCCTGTCCTCGCATGGTGGAGAGAGGGAAAGCAAGCTCTCCAGTGTCTCTTCTTGGAAGGGCACTAATTCCACAGGAGGGCCCCACCCTCAAGACCATTTCTGAACCAACTAATTCCCAAAGGCCCTATCTCCTACTACCACCCTAATGCCAGTGAGGGCTGCAACATGTAAATGAAGGGCAGGAGGTCCACAACTCAGTCCACAGAGAGCAGGAGCACCCCATCCCCTGCCACACACACGCAGGCACACATACACACACATGCACGCATGCACGCACACACACACACACACACACACACACACACACACACACCTGTAGGCAGCTGCAGGATAGGGTCCCGGACACATCTTCCCCAGCACCACCTCCCAGTGAGGGGCGCTGGCACTCACCTTCCTTTCTGTATCCTCACGGGGGTCCTGGCCCACCTCAGGGGTGCAAGTTCGAGGGGGCCGTGGAAGTTCTTGAAGCAACACTTACTCCTAGTCAGTCATCAAAAAGGTTCTAAATATCATCGAATGAAACAAAAATATATGTTCACTGGACACAGATTGGGAAAACAGCCGGTGTGCTTAGCCCTGGGGCACGGGAGACAGACAGTATTTGGGGCTTGAGCGCAGCGGGGACTAATCGGAGACGCAAGCAAACGAGTGTGTACCACGATGTTCACAGAAGCGTTACTTAGCATTACAGAACCCGCTGAGAGAAAAGCTGGACTCAAATCAAACCACCCCAAAATAGAGAATGGTTAAATAAAATGGGCGATTAAACTGACATTAAAGATCATGTTTTCATAAAATATATAATTAAAGTGGAAAAGATGCTCACGGCAGACTGTAGAGTTACAGAAAAACAGGGCAGTGTGCTTTAAATCAGAGTCAAGCAGGCTGATTTAAAGCACATTTACGACGAGCTGAAGTTTGTGGAAAACACTTAGGGCCACAGAAGAGGACGTTCTCATCCCATTTCAGGCAATAAGGAAAGGAAAGGCAGGATGGCAGGGACCCTCGTGCTGGGGGAAGGGAGCGATTTGCTAACAGACAACAGGATTTATTCTTCTCCAGCGAGGGGGAAAGGATCTGCAAGTTCCAAAAACTGAACATGCAAGGAAAACACACATTTTAACCCAAAATGGTATAGAGGGCTAGAGCAGGGTGAAAGTCACACCTGTGTTGTGCGTCAGCACGTTGGTAACACTGGCCCATCGGTACCTAGTAGTATCTCAGTTACAACTGTGACGGACAAATGAATACGGGCATGAACACACAATGGAAAGGAATTAGGGCACCAGAGTCTGGGAGTGGGGGACATGGGCAGATATTGTCCCCACGGTATGAACTTCCAGCTATAAAATTAACAAGTTCCGGGGATCTCCTGTGTAGCATGGAGATAATACTTAACACTAACACTACTGTATTCAGTACTTTAAAAATGCTGAAGGTAGACTTGAAATATTCCCACCAGGAGAAAGAAATAGCCACTATGTAACAGACATGGTAACTATGTGACAAACATGGAAACTATGTAACAGACATGGTAATTATGTGATAGACATGGTAACTATGTGACAAACATGGGAACTATGTTACAGACATAGTAATTATGTGATAGACATAGTAACTATGTGACAGACATGGTAACTATGTAACAGATATGATAGCTATGTAACAGAAAAGGTAACTATGTAACAGGTTGGAGGTGTTGGCTCATACTATGGTGATAATCATCTTGCAATATATGAGCTTACTAAGTTCACACATTTTACCTCGTAAGCTTATACAATGTTATATACCAAATAGAGCCAAAAAAGATATTAAATTTAATATATATATATATATTTATATTTAAGAATCAAGATATCTAGCCATAGTTCAGTTCGTTTTGAGTGTTGTCCACTCCGACCAACTGCTTCCTCTCAGCCCACCGTTCACCGTGTGACAGGTCTTCAGGCCCATCAACAAATCGAGCAGTTTTCACCCTTGAGACTGCCACGTCGCCACCCAATTTGAGAGCTTCAATCTCCAAGATTATCCACTTAGTAACAGAAAAGATGGGATATGGAGATATTTCTATCAGAACCAATGAGAAAGCTAGTAGAGTTTGCACTTAAAAGTCCGTGTTTGATTGTTTGATGATTTGGTAAATTCACATGGAACAAGTCTTTCTCAGGCAATTCTGGGAAGATGAGGTGTCATGAATTGGTCTAGAAATATTCAATTACAGATTAAATGTAGACAGTGAAGTGATTGAGAGGCCCTTCTGGTTTCCTTCACAGAAAGCGGGATCTGAGAGATTTAAAAATAATAATAATGAGCATCCCGTACTGTAATGGCAAACATGGAAAATATTGAGTGTTGAAAGACACTTATTACGTCTATGACATTTCAGAAAAGATAACCCAGTCAATATTGCGATCTTAAATATAAACTTGTAGAGTGTTAAATCCTCCTCCAAGCTGAACTTCAAAGCCCTCAGAGATGATTGTCGATAACAAACAAGACAAAGTCGTTTACTTCTGGCCCAAAGTTAGACTTTGAAGTTCACTTTTAAAGAACATATTTGGAAGTAGTCCTCCCAAAGAATGTTATTTATGAGAATAAAAGGAAATAGGACATCCTCTTACATTTTATTTTTCAACCTCTCTGACAAAATGCTTTACTGCCTCCTTTGATATGATGTGATTCACATCACCCTTTTAGAAAACAGAGGAACCACAAAAATGTCTTTTAAATGAGCAATTCAAAAACCCCACACTCTCACAATGTGCGTCCACCTTGGAATCAGGTCATAGCGATGCTATTGCTCTTTTGCACCACCAGGAAAGACAAAAACAGTGCTGCCTGAGTGCCGGCACGCGGCTTGCTCTAGCTCAGAACTGCACCGCGTTCTTACCGAAAGGGCTTTTGTAAACATATTGAGGCATGGGGTTTATTCCCTGATGTCATCCCCGAGCCTTTGTAAAAATGAAAATATAAGCAAAACGCGTTGGTTGAGGTATTCTTAAAGCTTACATTCCACATCCAGTCTTTCAAAGCATGCTCCGAGTCCTGGGTGGCCGCCCTTGTCGGCACGGCACCGTCGCCTGTGTGGCCAGCAGGGCTGGGGACGCCGCACCGTCTCTGGAATTCATTCCAAGTGCTGACACTCATCCTGCACGTTCAACCGCATGTGGACAGACAGTGACAACGACACCGAGGCCACCACGACGCACGGCCCTTTCCCGGGGATGTTAAAACGTGAAGGGAAGAAAGTGTAAATGCTAGTCTTTGGCACAGGTGACGTATGTCTTAAGAGCTCGGACGTGAAGGAATCTGGTCGCCGACTCTTGTTTCATGTAGGCCTCCTGCACTCTCTTCACTGCGCCTCTGAGCTCATAAGTCGGGAATCTGGAAAAGTGTTAACTCCACAAGGAGGATGGAGTCAAAGCTAAAAAAAAGGAAGAAAAAAAAAAAAAGGCCCCGGCCCCGGCCGGGGCCCCTGGCATCTCTACCCACGACAGCGAAACCATCGACTTATTTGTACTTAACACAGAACATTCTGGTCCCACATGCCTAAGATTTAAAGAAAATGTCCTTGCTTCTCAGAGCTTATACATGAATCTAAGATAGAGGCTTTCTTTATGTATTTATTTATTTTGGAGGAAATATTGTCTTATTTCAAGTACGATGTCATGAAGTGACGTCGCAGGAGTGGGACCAGCACGGCACAGGTGGTAATGGCACAGTTTGCGCTTAGATCAGATAAAATCAGCGACATGGTGAGTCCCAGAAAACAGCGTGCCTGCACGTGTCACACACACAGAAACTTTAGTTTTTCAGATTTCATACAACGCGGAGTCTCATGAGCTCTGAGTTTTTGTTTATTTTTCTTTCTTTCCTAACAAAAATCTTACAAAGTAGAAAACACAGAACTAGAAAAATGTTCTATCGAATTTGCATGTAAAACATGAAAAACTTTATTAATTTGTCGATTTTTCAAGAGAGAGAGGAAGGGAGAGAAGAAGAGAGAAACACCAATTTGTTGTTTCAATTATTGATGCATTCAGCGGTTGGTTCCTCTATGCGCCCTGACCAAGGATCGAACCCTCGAACTTGATGCATCGGGACGACACTCTAACCAACCGAGCCACCTGGCCATGGTTTTAAAACGTTTCAAATGTTATATTCTGACCCACGCGCCACTGGGGAATCACTTAAACCAGTGAGGCTAGATTTTCCAAGTAGGGAGATGGGGGCGGGGGAGAGAAAGCAGCGAATGACTTGAGTTACTAACCAGGCGCCGGTCTTCGTTCCCATGTTCATCATTTGTTTCAGACATGTGAGCATTAATCTTTGATTAAAAACAAGAAAGAAAAGCAACCTGACATGGGCCAACAGAAAAGAAGAACAAGAACTGCAAAACACTAAAGAATAAAACGACATGAATGTGCACCTTTATCTCAAATAGGAAATAGGTTTAATAACAGGTGGCAGACACTCAAAGGATTAGCAACTGCTGGGCACAGGCAGGGGCACCAGTTAACGGCCATGGCCATGCTGTCAACAACCAGACAGCCAGGCACCCTCAGCTGGACTCCAAGCCCCCAGCCAGCCCGGCCTTTCTCCACAAAGTTGCTCATTACCCTAAGATACGAAAGAACTCAATGAAACGCAGGAATGGGTCAAGGAGGCTGGAGGAATTTCAAGGTGCGCGACACAGACACAGACATTAAGTGGGTGTAAGGCCAGGAGCCGCCATCGTGGCCATTCACATGCAGGTTCCCATTGGATTCGGGCAGACGGTAAAGAAATGGCGGAGTCGGAGGATGGTAGGCCATTCTGTTTATTTGGTGTCTCACCAAGACAGGCAAGCCACAAGAGAAGACAAGGGAGAAGCAGAAAACCAGCTTTTCCCATGGAGGGCAAGGGATCAGGGAGGCCCCTGCAATGATGATAGCAGGAACCGAGTGAGAGCAAGCTCGGAAGCGTGTTCTTGCGCCTTCTCAGGGGAAAGAGACTAAAGCTCCTCATCCGTCTCGCCCCTCTGAGATGCTCCTACCATTCTAGAAGGCTGATGACAGCTTTATAGTGCAGAATCAAAACCTTTAATCCAATTGTACAAACAAGGAAGTCTCTAATACAAAGTCACCCATCTGAGGCATAATGGGATTCCTCAGGAGAGTGCACCACCCTACATCATCCAATCAGTCAAGGGTGTGGGGAAAAGCTTACTCTTAAAACCAAACCTTAGGCTATAACGACCTGGCCTGCTTACATTACAGCCTTTCCCCCACACCCATCTCAAGCATACGGGCAAATAATATCACCTGGGTGATGGGCTTCCATGTGGGCAGCGCCATCTTTAACAAGGTGAGCATATTATAATTTATCTGCCCAACAGTGGGATTCCAATGAGAACTCGGAAAGGAAAGGGGAACTTTCCATTCGCAGAGAGCACGTGGGTGAGCTGGGCAGAGTCCGGGAGACGCATGGAAGGGAAAGGCCGTCCTGCTGAGGGCTCAGGAGGACAGGAGGACCGTCTTACTGGGCACTGGAGGATGGAGCTCCTTGCCATAAAGGGGCAGAGACGCTGGGAAAACTGTGTTTATGGTTCTGGGTTTCGCAGAAGGTAGAACTCTCAAGCAATGAAACTGAATATTGAGCTGCTGCCAAGATGTCTAAGCAAAGCAATGAGGGGTGGCTCGATTATTCCTGACTACTGATACTAAAATGCCCAAAAACGAAGAGAGAGAGAGAGAGAGAGAAATCAAAGATGGGACAGTTCAGTGAAATGGAGCCGGAATTTGAAGCCCTGGGAACACCCCGACCTGTCTGCGGTGTAAAGACGGGAAAGCCATCCCTACAGAGCAGGTCCTTCCGCTGTGTCCGGGACGCCCTGAACGCTTCTCTGCTCTATCAGAAAAAAGAACAGCAGTCTCCCAGAGCCACGGAGCATGTCTGATCCCCCTAAATGCCCTTTTTGAAGTGGTGATGGCAAGGTCAGGAGCAGAGCAAATAGAAATGGCATAAAACCACAGCCTCTCACTTGGAGAACTGTTAATGAATGAATGCCCCAGGGAGGTTTTTAGTTTTTGTTTTTAATTGCACGAGAACAGACAAGGAAATGTCTCCATAAACCTGTCCCTTCTCAGGGAAAAGTGTTAATGTTATGTAAATTAAAATGTGAAAGTCTGTGTTGCTGACGTCAGCCACAGCAAGAGTCGTGCCCATGGGAAACACAGCTCTTCAGACAACAGAGCCCCCCACCCTGAGGAGGGCCGCACATGTATCCCTAGCTTAGCCCTTTCACACTATGTTCTTATTTTATAGCAGTGGTTCTTAACCATTTTTGAGGTACCAAACCCACCAGTTTCATATGCGCATTCACCGAACCCTTCTTTAGTGATAAATAAAATATGATTTTTTCCCCCAAATTCAAGACATAGGTATATGTTTTTTTACGGGTGCACAAAATGAGCCGTGCATGAACATCACCTTGCTCAAAGAACAAAACCAACAAAGTGCATGAACTCACAACAAATGACGGTATTACTTTATTCTGGCCTCCGCGGCAGAGGCTTCTCCGAACCCCTGAGACCGACTCATCGAACCCCTAGGGCTCGATAGAACCCAGGTTAAGAACCACTGTTTTATAGCGTAATGTAAGCCAAGAGGTCCTAAGGCCTCCAAGGAACCTGGGAGCTGGCGGGCTGAAGCGGGGTGAGGGGAGCAGAAGACAAACCTGGCTTTTCTCCGTAAGAAAACGCTGTAGAGGCTGGAGGATCCCTGAGTCATGGAAGTCCCCGCACATACAACCCCTAAACAAACACTTCGCCCAGCGCACAGCCCAAACTGCTCCGTTAGGCAGACGCGATTTTTAAAAAGAAATGGGGGAGGGGAGGATTTGGTTACAGGTATTCAAACATAAAGTAAGTAGCACTTCTCCTCCCTTTATGTTGTTTACACCTTAAGAAGGCAGTTATATAGTCCCAATCGTTTTCTCATTCCCTACCAGCTTCAGGAAAGAACTTTCTCCTAAACATCTGCATGTAGTGAATTTATTTCGCAGATGCTTATGAAAAATGATGGCTGTTGTTAAAGACACATTTATTGGGGGTGGCACCGGTGAATAAGATTATATAGGTTTCGAGTGTACGATTCTATACTATGTCATCTGGAGAATCAGGCAGAAATGTTTAACCCTGTCACCCTCTGGTAGTAGCAGAGTTAAAAAGCAACAACAACTTGCCTGACCTGTGGTGGCGCAGTGGATAAAGCGTCGACCTGGGAACACTGAGGTCGCCAGTTCAAAACCCTGCACTGGTCTGGTCAAGGCACATATGGGAGTTGATGCTTCCAGCTCCTCCCCCCTTTCTCTTTCTCTCTCTCTCTCTCTCTCTCTCTCTCTCTCTCTCTCTCTCTCTCACTCTGTGTCTCCTCTATAAAATAAATAAATAAAAAGAAATTTTTTAAAAAATGCAACAACAACATTAGTCACAAAGTGCACAGTCCCCACAAGTTTTAGCTTGGCCCTGAGTAAGAGCAAGGCTGAGCAGCCTTCCAGCCTAAGGAAGATACATCACTCTGTTAAGAATTAATAGACACATATCATGGGCATTTAATTGCTTTGGGTGAACAGCTAGAATGCTAAAGAAAAATGAAAAAGAATAGGAGTGTTTTACAAAAAGAAATGCAAAACTCAATCATTTAGGCTAAGAAAAAAATAAAAAAGGAACGGCTTCTTTTATCGACTTAGTGTAACGTTTTCCAGATAGAGTGACTGGCCACCTTTTAGAAGTTCATAGCACAGTTTCATTTATTCGAGAAATATTTCCTGAGCACCTGCCAGGGGCCAGTCCTGCGGGGAGCAGGGGCGCTGGGGGACGGGTGGAGGGGCATGGTGCCACAGGGAGGCCCAGGGGCCGACGCCAGCTCCTGGCCAGGCCACAAACACGCAGGCTGTGGCAGAAGCTCATACCGACCCACCCCCCCAGGAACGAAGAAAGCAAGCACCTGGGAAGGTGTGGTGGTGACTACAATGAAGGTTAGGAGACAAGGTCATGGAGGAAGTGACCTTTGAGCTAAACTGACCTGGAGAGATAAGGATGATTTTTTTTTAATTTATTTTTATTTATTCATTTTAGAGAGGAGACACAGAGTGAGAGAGAGAGAGAGAAAGGGGGGAGGAGCTAGAAGCATCAACTCCCATATGTGCCTTGACCAGACCAGTGCAGGGTTTTGAACTGGCGACCTCAGTGTTCCCAGGTCGACGCTTTATCCACTGCGCCACCACAGGTCAGGCTCAAGATAAGGATGATTTTGTAAAGCGGAGAAGCAAGGACAGTGAGGTAAGTGGGGTGAGCAGAGCTCTCAGGGGGACTCTGCAGAGACTGGGGATGCAGTGTTCACTGCTCAGGGCTCCCTGGTGTAAGGGAAAGACAAGAACTAGGAAAAATTCCATATGACCTTTAGGGCTTGTGAGACAGGTACCCTGCTGTACACAGACAGGAACTAGATAAACTGCATCCTGCTGTAAACAGATAAGGACATTGCTCAAACCCACCTTACGAGACACCGCTTGATCAAAGCAAATACCTAAATCCCCTGCCCCCCCCCCCGCCCTTCCCTAAAAAGTAAAGTATAAAAATGCTGAGAAAACGCTGTATGGCGCGCCTGGCAGCATACTTGCCTAGTGCCCGCTCGCGAGTGTACTAAACTCTTTTTCTTTTGTCTGTAATAAACTTTTCCTTCTACTTGTACTCCTGGTCCTAGCGTCTTAGTTGTGCGTCTTCGGTTAACATTTGGAGGCCCCACCGAGATTCAATCTCTTCGGAAATCATCGGGCGGACGCCCACTTCTGGTAAGTGAAACTGGCGGTGGCTGTCAGGCAAGGACGTGAGTCTCTCCTGACTGCGACCGACAGACGTGTCAGGGGGTCGCAGGCCACAACTCCGGGGGACGCCCTGGAGTGTGCGGACGACCAAGGACGCTTGGAAGTCCATCTGCTGTCTCAGACAGAATCTGTAATTTCGTTGCCAGTTTCTAACCGAGCTCATAGGTCCGGACCAATAGACTTATTTTTCTTTTTATTTTGCCGTTCGCGGCGCAGCCGGCTTTGTCTGTCTGTCTCTGTTACTGTCTTCTTTGTTGCTTTCTTTTTGTCTCTCTATTTCTTCGAGACTAACATGGGACAAAGGTCGTCGACCCCACTGTCCCTGACTTTGTCTCATTGGTCTGAGGTTGATACCCAAGCCCATAACTTGTCTCTCCTAGTTAAGAAGCGCAAGTGGCAGACTTTCTGTACCTCCGAATGGCCCACCCTCGGAGTAGGTTGGCCAACCACTGGAACTTTTCATAAGGACACCATACAGGCGGTCAAAACAATTGTCTTCAGTCCAGGACCTCATAGTCATCCGGATCAACAGCCTTATATTTGGGTTTGGGAAGACCTGGCGAACGACCCTCCTTCTTGGGTCCAACCTTTCCTTCCTCCCCCTACGCCCTCCCTTCCAATAACTCTCTCCACCACCCCGGACCCCTCTAGACCTGCTCCAACTCATCCGAACAGCTGCTCTATGCTCCCACTCAAACCCCCAGTGCCAGCGGCGCCTGCTCCATCCCTATATCCCTCTCTCCCCTCCCCTGTTCTCCCTGAATCTCAAACTGACCTTATTCTTTTTGATTCAGAGTTCCCGCCTCCCTATCCTAGGGGTGCCCCCACCGGCGCTGCTGGTCCTCAGCCTGGGGCCCCGCATCAGGGTGATCAGGGACCATCAGTAGGAGGGCCGGCCCAGGGCACCCGGAGCCGGAGAGCACAGACTCCAGATGACAGGCCATCACCCTGCCCCTCCGGTCTTTTGGACCCCCTGTCCCTGATGGACAAGGGGGGAATATGCCGGCACTTCAGTATTGGCCCTTCTCTTCCTCAGACCTATACAATTGGAAAAACAATAATCCGCCTTTTTCAGAGGACCCTGTCAAACTTACTGACCTTCTCGAATCTCTTATGTTTTCCCATCAGCCCACTTGGGATGACTGCCAACAACTTTTAGGTATCCTCTTCACCTCAGAAGAAAGGGACCGGATTCTCCTTGAGGCCAGAAAATTAGTTCCTGGACCTGATGGTCGCCCTACTCAACTCCCCAACCTTATAGATGAGGCTTTTCCCCTGAGGCGGCCTAACTGGGACCCTAATACGCCTGAAGGTAGGCAGCAACTCTTACTCTATCGCCAGACTCTGATGATGGGTCTCCGAGCGGCGGCGAGACGCCCCACTAATTTGGCTAAGGTAAGAGAAGTAACTCAAGGACCAGAGGAATCCCCATCCAGATTCTTAGAGAGACTAATAGAAGCCTATAGGAGGTACACCCCTTTCGACCCTGAGTCTGAAGAACAGAAAGGGGCACTGGCTATGGCTTTTATAGGACAGTCAGCTACTGACATTCGGAGGAAGCTCCAGAGAATAGATGGGTTACAGGATATGGCTCTGAGAGACTTAGTCAAAGAAGCTGACAAAGTTTATTACAAAAGGGAGACAGCAGAAGAGAAGGAACAAAGATTAGAGAAAGAACGTGAAGAATTAGAGAATAAGAGAGATAAACGAAGGAATAAAGAGTTAACTAAAATTTTGGCTACCGTAGTGGGAAAACAGGACAGAAAAGGAAAGAATAGTACCTCAGGCCCGCGCCAAAGGCCAAAACTGGGGCCTAACCAATGTGCCTACTGTAAAGAAGAAGGGCACTGGGTAAAAAACTGCCCCAAGAAAAAGAAGAAAGTTGATGAAATTCTTGCCCTAGGTGATTAGGGGCGTCGGAGTTCGGACCCCCTCCCCGAACTCAGGGTAACATTCAACGTGGAGGGGACACCAATCGACTTTGAGGTAGATACAGGAGCAGTTTACTCCGCCTTGCAGAGCCCGCTGGGACCCCTTTCAAATAAAAAATCCTTAGTCCAGGGGGCAAATGGATGCCAGCATAGGTCATGGACAACTAAAAGGACGATGGACCTGGGGAAAGGAAAAGTAGAGCATTCCTTTCTGGTCATATCAGAATGCCCCGCCCCACTGCTGGGGAGAGATCTGCTTACCAAGTTAGGGGCAAGTATTGACTTCAAACCTCAGGGGCCAGAAGTAAGATTCAGTAACCCTCTTGTCAGTCAGACTGTTGTGACCATGCTGACCTTGTCTGCTGAAGATGAATATAAACTATATGAAGCCCCTACCCCCGGACCCCATTCGACAACAGACAGATGGCTCCAGAGCTTCCCAGAGGCCTGGGCAGAAACGGCAGGGCCAGGGTTAGCAGTACAAAGACCTCCGGTAGTAGTATATTTAAAGCCCTCTGCCACTCCCGTAAGGGTCAGACAATATTACATGAGTAAGGAGGCCCGGGAAGGCATCAGGCCTCATATCCAGAGGCTGCTAGGACAAGGGATCCTAAGGCATTGCCAATCAGAATGGAACACCCCCCTGCTGCCAGTGAAGAAACCAGGGACAGGGGATTATAGACCAGTCCAGGACTTAAGAGAGGTTAACAGTAGGGTGATACAGTAGGGACATACATCCAACGGTCCCAAATCCTTACAACCTCCTCAGTACCCTCAGTCCTGATAGGAAATTGTATACAGTGCTGGACCTGAAGGATGCCTTCTTCTGCTTGCGCCTGCATGAGGACAGCCAATCCCTGTTTGCTTTCGAATGGACTGACCCTGAGAATGGACTCAGCGGACAACTAACATGGACACGGCTACCCCAGGGCTTCAAGAACTCTCCTACCATCTTTGACGAAGCGCTGCATCAGGACTTGAGTGCCTACCGGGCCTCCACCCCTGAGGTAACTCTGTTACAGTATGTTGATGATCTGTTACTTGCAGCCGCCACCATAGAGCAATGCAAACAGGGAACTGAGAAGCTGCTGGTCGAACTGGCCAAACTGGGATACCGAGCATCTGCCAAGAAGGCCCAGATCTGTCAACCCGAGGTCACCTTCCTGGGCTACTCTCTCCGAGACGGTAAGAGATGGCTAACTGAGGCCAGGAAAAAGACTGTTACTCAAATCCCGCCCCCAAAGAACCGGAAGGGCCTCAGGGAATTCTTAGGCACAGCAGGTTTCTGCAGACTGTGGATACCCGGCTTTGCCGCACTAGCTGCCCCTCTGTACCCCCTGTTAAAGGATGGAACTGAGTATACATGGGGAAATGAACAGCAAAAGGCCTTTGACCAAATCAAGAGAGCGCTGTTATCAGCCCCGGCCTTGGCACTCCCCAACATAGAGAAACCATTCACTCTCTATGTAGATGAAAAAGAAGGGATAGCTAAAGGAGTACTGACTCAGTCTCTGGGACCCTGGAAGCGACCAGTAGCCTACCTCTCTAAAAGGTTAGACGCAGTCGCAAAAGGGTGGCCAGGGTGTCTACGGGTGATCGCTGCTGTAGCCCTACTGGTAAAAGATGCTGACAAACTGACTCTGGGCCAGAAATTGACTATTGTCGCCCCCCATGCTCTGGAGAGCATAATCAGACAACCTCCGGACTGCTGGCTAACTAATGCCCGCATTACTCATTACCAGAGCCTCCTGTTAGATAAAGACAGGATCACCTTCGGCTCTCCAACTGTTTTGAACCCAGCCACCCTGCTACCCAGGGAAGAGGGGGAAACTGTCCACCATCAGTGCAGGGATATCCTAGCCGAGGAGACTGGGATTCGAAAGGATTTACGGGACACACCATTGCCACAATCTGACTTAATTTGGTACACTGATGGGAGCAGTTTTCTGTGCGAAGGAGAACGCAGAGCTGGGGCTGCAGTAGTAGACAAGGGAAAAGTAATCTGGTCAGAGAGACTTGCCCCAGGAACCTCAGCCCAAAAAGCAGAGCTAATAGCTCTAACAAAAGCCCTAGAACTGGCCAGTGGTAAACGGGCCACCGTCTACACGGACAGCAGGTATGCATTTGCCACTGCACATGTGCATGGGGCAATTTACAAAGAAAGGGGCCTGCTCACGTCAGCAGGTAAAGATATTAAACATAAACAAGAAATCCTAGCCCTCTTAGATGCTGTCATGCTCCCACGGGAGCTGGCCATTGTCCATTGCCCTGGGCACCAGAAAGGGCAGGACCCAGTAGCCAAAGGCAACAGGAGGGCGGATGAAGAGGCACGAGCGGTAGCCATGAGGACTGCCTCCAACATCCTCGCCATAGAAGCAGAGCCATCCTCCACCTCGACCCACCCAAAGGAACCTGAGGACATTCGGACGTTCCTCCAGATGGCCCACCGTCTCACCCACCTTGGGACTGATAAACTAGTACAACTGCTCCAGGATGATAAGACATTAACCTCCTCTGAAAAGAGGCAAATGGCAAAGGAAGTAATAGAAGCCTGCAAGGCCTGCCAGATAGTAAATGCCTACCCAGCCAACGGAACCAGTGGAACTCGTCTCCGAGGCACCGGACCGGGCCAATATTGGGAAGTAGACTTCACCGAGGTAAGACCTGCCAAGTATGGACTAAGGTATCTCTTAGTTTTTGTAGACACCTTTTCAGGATGGGTAGAAGCCTTCCCTACCAAACATGAGACGGCGGCGGTAGTAATTAAGAAGATCATGGAAGAAATCTTTCCCAGGTTTGGCCTTCCAAAGGTAATAGGGTCTGACAATGGACCGGCGTTTGTGGCCCAGGTAAGCCAGGGGGTAGCCAAAATATTGGGGATTAATTGGAAACTTCATTGTGCTTATAGACCCCAGAGTTCAGGACAGGTAGAGAGAATGAATAGGACGATTAAAGAGACCCTAACTAAATTAGTCATAGAGACTGGCCATAGAGATTGGGTAATGCTCCTACCATACGCTCTTTTCCGGGCACGGAATACCCCTTCCGCCAAAACTAACCTGACTCCCTTTGAAATACTCTTTGGAACCCCTCCGCCCATTCGGGATTTATCCCCCTCTGACATGAATATCCCGAATACACCCTTGTCTGTTAGGTTACAGGCCCTAGCCAAAGTGCAACATTGCCTGTGGAAGCAGTTATCTGACCTTTACCAGCCGGCAGGAGACAGAACCCCACATCGTCACCAGGTTGGGGACTACGTCTATGTCCGGAGACACCAGCACCGTACACTCGAACCTCGCTGGAAGGGACCCTACCAGGTCCTCCTCATCACACCCACTGCTGTAAAGGTCGATGGCATCACTGCTTGGATCCATGCTTCGCACCTCAAGCCTGCTCCTGCTCCTGATGACCAATGGACAGTGGAGAAAACGGACAGCCCCCTCAAGCTGCGTGTCCGCCGCCGCAACGAATCCTCATCAGCCAACCCGGCAGACATGGCAAGTGATATCAGGGACTAGTGACATAGTATGGGAAATAACTTCTGATAATCATCCCCCTTGGACTTGGTGGCCATCCCTGCATCCAGACCTCTGTCAGTTAGCAGCAGGGTTAGAGACCTGGGACATCCCAACCACTTTCTTGCAAGGGCAGATAGGAGCAGTAAAATTAATGATAGTACGACAGCATTATGAAAGACTAGTTGAAAACACTAATCTCTAGGATTAGAGATCTACAGAACAAGAGGGGGAAATGTAAGGGAAAGACAAGAACTAGGAAAAATTCCATATGACCTTTAGGGCTTGTGAGACAGGCACCCTGCTGTACACAGACAGGAACTAGATAAACTGCATCCTGCTGTAAACAGATAAGGACATTGCTCAAACCCACCTTACGAGACACCACTTGATCAAAGCAAATACCTAAATCCCCTGCCCCCCCCCCGCCCTTCCCTAAAAAGTAAAGTATAAAAATGCTGAGAAAACGCTGTATGGCGCGCCTGGCAGCATACTTGCCTAGTGCCCGCTCGCGAGTGTACTAAACTCTTTTTCTTTTGTCTGTAATAAACTTTTCCTTCTACTTGTACTCCTGGTCCTAGCGTCTTAGTTGTGCGTCTTCGGTTAACACTGGGTGCTCATTAAGCATGCGGAAGCTCAGGCTTCCCAGGCTCACTGAAGCAGGACTGGCATTTCAACAAAATCTCCTGGAAGGCTGGAAGCCCTGGTGCGGAGCCCATAGCCAACGGGGACTCGCGGTGTGACCAAGGGAGCCACCAAGGGTGCTACAAAGACGGGCCGGCGTTCTGGACGGGGGCCGGACCCCCTGACCGACCACAGGGGCCTCAGAGACCCCTTGAGTGAAGATGCCATGTGATCTGTGATTTATAACGATCGTTCTAGTGATGCTGAAACCCAAACCAGAGGAGATGTTACAAGAAATAGAAATCTTAAAAAGTACAGACCAATACCCCTCATGAACACAGATGCTAGATCAATACCCCTCGTGAACACAGATGCAAGATCAATACCCTTCGTGAACACAGATGCAAGACCAATATCCCTCATTGTTCGGCAGATAAAATATAATATGCTCACTTTGTTAAAGATGGCGCTGCCCACATGGAAGCCTGTCACCCAGGTGATATTATTTGCCCTTATGCTTGGGATGGGTGTGGGGGAGAAGCTGTAATGTAAGCAGGCCAGGTCGTTATGGCCTAAGGCTTGGTTTTAAGAGTAAGTTCTTCTCCACACCCTTGACTGATTGGATGATGTAGGGTGGTGATGTAGGGAGGAATCCCATTATGCCTCAGATGGGTGGCTTTGTATCAGAGACTTTCTTGTATGTATAATTGGATTAAGGGTTTGGATTATCTATGCTATAAACTGGGGCAGTCCGGGAGCTTGAGCTCTCTCTCTCGGTTCCTGAGTTCCTGAGATTAGTATTGGAGAGCAGAGCAGATTAAGGCCATGTGGAGGAGAAGTAGCCAAGATGGCAGAGTGCTGAGGAAGAAGCCAGTTTGTTAAGAGTTTGTGCGGGAGGAGATGGGAAACAGAGGTGAATAAGTCTGGTGAGCTAGAAACCTTTGATTCTAGGAAACTCAGATAAGTCAGTAGCTTTGTGAGCACTGAATGTGAGGGTTTTGGAGCCCAGTGTGTGTTTTTGCTTGCCCACCGGGTGCAAGCTAGAATTAAAGTTGATGGCTCACCAGTTTGTGGCTCCTGTGTTTCATTGCCATCTGTCCGAATCCAATGCGAACCTGCATGGGTCGGGCTGCTGTGATAGTGGCCCCGACTACTGGCTTTACACTCATGAACACAGATGCAAGACCAATACCCCTTGTTGGGCAGATAAAATATATTATGCTCACTTTGTTAAAGATGGCGCTGCCCACATGGAAGTTCGTTGATATTAATGTGTGTTCTGGAACAGGCTGTGGGCAGGCCGGGTCGTTATAGCCTAAGGCTTAGTTTAAGAGTAAGCTCTTCTCCACACCCTTGATTTATTGGATGATGTAGGGTGGTGCACTCTCCTGAGGAATTCCATTATGCCTCAGATGGGTGGCTTTGTATCAGAGACTTTCTTGAATGTATAATTGGATTAAAGGTTTGGATTATCTATGCTATAAAGTGGGCGGACCGGTAGCTAGATCTCTCTCTCTCGGTTCCTCGGTTCCTGAGATTAGTATTAGAGAGGAGAGCAGAGTAAGGCCACGTGAAGGCCAGGAGAAGCAGCCGAGATGGCTGAGTGCTGATGAAGAAGCCAGTTTGTTAAGAGTTTGTGCGGGAGGAGATGGGAAACAGAGGTGAATAAGTCTGGTGAGCTAGAAACCTTTGATTCTAGGAAATTCGGATAAGTCAGTAGCTTTGTGAGCACTGAATGTGTGGGTTTTGGAGCCCAGTGTGTGTTTTTGCTTGCCCACCGGGTGCAAGCTAGAATTAAAGTGGATGGCTCACCAGTTTGTGGCTCCTGTGTTTCATTGCCATCTGTCCGAATCCAATGTGAACCTACGTGGGCCAGGCGGCTGTGATAGTGGCCACGACTACTGGCTTTACACCCCTCATGAACACAGATGCAAGATCAATACCCCTCGTGAACACAGATGCAAGACCAATACCCCTCATGAACACAGATGCAAGATCGATACCCCTCGTGAACACAGATGCAAGACCAATACCCCTCATGAACACAGATGCAAGATTCTCCCACAGGTGTCAGCCAACACAAGCCAGCAAGACACGGACAGGGTGGTCTACCACACTGTGATAAGGTGCCTAGAAACTGTAAAACTTAGTGTTGGCAACACCATTTTAAAGAGGAAAAGTCAGGCTTCTTACCCCCTCCTTTCTGTGCAGAGAGAAGAATGCAGGAGATCCTGACTTGCAAGGGCAACTGGGTCAGATAAGTCATAATTTAACTACAGAGCAAGGAAGATAGAACTTATCTGAGAATCCCTTCACTTCTCTTTTCTTAAAAGCCTTTAGAAAAGAATGTTTATGTACCTTAATTAAGAATTCCTACACTCTGACTCCTAAAGTCATGTGAGTAACATACACCTCTAGACAAAGGGATCACGAGCCCCCCCTTCCCCACCCCAGCCGGATGTGATTTGGTCTATAAAATCAGCCACAGAATGGTAGGGACTCTCTACATGATTTGGGACTGTTCCCCATGTAGCTAGCCGGCTAATTAATAAACTCCTCACAAATTCATTTGGACTTGGTGTCTCTATGTAACCCGCAGATACAGTACTTTACAACGTGGCCTCGGGGGGCCAGGGGCCCACACCGAGTGCGGGGCTCCTGCCGCCGCTGAAATTCACCCCCCAAGGACTTCCACCTCCACTCATGATTCAACCAGAGGAGCCAGATTTCCGTTCTCTGTTCTAACAACGGAAAAGCAGACCACAGTGCCCACAGGAAATGAGGGCCCCTGAGTCCTGGGTTCTCAGGCCCTGTAGGACAGTGGCCCCCAGACACAGGAGCATGCTGAGTGAGGGGAGCTCTCTGATCACCCGCCATCCGGCCTGAAGGATGTGCCAGGGGGCAGGGTGGGGAGCGGGAAAAGGACTCAGACCGAGCTGAGGCTGAGGTGACAGAACTGGGGTCCAGGGAAGTGAAGGCAGCTGGAGTTTATGTCAGAGACCTGGACGGAACGACACTTCGCCCACAGAGAATTCGGGGTCTGCACATGTTTACAGCGCAGCACTGACCACTGCACACGCCTGAGGGAGCCACCCGGGGTCAGGTGGAAAACCTCACGGGAAGGTCAGAGGGAGCGGTGGCCCATGGCCTGCCGAGGTCAGGAGTAACGCCTGTCCCCACCATCCCCGTGTGAGATGAACGTGTGTGCTTGTCCAGGGAAGTGATCATCCACATATAAGCTTAGCGACCAGGGATCCGGGGACCTCCACCTTCTGCCTGGAAATCTCTGAACGCTGAAAATCACTGTGATCTGAGGAAGGAGGAGGCTTTTGTATAAAACGGAGTGTTTGTATCATTAAATCAAATGTAAACTGCCTTACGTGCTATAATCATTACGTTTCAAATCTAAGAAGGGGCCAGCCAACTGTTGGGCAGATAAAATATATTATGCTCACTTTGTTAAAGATGGTGCTGCCCATGTGGAAGCCTGTTGATATTAATGTGTGTTGGGGGCGGGCTGTGGGCAGGCAGGATCCTTGTAGCTGCCGGGGGCTTGGTTTTAGGACTAAGCCTTTCCCACTCTTTTTGATGTAGGGTGGTGCACTCTCATGAGGAACCCCATTATGCTTCAGACGGGTGACTTTGTATCAGAGACTTCCTTGTTTGTAGATTGGATTGAAGGCTTTAATATCTACACCAGGGGTCCCCAAACTTTTTACACAGGGGGCCAGTTCACTGTCCCTCAGACCGTTGGAAGGCTGCCACATACAGTACTCCATACACTGACCACCAATGAAAGAGGTGCCCCTTCCGAAAGTGCAGCGGGGGCCGGATAAATAGCCTCAGGTGGCCGCAATTTGGCCCGTGGGCCATAGTTTGGGGACCTCTGATCTACACTATAAAGCGGGGCAGACTGGGAGCTTGCTCGTTCTCGGTTCCTGAGGTTAGTATTAGAGAGGAGAGCAGATTACAGCCACGTGGAGGAGAGGAGAAGCAGCCAAGATGGTAGAGTGCTGAGGGAGAAGCCAGTTTGTGCAGAGTTTGTACAGAGAGAAGGAGATGGGAAACAGAGGTGAATAAGTCTGGTGAGCTAGAAACTTTTGATTCTCAGAAACTCAGATAAGTCAGTAGCTTTGTGAGCAATGAATGAGTGGGTTTTGGAGCCCAGTGTGTGTTTTTGCTTGCCTACCAGGTGCAAGCTAGAATTAAAGCTGATGGCTCACCAGTTCTTGGCTCCGTTGTTTCATTACCGACTGTCCGAGTCTAATGCAAACCTGCATGAGCCAGGCTGCTGTGATCCTGACCCTGGCTACTGGCTTTACAATGTTTCAACTCAAAGCTTTTAATTATGTAAACCACTCTATCCAAAAAACCAAGCAGGTGCGTCTGTGGTCCCCCAGAATTAGTCTCACTGTGTCCCTTTCCGGGTATTGCTGACAAGTTCCAGCAATCAGATTTTGAAAAAAAAATGATTACCTAACATAACACATTGAAGCCCTATCCTATCCTGCGGTATACCGCGCCCTAAAGGAAGGAGCTCACTGCATTTCCATGAGTCCCAGGTGAGACTCCGGTCCGCGGGTCATTGTATTTCAGTGAAAACATGCTGATCTAACCATTAAGTGATCACCATTAAGGGGCAAACTTCATAAATACCAAGACCGCCCAGTAAAACCATGTAGGTTAGTGTCAGATGCTACCAAATCGCAGTTTAATTCAAGCGGCCGCGGGAAGCTGGACTTCAAATGACTCCATTGACGCGCCCGCGCGTGTTCTCACGGCTGCCCAGTCCCCACCATGTCCATCTGAGGACGGGTATCTATAGCTTCCACTTCAGCGCACAAAGTGTGGGCAGAAAACAGATCCCAGAAGCTTTCACGGGGCTTTAAAGGGGTTCTTATCACCCCTGCCAACTGCAGTCCTCTTGCCACACAAAACTGCTTTTGAAACCAAGCATTCACTTGCTAAAACAAGGCACCGGCTGTTAGGGAGATTGATTATCCTGGGGCCTGACCTACTTGGGAGATTAGATATGGTTCTCCACTCTGGGCGGCAGGGTCTGCAGAGAAAATAATAATAATAAAAAAAAGAGCCAACTTCTAATTTTCTTAAACCAGAAACAAACAACACTGCCCCGGTAAAGTCGATGAGATCCGTGTGTTAGGAGAAGCCTCTGAGTTCACCATGCTGTTTCTTTAGTAATGGGTACGGACTCACTTCCCTCACCTACACCGAGCGTTACCCGAAAGATGACTTCCCTGTCATATCCCACTGAGTCCCGCTTCCTGCAGTGCAGACCACACACACACACACACACACACACACACACACACACACCCTGGCCTGTTACTGATGCTACCCATTCAGGACTCTCCGTTTCCTGTGAGGTGTCAGTCCCCCTCCCCCGCCCCAACCACAGACATCACCTCATCCCTGCAGCTCATTGCATTTCCCGTCCTAGCCTTTGACAAGCAGACCTTTGTTGGTGCCATTCACCAGTGCGTGGGCCTCAGTCCATCCATCCCAAACGTGACAAAGGATGCAGAGGCCCCCCGCCTCCCGACCACGTGGGCCGGGAGCCCTCCCCGTCTCCTTCGCGGCCTTTGTCTCCAGTCATCTATCCTGCTTTGCAAACAGCGGTCATTCACGGGCTCTGGGAAGCGGTACGCTTCGTTTACCCGATACATCAAATCACTGAGTTCACTGCGAAGCTGCTACACTTTTCTATACAAAACTTCAAAAGGGACCCATTCTCTGGAATGAAGACTTGATCCTGCTCCTTTGCCTTCCTGAGCTCTCAAATAAAACCACGTTCGACTATCTCTCTCTCTCTCTCTCTGAAGGAAAACGTTTCCAGGGGAAGCGCAGGGTTGCATTATTCATAAAACAGCTCGTGGCTGAAAAGTTGGGTTCGCTACTCGACCCTTTCTTATTGCTTTTAGTACAATTCACATGAAACATTGCTTGCTCAGAACTTCTATCCTCTGACGCCTTGAGTAACATGAAAATATCTTCAAGATCCTTAGAACCTACTATGAAGATGTTTTCTTTTTAGAGGGAGAGAGGCAGGGACGTGAAGCTCCAGATATCCATGCATTCACTGGGTGATTCCTGCGTGCGCCCCGACCGGGATTGAAGCCACGCGCTTGGTGTGTCGGGACGACACTCCCACACACTGAGCTCCCCAGCCGGGGCTGGTATGAGAATGTTTTAAAAATAAAAACTACTTTATCTCCTCTTTCTTGATTTCTAAATTCTGTGTGTGTTTTAAATATTTCTGTATGCGTATATGTACGCATTTATACATGATAGCATATTCTGTGGGAAATGTTTATAATTTAGAGATGTACTATGTTGGGGTGCAGCCATTACTCTTCCTGTTACTGATGAGAGACGCCACTTGAAACAACATCTTAGAGAAAGAGAAAGGGGAAGGGACAGGCACAGTCTCAGAGTCCTGGGAAACCCCACCTTGCGTCCCCCTCCCCTCTCATTTCCCCTGTCCCCCCCCCCTCTGAGCCTCAGCGCTCACTCCAGGGCACCCTCCCTAAGGCAGGCACCTGGCGCCCGGAGAGCAAGAGTGACCTCCCAAGTCCCTCAGAGGCTTGACTTCTGCACTATACACCTATTGTTGGCTCTCTTGCAATTTAAAGTTATAGTTTTTTATTAAGTCGATGGAGACTAAAGATAACTCAAAATCAATAAGACCCTTAAGGCAAAATTCCAAAAAATAAAAAGGAGCCTATCTTATTAACAATCATTTCATTATCCAAATTCATAACTACATCTTATTTTTAAGAATCACGAAAATCTGTGACTGTCTCTAAAATACCTAAGTGTGACAGTAGTCTGTTGTCTTCTCACGCTAGAATCTGCAATAATGTCCTCGGAGATGTACCGATTAGGTCAAACTAGACTTCAAGTCTTAGTGTTATGATGATACGACACAGGTTTAAAAAGGCGTGATCTGGATCATGTGAAAGGCCGGGGTCCCCCAGACCTGCCATCTCGTTCGGCGTGGCCGGCACTAAGCAAGCACGAAAGACACCGTTTAGTTTTTTAATTTCTTTTATTTATTTATTTATTTATTTTAGAGAGGAGACACAGAGAGAGAGAGAGAGAGAGAGAGAAAGAGAGAAAGGGGGGAGGAGCTGGAAGCATCAACTCCCATATGTGCCTTGACCAGACCAGTGCAGGGTTTTGAACTGGCGACCTCAGTGTTCCCAGGTCGACGCTTTATCCACTGCACCACCACAGGTCAGGCGACACCGTTTAGTTTTTTATCCAATTGCTCTAACATTGAAGGCCAAACTTTGGAGCCCAGGAAGCCTTCTGTTGTTAGCTGGTGTTAAATGGGTCATGCACATTGCTCAATAATGAGAAACACTGTCACATTCGATTTATACGTGGGAAACCCCAGCACAAGTAATAAAACTGATGTGCGTGCCTGGGACCCGATAAGTGTGACTTGCCGGCCTTGCTGTGGGAGTGAGCTACAATCACAAGGCAGGTTAGGGAGGACTGTTCCAGGTGCAAAGGCCCCGTTCCTCTAAGTAGAAAAAAATATATAAATGGACTTAAGGTAATTTTTCATGTTTTCACAAAACGTTTTCTTCCTATAACTCTCTGCAAAGTGGTATTGACACATGTGAGAAAGACCCACACGTATGGCTTGTTTACTTTGTTTTGTCTATGGAACTCTCCGAAAGATATTTTTCCGCTTATTCAAAATCTTAAGTTTTAGCACTCATTGGCAGGGTTAACAGAATTAACTCCACTATAGTTACATATGAATCAATAATTAAAAAAAAACCCTACATAAAAATATTCAGAAGCCACAAACTAAACATGTACTGTAGCCATAAATTGTGTGCCCGGCCTTAATATAGAATTACAAAATCATTTTACACAGTCACCTGATTCCCCTTAATTAGCAGCAGCCATAGCTGCTTTGTTTCTCTCAGAGGCTCGGTTAGTAGTTTCCATATCTTCAATTGTTCTGACTTGCTTTTGAATTTCAATTACATTTTAAAATATACTGTGCTGTCAAATCCAACTGATTACAGCACCCAATGTTCATCTACATAACACACACACACACACACACACACACACACACACACGACATTAAACAGTGTCTGGGAATTAAATATGAGTAAGATGATCGCCTACATTGTAACTTGTGCCTTTTGGTACCTAACCACGGTTGAGCCATCAGAAAGACTCCTAAGTGACTAGATGTCACTATTTTAATAGCATTATAATAAACATCATAAAAATAAAATCATCACAACACACAGGGATGCTTTCCAATAAGAAGCAGCCCATGCTTTTCATCACAGTAACTGTGGATTTTAGTAGATTTTCAATAATATTCAGTAATTTTTACTAAATGTAACGTGTAACATTTTATGTATGCAACTGGATCATTAAGATTATGCATTATGCCAGTAAAGAGATGTATTTGTTGACTTTGTTAAGCCAATGCTTATTAATCAACTGTCATCATTCAAATTTGTTGTGCTACCTTTGTGAGCATGATGACCAAAAGACAGAGTCCTCAGGAGAAAAGGATGTGGTGAAAAGGCTCTTTAGGGGATTTATATTATGCAATTTTATCCTTAAGCTCACGGGAAAATATAAACATTTATGAGCTCTACAAAATAAGCCTCAAATAATCAGAGTAGAAAACATCTGATTATAATTCTTGCCCCTCACATCAAATAATAAATGACCTATAATAAGAAAAACTTCAAGACTTATGACAGCACCTTAAAAAAAAAAAATTCCCCCAGACTTACATAATGAAATACCCATGTTTTTCCCCAAAGGTTAGTAGAGGAATGTCTTATTAAAATTATCATAAAGCTAAGAATCTCTGCTTTGTTAGATTTAAAATACTCTATTTCAAGATGTTGGGCTCAAGAATAAAGTAACACCTTGAGAATTTGAAGAAGAACTCTCCCAAGTCTATATAAGAGTGCCTCAACTATCTAAAATGTGTTTTCCATGTAATACAAATATGCAAGTTAAATGTAAATGAAAACCTGTGTTTCTGGGGTTTACATGGGTGTGCACTTGCGCACACACATAAATGTATAAAAGGATACCGGTTCCATAATACATCACGATTCAACAATTCATTCTGATGTATCACATACACGAAGACCTTGGAAACCACCAAGTGCATTTTCTCTTCATTTCACTTGGAAGGGAAGCACACAGGCATCCACGGACTGAATTATTTCACATGCAAACAGCGCCACCTGCTGGCAGTGGTGTGTGTGTGTGTGTGTGTGTGTGTGTGTGTGTGTGTGTGTGTGTGTGTGTGTGTGTGTGTGTTTTGACAGAAAACTTGACTACGGATTGTAAACGTCTTTTTCTTGCAGGTTATGGGGTAAAAAGCCCTAGTCTGAAATCAGTTCATTTTTTAAAGTAACCTTTACAAAATAAAATCACTTTCCAGCATGTCTTCAGGTCAATATGATTTAGAAAGAGCGTACGGCAGGAACCCGTTTCTGCTGCTAACTCTACCAAGTAGATGCTGAATCTTAGACTAACTATCTAGCCGCTCTGGGTCTCAGTTTCCTCATATATACGATTACTCAACTAAGCTATTAATTATCTCTAAAATGACACTTGCTGCTAGCTAGCTTCAGGGGAGTATTTCTGGTTTTAGCATCTTAATATGGAACACAGGCCTGTGACATACTTTGTGACATTTATCTCTTTCATTATTACAGGTTTGGTTGGTCACACACTCCACTTGAATTTTCTTCAAAAATAAATCTTAATTTATACATCTCCCTGTCCAATTACAGTTCCCCTTAACAAGGCACATTAGAAAGAACTGATTGAATTGTGCATAAAAGAAAATCAAGTAGCTGATACTTTAAAAAACAATGCATAAAGGTTAAGTGTGGCTTCTAGAATTCGGTGTTACTGCAATAAATAAGACACCGAACAGGCTGAGCGCGGACAGCTCTCTCTCACATCACAGCAGTCTTGATCGGCACCAGGCTGCTTTCTGAAGCCTGCCACCTTGGGTTTATCTGCACGACTCCTTCCTCCCTGGCAGTTATTCACTCAGTTCTCGTTTCAAAATGTCCTGCTCTAATGTATACCTTCTTATTAGAACTCTCACTCTCCACCTCCTCCACCTGTATTACTGAAATACCGGTCAGAGTCTTCTGCTCTTCAAAGAGTGATTTAAAGACTTGTCTCAGAATCATTTAAGATGAAACATGTCTATTCCGAGGGCCCATTTAGAAGACAAGCACTGTCTCATAGAAAGACAACACGAGCCACATTACATAATTTTAAATGTTCTGCTGGTCAGATTAAAAACGGAAAAGAAACCAACGAAATTACCTTGATAATATTTTTTATTTACTACAATGCACATAAAATATAATTGCAATTAAGTAATCAAGTTAAAAACATATGAATGTGGCCTGACCAGGTGGTGGCGCAGTGCATGGAACATGGGACAGGGATGAGGAGGACCCAGGTTGGAGACCCCAAGGTCGCCAGCTTGAGCATGGGCTCATCTGGTTTGAGCAAAGCTCACCAGCTTGAGCCCAAGGTCGCTGGCTTGAGCAAGGGGTCACTCGGTCTGCTGTAGCCCTTTCCGTCCCCCCTCCCCTGTCAAGGCACATATGAGAAAGCAATCAATGAATAACTAAGATGCAGCAACAAATATTGATGCTTCTCATCTCTCTCCCTTCCTGTCTGTCCCTATCTGTCCTTCTCTCTGACTCTCTGTCTCTGTCACACACACACACACAAAACCATAATGAATGTGTGATGTTTTATGTTTTTATACTAAATATTCAAAATCTGCTGTTTTACACTTGTAGCCTATCTCCATTTAGATCGACGTACTTCAAGTGCTTAAGAGCCACCTGCGGCTGGTGATGATGGTCTGAGGATGAAACCGACCTGGAGAAGAAGGTGGAATAGAAGCCACGAATCTATATATGTTTAGCAAACAATCCAATCTAAAGTGTCCTGGACACACGCCGTTCTACAACCATTACTGAATTTACATGTAAAAAAAACCCCACGCCCCTTTAATTTTGCCAATCCCGAGAACCTTGAATTGCCCGCTACTTCCAATTCCATCAACTCAGATGGTGACCTCTCCAAAGCACACCCTGTGTGACCGCCCCGAGCGCGGCCAGAGCCCGTGCGCACCCAGGTCCCCCCCTCCGGACTGGGCCAGCAGGGGGAGGTGATGTGACCGGGGCTGGAGCAGAGAGGCTCACGAGCAACAAGGCCCACGGGAGGGCCCCGGCAGAGGCACGATGCGGGCCTCTGGCCACCAACTGGCAAGACGGCAAGGCTCAGCGCAGGGACGCGGGGCCCGGCCGCCGCCGGCCGCCGGCCGCAGGGCTCGGAGACCCGGTCTGCAGCTGTGACAGCGGGGACAGGCCCGGCCGGCGTGCGCCCGGGGTCCAGGGCCAGTGCCTGCCCGCCACCCGCGGTCCCCCTGTGCGTCCGGGGACGCACGTGAAGAGCTCGTGCCGCCGCTGGAGGGACGAGCGCGTCACCCAGGGGTCCCGCGGCTCCCGGCCGCCCCGCACCCGGGGTCTCCGCCCTGGGCAGCCCGCCAAACTGCCCACGCGCACGGGACAGCGGCGCTGCTGGCTCGTCCCCGGCCGGGCCCCCGCCCGCTCCTGCCGCGTCCACAGGCGACACCAGGGCCACTCTGAAAACACCTCCCGAACTCGACACTACGCTCCCGGCCCGGCCCGGCCCCGCCAGCTCCCTTCCGCCCCGCCCTGGCGACCACGGCCCCGGGCACGACCGCCCCCAGCGGCCGGCCAGCGAAACTGCCGCCCGCGCCTCCTCGCTGCGCCTGCGCGACGCACCAGCTCCCGCGCGGGTGGGCGGGGCGGGGCGGGGCGGCGCCTGCGCAGAGGCGGCGGCGCGCTGCGTCGTTACATTTGAACCGAGTGGCGGGGAGCGGCGGCGGCCCGAGCACGGAGGTGGCCGTGCGCGGTTGCGGGGCGCGCGGGCGGGCCCGGCCTGGCCATGGCGCGGCAGCTGTCCCGGGAGCAGGGCATCACCCTGCGCGGGAGCGCCGAGATCGTGGCCGAGTTCTTCTGTGAGTGGCCCGCGCGGCGCGGCCGGCGGGAGGACGGCGGGGCTGGGACTGGAGCGGGCCTTGCGGCCCGGAGGGCGGGGACGGCGGGGACGGAAGCCCGCTGGCGAGGGGCCCTTCCCGGCGCCCTGGGGCGCTCCCCGCACTCCCCGGGCCGACCCAGCGCGCGGAGAGCGGGCGGGGCCCCGGGAGGCGGGTCGGCTGGGCGCGCAGCCCCCGCTCGGTGACCTCCAGCCCGAGCCCCGGGTCGGACGTGCAGCGCAGCGCAGCGCGCCGAGGTTGGCGCTGCCCTTTTTCAGCTGCACCCATGCAGGTGTCTCTTACCTAGAAGCAAGATTTGGGGGGATGTTGAGCGGCACCGACACCCCCCTTCTTTCAGCAGTACACTTAAACACGTGGGTCCAGGCCCGCACGGCTCAATACCCGTTGAGGAAACGCGAAGCCGCAGCCGAATCTAAATTATGGTCTGTTTTCCGGCGCTGCGAAGTGGTAGCGACCTGTCTTGAACACGTATGTCGTTTGCTTTCCAGCATTTGGCATCAACAGCATTTTGTATCAGCGTGGCATTTACCCAGCGGAAACCTTTACCCGAGTGCAGAAATACGGCCTCACCTTGCTTGTGACGACAGACCCCGAGCTCATGAAATACCTAAATAACGTGGTGGAGCAACTGAAAGGTATCTGACCATTGGAAACAGTGTTGCAGGACCTGTAGAATTCATTTTCTAGCTTTTCAGTGGTCAGTTTTTAACTTTGTACATAGGTGTCCAACAAGCGACCATTTCAGATACAGAGACTGTCAACTGGGAGAAAGCAGGTAATAGAAATGAATAGAAATTGATATTCAAAATCCGCAGCTTACCTAAACGGTCTCCATCAGCTCCCTTAGAAAATGACTTGCTGTTTGTGTGGCCAAATAGAACCAGCTGGAATTTTACATAATGATGATGTTTATTATCTGAAAAAGAAACACTATTTTCTGTATATTTTCTGTACCTATTTAGAGTCTGAAGCCATTATCAAGATCAAGGAAACTATATTCAAAGTGGGAATTAAACTTCAAAAAAAATAAAAAAGAAGGAAAACCCCACTAAATAATAAAGCACCCAGTAGGGTTTTTCTTATTCTTAACCTGTTTCTGTTTGTCGTTTTAAAACACCCAGCCTGGGTTTAAGCCTTTTCTGAACAATTTTCTCTTTAGCTCAAGAAGTTGCTTTGTTGGACCTGTACTTGTTTTCCATCTATTTCTACTTTTCCTTCTAGAATGCCATTAGTTTCCTTTCATGTTTCTCTCCACTTGGAATTCTCACTTCTCGTTTTTCTGAGCTGTAGGATGCTTCTTCGTCTTCATTTGATCTTGCGAAATACTGGTTCTAAAACCTGCTACAGTGCTCCTGTGTTTGTTTTTCTTTCATTTTTTTATTCCATGAACCCACTTTTTTGTTTGTTTGGGTTTGCTTAAGAAGCTTCCTTTTCAAACTACTACATCGTACTTTTATTGACTTGAGGGCTGCGCTGGAGTGTTTGGGTGTTTGGCGGGAGCCTCAGGTCTGTGTCCTCTTCTGCCTGAGGGAGGGGCCAGACCTGCCACCTGGTCCACGGCCTTGCCTCTCAGGGTCTCGGAAGCCCAGGACTTGCTTTCCTTGAAGCAAGCTGTTGAGTCTGCTATGAACCCCACCCCTCCTTCCTTGTTTCGGACCCCACCCTGTTTGTTCTCGTTGGTGTTTCTGAGTTCTTTGTTTTGATTTGGGTAACTCCCAATTTTAAAAGAAAAATAATATAATCACCGCCTACTCCAGCTCTTGGCACTGCCACCCAGCCTCCTCCTCTTCAGAGATGGAATGATACAAAGCTTCTGACCTAAGTTGAGTTTCAGTATATGGCCTGGCAGGTACCATGCAAGCTAAGAATATCTTGACACTTTTAAAGGTTGTTTTATAAAGGATATGCAACAGAGACCTAGATGGGCCACAGCCTTAAGAATACTGAATTGTTTTCTGTCTCAAAATAGCAACAACAAAAAACCACTGCTGATTCTGGAACATACTGCCCTAATTCCAAGATAAATTCAGTCCCCTTCTCACTGTCACCTCTAGATGACCCGTCACATGCACAGCCTCGTAACACCTTGTGTAGCTAACTCCAAACACCTGTCTGATCTGGTGATCCCTGGTCTCCTTCCCTGAGAGCCTTGGAAATCAGCACACAGCTGAACTTGGGGGCATCTCCATTCTGCTCTGTCCTCTTAGTGACTGTGTCAGCCACCCATCTAGTGACACCAGCCAGAACGGGGTGCAGACCTGACCCAGGCCTATTGCTTATCCTCACAGACAATCCAGTCAACCCTAACAGTTCAATCACAACACCTCCTGAGCCTGTCGATGGCTCATGTCTACCAGCCCACCGTCCTACAGGCCTCTGTCGCCTCCTGCGTGTCCCTCAGTCATGAGCCTTCGTCCCCTCTGGTCCATGCCCCACCGCACAGCTGCAGCGGCAGTTTGAAGTACAGGTCTGGTCACAGCACACCCACCAGGTTCCCGAGGTAGAATGACTTGGCGCTGGCCCACGGAGCCTTGCGTGGTTGACCCCCACCAGCCTGCCAGCCTCACCCGCTCGTTCTCCTTGACTGCAGCTCTGTTGGCCTGCCCGTCCTCCCTCTGGTCAGATAGATGCTCTTCTGTACCCTTGTCATGTTGAGCGCTGTGTATTCTCAGGGTTAAACTGCAGCGCTCCCGAGTGAGGACTCCCTGGGGGAGTCACGTGTCCCACTGGACGCTCTCGTTGCCCCACACCACTCACCTTCCTAGCGATGATCACGACGGTCGCTTCACTTACTGGTGCATTGCTTAGACCAGTGCCTTGCACAAGAGAGCCACGTGTGCGCTGCTGGTCTCCACCTTCTGCTGTCCCCACTGTGCAGATGAGGGCTGGAGACGGACTGGGTTACTGCTGGGGCGAGCTTTCTGTGCAGGCTGGGGAGTGACTGGTGGGTGCACCGAGGAGAGGTGCTGTGTAACAGCAGGGCTCACCTGTGCCTGTGTGTTGCAGACTGGCTGTGCAAGTGCTCAGTGCAGAAACTGGTCGTGGTCATCTCGAACATCGAGAGTGCTGAGGTTCTGGAGAGATGGCAGTTTGATATTGAGTGTGACAAGACTGCCAGAGAGGACAGGTAAGTGCTATGAAATTATTTCCACTTCTGTGTCTTCTCTCCGAAACTTGTTCTTTACTGAAATGAGTTCTGATGACATTTCATGTGAGGTATAATTTGTTCCTAACATGTTAATTGGGTTTTCAGCCTCCTGTGGAAAAGAATTTTGCTTACTTTGGTATATCATTAATTTATACAGACAGTGTGCTTTTAGCTGATTGCCTTTAGTCTAACTCAGTGACTTTCAACTTGAGGGTTTATGGTGCTGTGTGCCGAGCTGCAAGTGCTGTCTCTGATGGGCTGTTCAGGGAGCTGTTCGAAGGTACTTTTAACTAGAGCAGGGGAGTCAACCTTTTTATACCTACCGCCTGCTTTTGTATCTCTGTTAGTAGTAAAATTTTCTAACCACCCACCAGTTCCACAGTAATGGTGATTTATAAAGTAGGGAAGTAACTTTACTTTATAAAATGTATAAAGCAGAGTTACAGCAAGTTGAACAAGTCTAAACATATGTCCTGAGACTTGTATAATTGTTATTATAAACATATAATAATAATTACTTACCAAATACTTTGTCAGATTTTCGCTAAGTTTGGCAGAATAAATCTTTATAAAACAACTTACTATAGTTAAATCTATCTTTTTATTTATACTTTGGTTGCTCCACTGCCGCCCCCCATGAAAGCTGGAGCACCCCCTAGTGGGCGGTAGGGACCAGGTGGACCAGCAGTGAACTAAAGAGCTTATCCTAGTCTTACGTGGCAGCTCTGAGGTCCTTCCTTCATTACCGCAAACGTCCTGAGCACCACAGTGCCCGGACCCCTGATGGGATGTGCCCACCGTGACACGCTGGTGTGCGGCCCTGTCCCAGGCTTGCTTAGCGGTGAACTCGGGGACGTTTAGCTGGTAAGAACAGTACAAGGCAGTGGGGAGTGAGCCATTACTAACATGCCAAGTGATCACACCAGTTACGTGTTTCAGATACCGTCTGCTTTTTTTTATTATTGTTTTATTTCAAGAAAACTTGATGAAGTTTTCATAACTTGAACCACTCTCAGACTTCTTTTAGTCATCTAGGCTCTAACCTGATGCTGAGGCCGACCCTAAAAGATGTCTGGGTGGGAAACATGAAGTAAAGAGATAGACATTGTGCCTGCCCGGTTACGGGTCCCAAGGATGTACTTATACTCATTTTTTAAAAATCCTTTTTAATGTATTACTTGATTTTGGAAGCATTTCATCAAGTAAATATTAATGTCTGAAACAGCTTTATTAAAACTAAAAATGAGTTAACTGATGTGGTTTCCCTGACAGCACGCCCAGAGACAAGTCCCAGAAAGCCATCCAAGATGAAATCCGCTCCGTGATCAGACAGATCACAGCCACCGTGACGTTTCTGCCGCTGTTGGAAGTTTCCTGTAAGTATGACACAGCTCTTCGCGGGCTTGGATTTAGGGACAGACTGCACCACGGCCGTTTTCTGCACATTCGCATGCACAGAAGCAAGGCCGCCTGCCCTGTCCACCCGCTGTGGCCCACATCCCTACATGGTCTCTGCACTCACTGCAGGGTGCGTTCCCTCCCTGTGGCTCACGGCCGCCCTCCCGTGTGATTACACGGTGTCTGCAGGTACTTCCTAGTGGCTTTCTCAGTCAAGAAAACAAAACTTGAATTTCTCATAAGATAATGGAGTAATATAATAGGTAAACTTCCATTGAGGGAAAGCAGGAGCCTGCTCGTGAGAGAGAGACCAGGTAGACTCCCTTGTCTGACACTGTGGTTCAGAGTGGGAGACAGGGAAGGTGGGTGTGTAAGAACAGCGTCCTCCAATGATCTCATCCCCGATCCAGGTTCATTTGATCTGCTGATCTACACAGACAAAGACTTGGTCGTGCCTGAGAAGTGGGAAGAGTCGGGACCGCAGTTCATTACCAATTCTGAGCAAGTCCGCCTGCGCTCCTTCACGACTACGATCCACAAGGTGAACAGCATGGTGGCCTACAAGATCCCCGTTCCCGACTGAGGACACGGCGGGACAGGGAAGCCAGGTCCGCTGGACTGCATGTCCCATGTCACTGGTTAATGCTCACGTGGGGAAACTAAACGTGACACTTTCCTGAACTGTCCGTACTTGCTCCATTCTCTGGCCTGTCCGGCTTCCGGCGGTGGGCGTCAGCTCTGCACGCTGTTCAGGGGGGAAGGGTGACTGCCGCGGCCTGGGGGCGTCTGTACCTTTCAAGGTGGGGACTGCAGATAGGAAACTACCTTCTGGCCAAGCAGCTTGACTCAGAACATAGGTAAATATGAGTCTCAGGATGCAGACTCTTTGTTTAGATCCCAAAGTGACAGATAATCCGCCATGACGATGACAACATTGCTGGAAGGTTCTTTTGCCTTTTATTTCATTTGTATAGTTTCCTATTTAAAAGTCTCCAATTATTTGGTTTTAATGTATATAATTTACACTTACAAACCCATTGCTACTTCTGCCACTTAAATTCTGGTGATACACAACTCTTAAAAATGTCTGTGTTTTATAAAATCAAGCTTTAAATGACAATGATAAATAAAGTTAAATTTGTCTTAAAGCACTTGTGCACTGGCAGTGGGGGGGGGGCTCGGCTAGCAGCCCCCTGTCGGCATGCAGGCCAGCTTCCCACGGTTCAAGGTACCTGCAGCCAAACAGTCTGCAAAGAATAAACGGAAAATTCCCAAAATGTGTTTTAAATTGCGTGTAGGTGATGAAACCTCGTGCTGCCCACTCTGTCCTCCCCAGGGACGTGAATTGCCCCCTCCCAGCGTCCCCACACTGCGGTGCTCCTGGCCGCCTGGTCATGTAGCTGTCACTGCCGAGACCCACTAGCGAGGCTCCACAGTGCTGGCAGCTCACGTGGCAAAGAAGCCGCAGAGTGCTTCTGTGAGTGTAAAGGTGAGTGTGTGTAGGCAGAAATGAAGTGTACACAGGGCCTGTGTCTGTAGCCCCTGGTGACCTCAGCACGATGGTGTCCCCCAGGGACAAGGGACCACCTACAGCAAATGGTGCTTGTGTCAACCAGGCTGTAGCGCCTGAGGATACACAGCTGAGTGAGCCTTGAAGTGCTTTCTGTCTCGTGGAAAGCTCTGCTCTGCCCCTTTGTCATCTGTGGGAAGTAGTAAATGTCATTTGGAATTCCTTCAGTCTAACAAATGCTGGACTGGAGAACCTTTCTGTATCTGGCCTGTTGTCAGCCTAGCTTTCCTTCTGTATCTAAACACCTGCCTACCCCCGTGCCTGTGGTTTCGTTACATCTATCCAGTTCCCTCAGTTTTTCCAAGCTAATTGTTTTAAATTAAGTGAGAGGCAGAGACAGACTCCCACATGCACCCCAACTAGGATTCATCTGGCAAACCCTCTACAGGGTGATGCTCTACCCATCTGGGGCCATCGCTCTGTTGCTTGGCAACTGAGATGAGGCCATGGAGCCGTCCTCAGCACCTGGGGCCAACTTGCTCAAACCATTCAAGCCATGGCTGCAGGAGGCAGAGAGGGGAGAATGGTGGAGAAGCAGATGGGCACTTCTCCTGTGTGCCCTGACCAGGAATCAAACCCAGGACTTCCACACACCAGGTGGATGCTCTACCACTGAGCCAACCGGCCAGTACCCTAAGATCATTTTAAGGCAGACTTCTGAAAAGTATTTTTTAAATTTATTCTAAATCTTACCTCATTTTGTCATAATTCAATATATGATATGGTAAGAATCAGACTTGTCCTAAGCTCTTTATGTGAATTCATTTAACCTTCACTATTAAGTACACATAGTCTACCCATTCATTCAAAAATCACATACTATTAATGTGCAGAATACCAGGTGCCAGGATGCACAGAACCGTCCTGGCCTTTTTGAAGCCTCCTTCCTCCTCGTGAAGGAGAGGCAGGCAGGCAGGGGGGCCGGCCTTGCGGCGGCCGCACAAGTGAGTTTATCGTGTGTGTCTGCTCTTTCCTGGAAGCCTCACCCCATGGATAGATTGTGTGCTTGTTACGAAAGTGTGATGTCCCGTCTCTCCCAGAGCCAACAGGAAGTGTGGCTGCCAGGGTCTGACGGGGGCAGGGAGAGGCTGTGCTGTTGAAGAAGCCCCTCCCTCTGAGCTGTGGGAGCACCCTGTTGAGGCCCTCCCACAAGCCTGTTTTTCCTGAATGAGAAGAGCAGTTGTGCAGAAGTGGGAAGTAGGTTGCATTACGTACAGGAGTCAGGTTTCCAAACCACGAGGTGTTATTTATTACACAGTGGACACGTTTCCCATGAAAACGTCTAAATTCTTGGGCTGTTTATAACCTTTTAACCTTTGAAATACAGGTTGATAAGCACTTCAGTAAAAACATGGAGAGAGTTGGAAATTCTGGGACCATTCATAGGACATACTGAATACTCTGCTAAACAATGGAAAAGTCAAATGTGGTTCTTCCCCCTGAAAGCTCACTGGTAGCCACAGTTCTGTGCATCACGAATAACTCTTAATGTCTTTACTTGTCAAACGATCCTAACTAACATCACTGTTAAGAGATGCATTGCGATACCCCTTCCTCTCCTTTAAGAGTGATGCCCAGAAGTAGAGCTGTGGATGTGATTTCAGGCTCACACGCCGGAGCTCCTGCCAGACCGTCACCTGCGAGTCCCCGTCAACACCTGCATGAGGTCGCCTCTCGTTTATCTGAGAACAGCAAACTCTGGCTTTGGAAACATTAAAGGGAGGGATTATTAGCTGCTCAAGGAACCCAGGGGAAGGCTGGAAAGCGAAGATGGGGGGCCTTGGACTCTCAGGACAATCTGACCTCTGCAGGGCTCTAACGAGTGCTCCGTGGGTGGCACCTGTGACCTATCCAAGCGACCCAATGCAGTGGCTTCAAGAGAAGAGGAAGAGAAGCTGTGTCCACGCTTCAACAGCTGGCGACGTGAGGCTAGGGGTTGTGTGAGATCATCCCTTAGAAGCCCCATCACTTCGTCTCGGCCAACGTTGTTAACATGGTTTTATCCTATTTTTATGTCTGTTGCATGTTACTGTTGACTTTGGGAGGTTTCTGAGGAGCTTAGTGAGGACCGTGATAATCCCTTATGGATCGTGCATTGATTAAGAAATACCCCGTTGGAGCTGAGTAGGATCCAGGCCGTGACTGGTGGAGTGGGCCAGGAAGCACCTTGATGAGGGGAGACACTGAAACCAACAGGCGGGAGAACTGACTGACCACCACAACACACTGAGCGTGGGGAAGCCGAGATCGCGTGGGGGCCACGCCCCAGGCCCACCCTGCTCCGTGCAGATCAGCTTCCTGTGGCCCGTCCAGGTCTGCCGCAGAGCCCCTGAAGGGACGGGTGTGCACCTGCTCCCCAGGACCCTCTGGGTTAGCTGGCTTTCGCTGTGTAGGACACAGCCACAGAACACGGATAATGTGCACCCCCCTGCCAGTCTGCAGGTGACCGTGTGCCTGTCACTCACACCTGTCCCTCTCCCGCGGAGGGGTGGTGGCTGTGTGAACTCGGCTCTTCCCACACCCCACTGGCCGGGGCCCGGCTCAGGGCTGTGCCCACAGCGACGGGCAAGAAGCCCTCTCCCCTGCGGGGACAGGGGCAGGGAGAAATCCGATGCGCGTGCTCTGACAGACCTGGGCCATGCGCGGACATGGGACGGCGCAGCTCTGCAGGCAGGTGGGCGCGTACCTGCCCCGTCAGCCCTGCAGGATGGAATAGCTGAGACCCAGGGCCAGGTGCACCCGCACAGAGCTGGGTGGAGGGCCGGCCTGGCCGGTGGGCTGTAGTGGCCGGCCTATAATCCGCCATAGCTTGCTCCTTGGGTCACAAGCACTCATCCCATATGCGGCGCAGGGCATCTGACTTGCGCGATTTCAGGTTCACGTTGAAAAACTCATCATCTGTGGTCTCCATCCATGTCTCAAATTGTGTCTGACATGCAGCCTGCTCTTTGAGGTGCTCCTCGGGACCCCCTCCATGATGTTACCTGAAGACCCGGGAAGGGAGGTACCCGGCACAGGGCGCGTGAGAAGAGGCCCAGACGAGCACAGGGCTCCACTCCGCGGTCAATGCAGGCAGGGTCAGTGTTTCCCTTAGAATACATTCATTTCTCAGATGCCGGACCCCCCCCCCCCCGACTTCAGGAAACAGACTCAGAAATTACTAGCCTAATAATGTTGGTGTCTACCTGGACATTTCATTTCTTCTTACTTTGTTTTTATTGTGTCGTCTGTAAAATCTGTGCACGTTCAAGATCAGGATAGCTGTACGAACCTTACATTGTAACACCTGTATCTTCCACCAGATGTCACTAGCGCTGCGACATTCAAACCAGGGTGGTTTTGTTTTCATTAAAGACTCTCTCTCTATATATATACCAGTGGTTCTTAACCTTTTTTGAGGTACCGAACCCACCAGTTTCATATGTGCATTCACCGAACCCTTCTTTAGTGATAAATAAAATATTATTTTGTTCCCCAAGTTCAAGACATAGGTATATGTTTTTTTACTGATGCACAAAATGAGCCATGCATGAACATCACCTTGCTCCAAGAACAAAACCAACAAAGCGCATGAACTCACAACAAATGACGGTATCACTTTATTCTGGCCTCCGTGGCAGAGGCTCCTCCGAACCCCTGAGACCGACGCATCGAACCCCTAGGGTTTGATAGAACCCAGGTTAAGAACCACTGCTCTCTCTATATATATAATCAGCTTTTCTTATTAGAAGTTAACATTGGCATCTACGAAAACATAAAGACAACAGGGAGGAAATACTGTTATTTGCTCAGGCACTTGACAAGAACTGTTTAATTCTCATCCTTTACTGTGCTTTGGGAAACCTGCCTCCATCTCACCGGGTGAGTCTGCACTCACGCCTTCCTCAGATGACCGTAACCGCTGTGGGGGAGAACCAGAAGACCAAGACCTCATCCTGCACAATATCCTCACGGACATTGTTTTTTAAGAGCAAGTCGGGTGTGAGTCTGGGGGCAGTTGTAAAACACACCTTCCTGGTCATCAGCAGAATTGTTCACTAAGCAACCTCCTCGGTGACTTTCGGGGAATTAAATTTTGGGTTATTCTGTCCACAGTGTTACTTTTTTATTAAATATATAAAATTACATTTCAAATTACTGCAATGTCACCATGACAGAAGTCTGCACTGGGCTATCTGTGGAATAGAACCTGTCTACTAAATTTCAAACTGTATTAGTTCTATTATCTAAAAACAGATCTTCAGAGGTCTCTCCATGCTTCCTGAATACGGCTTTGGAAGCCGGTAGTAATAACTGATGCTCTTTTTATTTTTAAATCTCGTTGGGAAAGCCACTTACTCTCCATTAGAGTCAACAAAAACATTGTAGCCCTGGTGACAGAACACTTAGAAAAGGCCTAGAGAGAAAAATGTCCATGACCCTCTGATAGTTTGTGTGACCATTTCACCTATTTCTGTCCTCTGACCACTTGATCTATTTTTATACTAGAGAAACACAAAGTTTCATTTATTTGTATAAAGCCCATGTCGCCTATGTTTATCTGCACCGTTTCTGCTATGCGAGGTCGTCTACACAAAGGAACTGACATCCGATCAAAATCTTGATCATCCCGGAATTTTATCTGCAGTGCTCGGCCACTGAGAACCGGCAGGGCCCGTGCAAGGGAAAGAGCTCACCGCGTTTAAAAATGACCTCGAGATGGCCACATCCAGCGGGTCCTTAGGCCCGGACACGAGTTTCTTTCCGAATGGCAGTCTCTCTTGACCAAACAGTCAGTGGTGTGATGAACTGGGTCTGAGACGTCCAAACCATCTCCCGCCTACGAGACAGCCCCGGAGCCAGGCAAACATAACAGCCGCTCCGGCTCCGTCCAGGAGAGGAACCCGCGGGTGGTGAACAGCCCCTGCAGGCGCCCCCTCCCCCCAACAGGGAGGAGAGCTGGGGTAGGGGGGACGTGGGAGATTTGGGCCACACCTGTGGCCTGGGAGACTTCAGGTGGGACTTGGGGAGAGCCAGGCAAGGAAAACGATAAAGCCTGAGTCCTAATGAGGGGTCCTCTGGAGGAAAGGACCCCGAAGCATCCATCCAGGGCCATGACAGAAGAGTGTGCACAGAGGAAAAGGCCTGAGTCCCAGAGGACAGCCGGCCTCATAATAAGCTATCACTAAGTGTTCATGAACTTGGAGTATCCTGCTGTAGGTACAGGAGCAGTCATTTTCTCCCATCAACATCTCAGATAGAGAGAGAGGCACAGAAATGGAAGTGGATGTATTATCGTTAATGATGGGGTCCCCTAGTCAAACTGGGTGAAAGATGGGCTGAGACTTAAAGCAGAAAGAGGATTTGCTATGACTCCCCTGTAGAAGAAACAAGGACAGTCGGACAGCCTCCCCCTCCCTCACCCAAGCCCACCTCCAACCAGAGAGGGAGCTCGCATGCCAACAGCCTGTGGCAGAATTATGAGCATGAATGGCGGTCCTCCAAGTCTTAGGATCCTTCTGCTTGGGATGGAGAGAGAGAGGAGGGGCCCACACCATTCCTGCAACACACCTTCTGTCACCAGGACTAGAACCCAACAGGTGCGCCTCCCCTCCTCTGTCAGCATGTCAACCTTCCGGGATATCACACAGTGTCCCAATGGTATCGTGTGAGTCGATTTAGGTGGCATGCTGTCAGGCATCTTTAATAATTGTTATGAGCTCCCAGCTGGTTAGCTCAGTGGTAGAGCGTCAGCCCAGTATGTGGAAGTCTCAGGTTTGATTCCCGGCCAGGGCACACAGGAGAAGCGCCCATCTGCTTCTCCACCCTTCCCCCTCTCCTTTCTCTCTCTCTCTTCCCCTCCCTCAGCCAAGGCTCCATTGGAGCAAAGTTGACCGGGACACTGAGGACGGCTCCATAGCCTCCACCTCAGGTGCTAGAATGGCTCTGGTTGCAACAGAGCAACAGCCCAGATGGGCAGAGCATCGCCCCCTGGTGGGCATGCTGGGTGGATCCCGGTCAGGCTCATGTGGGAGTCTGTCTCTCTGCCTCCCTGCCTCCCTGCTTCTCACTTCAGAAAAATACAAAAAAAACCCCACAAAAACAGCAATAATAATAAGCTAAGGGCTAACTCATCCTGCTCCATTTTGAATTTGATTTTCTAGATTCAAAATCCATTTTGAATTTCTAGCCAGAGAAAAGGACCAACTGAAAAGCCAGCCCTCAACATTGTCACTGAGGACGTCAAGAACAGTGCACCTGTCAGTGTTGCTAAGACCAAACCTCAAATCCAAGTTTCTGATTCAGGCAGAACAAAAGGTGTGGGGGCGGGTGGAGATTGGGAGGGAGAAAGGAAGAAAGGAAAACAGAGAACATTTAAAAAGCAGCATGTGGGAAACTGCATTTTCCTGAACACGTGTGTCCTTGGATATGTAAAAGTAACCCTTTGGCCACAGGACTAAGAGGAATCCATGACAGTCACAGTGCTCAGGCGAGGGGGCTGAACGGTAAAGAACTCTAATGTTTCCCTGGGTCCTTCTCAGGGCAATCACAGTGCTTTGTAATAAAGTGATTTCCACAAGCAGCTACAACTAGAATTAAACATTTTTCCAACTGTTGCCACTTACACACACAGTGGTTCGGCTGTTCCTTCATTTATTTTTTCCTATAATGCCATTAAAAAATGGACTACCTTACAAGTCAGATAAAATAGGAAGCACTTATTAGTATCTCAGATGATGTGTTTTGTTGTTTGTTTGTTTTTTTTTACTATATAAAAGATTATATGGGAGACTTTTTAAAATGGTATTGAAGGGTTTTTAGAACCCAAAAAGAAATTAGCAGAAGCATTCATGACTTCTCCTAAATCCCAAACTGACACCCAGGGTCTGAGTCCTCCTAGACGCCTGAGCACAGGGCGCCCCGACTTCCCGGAGTCTATGTGCTCTGAGCCCTACTGCTGTGTTCTGAAACACTTTTCCATAATCCTGGGAGCCGCTGTGTAGCACAGTTTGAAGTCAATGAATTTCAGATGGTTTCGCTTAAAACATCCCATTATAAAACGGTGCTTAGGGCCATCGGCCCTATCAAGCCACTGATCCGAGAGAAGACTCCAGCACACAGGCGCGCTTATGGGGAAAACGGGAGAGGTCCTGAACGGCCACCTCACTGGCAGCAAAGGAACAAACTAGAAACCAAACTAGTTCTTTAAAAACACAGAACAGTCTGTCTCTTACGTGTGTCGCTGGTCTGTGGCCTGAGGCTGGTACCAACACCTGTCAGATACCTGACTCAAATACGCTTCCTAGAAAGGGTTCCCTGGTCAGATAGGTTTGGGAAACGCTGTGTGTTCCCTCAGGAAGCCAAAATGCCCGTTGACACACCATTAAAGAGGAACGCTTCAGAGAAGAACTCCGGGAAAGAAACCCAGGACTTTCCACATTTATTTGACTTCAGGAGACACTTTTGAAGGAACCAGATTAATCATGGTCCTGGGAACATAAAAACAAACCTTGCTCTCGATTTAGCCTTTTTTTTTTTTTTTTCCTTTCAGGGAAATGTCCTTTTTAATGTCCGCCACAGAGCAACCTGCTCCAGCGATCACTTTTTCCTTCCTCTTCTCCAGCCCGGGTCCTCTCTTTGGCGGTGCCGGGCACCCCCGGCTCCCTGGACAAGACATGCTCATTCGTCTAACGGTGGCTCTCACCCCGTCACTCCCACCCTGGGGCAGCCGGTCCGGTTCTCCTCTCCCAGAGACTCCACAGAGCCTTTCCTAAACACACCAGCTCCGAGGAATCGTCCTTGCAGGACACAGGGGCCCCTGACCCTGCCAGACCCCAGTTCCCACGCCACTCGCACCTCCAGCCCTGAGGCTGGCCCCGTGGTCCAGCCAGCGAATCCAAACTCCTGAGGCAGGGGATCGTCTCTGGCTGGTTTACATTACTTTTAATGCCTAAGTGTTTACTCAAACTGTATGGGCGGCTACGTGTTCTTTTCCGGGAGTGCGGGGATTGCACACAGATGCTTAACGACTTCGGGTCCTAGCACTGAGGGTCTGAACAGCACCTGGGATTCGGAGGGGTCAGCAGCCCTCACATTAAAACCGCCGACATTCTAAGCTGTGACTGCAGCCAGCACCGACGCACGCGTGTGTTCTGGGATAGACTGCTTTCATGCGTCACGCAAAGAAAAACAACAAAATAAAATGGGTTACTGGTGTAATATATCTGTGAATAATACATGTTTGTGTGAAATGTCTTTTAAATACTAACGATTCCAGTATCAAAGGGACAGAACACATAGCCGGGCAAAGCGCGTGGGAGTTTTTGCTCCGAGAAAGGAGTGTGAAAAACAGAGGAGTCAGAGATAACGGGGTAAAGAAGAACCGACTCCAGCTGGCGACGGCAGGTCCAGGGGCGACTCCTGCCACTGGGGTGCTCCTAGGCTAGCAGAACATGGCGAACGTTAGTGTCTCCTCGGGACACTAGCAAACTGTCTCCTTGAGGAAGGGAACTGATCAGCTTTGAGAAAGGGCTCTGGGAACTGACAAACTGTCGGAGGACCCAACCGCACCCTCTAGGACGTGTGGAAGGCAGCTAGGCTGTCTGACGTCGGCCCTTCCGGTCAACCTGCCCTCCGTGCTGTGGTCGCGGGGAAACTCCCCACAGGGAAAGCAGGGGTGCTGACAAGGGACACCCGACTCCTTTCTGGGGAGAGCTATCTACCCACAGGCTCCCCGTTTAGGGAAACGCATTCCCAGTGACAGCAGTGGTTAATTACACGGGATATTGAATATTGAATGGAATATACACACATACATATTTTTTATTCCACCCAAGCAACCGGAAAGAAATTGCAGGCTGGAGCATATTTGTACAGAAAGCACTGGACGGCACCTTTACCATTTTTCTGTAATTCATGCCGCAGTCTGGGTAGAACCCCAACTGCCTCTTCCTATTTATCGATTCTTTAACTCTGTGCTCCCTAGAATTCATTATTTCAGTTTATGTTTCTTTTAATGCCTATGGTATTTTTCTAGGATTACAATTAGATCTTTTCCCTTGTAGAACAGTTTAAATACTTTTTCTACAGCCATCAGTCCTTCCTTTTCGTACCAGGATGTGGCGTGCCAAGGTAACTAACGGATGACCTGTGTGGAGCAGGCCACGGTGCTCCCCGCAGGTGCCACCTGCCCGTTGGGCCACTGCTCAGGAGGCTCCGTCCCCATCTGCCCAGGCGGGTGCCGCCGCTTCCCGGGGGGCCCTGTCCCCGTCTGCCCAGGCGGGTGCCGCCGCTTCCCGGGGGGCCCTGTCCCCGTCTGCCCAGGCGGGTGCCGCCGCTTCCCGGGGGGCCCTGTCCCCGTCTGCCCAGGCGGGTGCCGCCGCTTCCCGGGGGGCCCTGTCCCCGTCTGCCCAGGCGGGTGCCGCTGCTGCCTGGGGGGCCCTGTCCCCGTCTGCCCAGGTGGGTGCCGCTGCTGCCTGGGGGGCCCTGTCCCCGTCTGCCCAGGCGGGTGCTGCTGCTTCCTAGGGGGCTCCATCCCCGTCTGCCCAGGCGGGTGCCGCCGCTTCCCGGGGGGCTCCGTCCCCATCTGCTCAGGGACAGTGCCGTTGCTGCTTTTCGGTGCCTGTGGGCTGTCATCATTTCTCATCCCACCCGTGAAATGCAGTCTTTACTGTAAGACGCCCAGTTTATTAACTTAAACTTTCTGAAATGAAGTTCTCTATGTGTGTGCATATCTAGTTTCTCTTTCTCGGTGATCTTTTGCCCGCCCCCGCCCCAGTGTTTTAAACGGGGACGCACATGACCTACAGGCTCTAGGAAGTGGGCTAGGAGGAAATCTTGACTCCTCAGTGGCTTCCAGATGCCCCAACCCGGCCCGCACGGAGCCCGCAGGCAGGAGCAAGGCCACGGCTGCAGGAAACTGAGGCGTACCAGGGAGCCCCACGCTGGCGGCCCCACAGCCCTGGACATGCAGCCCAACTTTATCATGTTATTTATGGACTGGCACAAAGGGCTCCGTGGGCCTGGAAGTCCGGGGCAAAGGCACGCCGTAGCCGAGTCTCTCTGGCTGGCTCACAGGCTCCTGCACCCAGAGGGCCTGGCACTGTTACGCTGGATAACTGGGTCAGCTTGTTCCTGACGGGCTTTGTGCAAACACGCACACCCCATCCACCGCAATCAGTTCTCTTCACCTTTTCAAACAGCTCTGTGTCAGTTCCCTGAATGTTTGTTCCTTTCTATGTTCTCATTTTCTTTAAAAAGTGGTGTCTGAGCCCCCCAGAATAAAGGTGAACCAGAGCTCCATTATGTCTTTACAGACAGCAAGTTTTAGATTCCTTTCCAAAGCACACAAATGGATTTTTAAGGAGGTCTGTAAATGGCTGTTATTTAGGATCAGAGGGTATTCTTCTTGAGATAAGATTTGAATTTGGCAGGAAAAAAAAGAAAACAGAGCTTTTATTTAGGAACTTGGGTCCTCGCCGTAGAATTCATTCTCTGCATCCCAGTCCGATGCTGTATCCACTGCACCACCGTCTGGTCCATATAGAATTAATTCTACTGCCGCAGAATTTGAACTTGCCACTTAGCTGGGATGCTAGAAGTGAGTGCTGGAAAAATGAAAGTAGACGAAATTCCAGAAGACTGTGCAGTGAGTCAAGTTACACCTTAAACTGCTGTCCACTCCTCCTTTAGTTTGTTGTACTGAAATGTGGGGATGAAAAGGACGGGGGAGGGGGGGAGGGGGAGGGGAAGAGGGGGAGGGGGGGAGGGGGAGAGGAGGAGGGGCAGAAGAGAGGGGGAGGCGGAGGGGACTTCACTGTAAGGAATCAGACCATGGTCCTGAGGCTGGCTGTCTATAACCTGCAGGGAAGCTGGCAGGCTGGGAACTCAGGTAGGGGTTGGCGCTACGGCCTTGGATCTGAATTCTACGGGCTGGTCAGGCAAATGGGGAACAGACAAGGTTGCTAGCTGCAGTTCGGAGGCTCAGTGCCCCCTCTGGAGACCTCTGCTCCTAAGGTCTCCCGTTGATGGACAAGGCCCACCCACATGGGGAAGGGCCGCCTGCTTGGCTGACGGCCTGTGGCGGGAAATGCTCATCACATCTCAGAGCCATCACAGAAAGCCACCAGCTGGTGTGGGCGCTCAGACTGGACCCCCGGGCGGGTGGCCTGCTCCCTGTGTGCTCTCTTGGCACCTTCTCGGCCAGCTCTGCTCAACCCCCCTTCCCCCATCAGATGAAACACACACGCACACCAGGCTGGCCTCCTGAGGGTCTCCAGCGTACCACAGACCTGCCCTCCCTGGGCCAGTCTGGCTGGGGATGGCTCCCCAGTGGGAGGCCTTTCCGCCAGTGGGTTTGGTGGGAAAGAGACAGCTGAGGCAGCGGGATCCCAGCAGGAACACAGAAGTGCCACCCACTCTGAACCACTGTGCACAGGGTGGCATGGGTCCCCGCTGCTGGGAGAGAACTTCCATGCTGAAGTGCTGCGCTGACCAGAAGCACACGTCCAGCTAACAGAGAGGGCCAGGGTGGACCTGCACTGTTCATCCACCCCCAAACTTGGCACCTCGGTGGTCACCTCCACGGGTCTGCTCAGAGCGGTGCTGAGGTCTCCAAGCCCTCAGAGTGACACCTGTCCGGATGAAGGCCAGCACCTGTACCGCATGGGCCCCACCCGCCAGCCCTTGCTGCTGCGGGGGCTTTGCCAGGGCTGTGGTGGTAATGTCCCTCTGGGCAGAGCTCAGGCACGCTTCTGCTCCATTCTCTTCCCGGATGGCACCACCACCCTTCTCTAGACAGAGCCCCCTCACTGGGGAACAGGCAGGAAATGCGGGGGTCAGACTGACCCCACAGCTTTCTCCATGGCAGTGTCCACTCTGTTAAACAGCCATAACTGCTGTTCTGAGAGATAAAGATCAGGATGTTTCTAAAGTACATTATGGATCCACAGAACTGAACTACTTGTTTTAGAGGTTCAGGCTCTGATAAAGAAAGAAAAAACAGCCAACTGTGGCATTATTCTGAAATAATAATGGGCTGCCAGAGAAACAAGTAAAATGTATATGAACTATCTCACTGATTTACAGTAATTATAATTAATTAATTATTTAGTTTCTTTTAAATTATCATATGTAAGTTATGAAAATATTATACAATCATTCACTTAATTATAATTCGTAATTCTGCCATGGCCCTCGCCAGATAGCTTGATTGGTTAGAGCGTTGTCCTGAAGTGCAGAATTTGCCGGATTGATCCCCGGTCAGGGCACTTACAGAAACAGATTGTTGTTTCCGTCTCTCTCTCTCTCTCCCTTCTCTCTCTAGAATCAAATTAATTTTTAAAAGTAATAATAATCTTGTCATGCATGATCAAAATAAAAGTAAGTATCCTTGCTAATTCTAAGGTACAGAAATAATTGCAAGACAAGCCTGGAGGGGTTTGGCTCCGTGGCCCACGGCCGTCTGCAAACAATGGAACCCACAGCCCGGCAGGCTCACACAGCCCGCGCCCCCAGTCAGCTCTGTTAGGTCTGTGCGGCCTGTTGTCACTTAGAGGACATTTGGGTAAACTTCAACAACGGAGGGGCTGGTTTTCCTCTGCACTCCTCTACACTGACGTCTGTTTACAGAGACTATCAGGGTAGATCCACGGGGTCCCGGGCTTTCTGAGGTCACCTGTCAGTCCAGAGCTGTGCTCGCAGCCAGCTGTCAAAGGCTGAGCTTGGGGAACATAGCGACTTTCTTACTAAGGAGGGGCTGTCTGATTGTCATGGAAACACGGATCCCCAGCACAGGCCCTCTGTTCAGATTCTGACCCCCATGTATTTGAGCAAGTTGCTAACGTCTCGAAGCCTCATTTTCTCCGACTGGAAATGGATGAAAGAATAATGCTAATGTCCTGGGGTTGTTCTGAAGGGTAAGAGAAATAAAGCAAGGGAATGTTCAGTGAGGTGCCCGGCACATAACGGCTCCTCAATACCACCACCCACTCTCAGCCTGTGTCACGAGGCGCGGGGGGCTTCTCCGGAGACCACGGGCAACAGGGTCCTTCTGACCTGTCTCCTGCTTCGGGCAGGCTCCACCTCTTCTTCTCTCTCCCCTGTCTCCCCTGTCCTCTCCCTCCCCTGCCTCGTGACCCTGATGCACACAGCTCCCTCTGGGACAGTCCCTTCCCTCTGCGAGTCCAACCAAGGAGAAAGGCTGCCTGCAATCTCAGACGAGGACATCGGGGTTCCTGCAGACGGTCGGGGTTGACTTTGCGCCATCTCGGCACTAAGTCGGGAGCAGCATCTGCGTGGCCCCTTCTTGCTCTAGTGGGATCTGCAGGCTGCAGTGACCCCGAACACAAGGTTTGTCCTTGACTTTTGAGCACCATGACTGTGTACTGCTCCCGGGAAGCTCCCATCTGGCCTCTGACAAACGTGCTAGCTATTTCCCCAAACACAATAGAAAGAAAATGTTCTAACTCAGCCGGTGCTACTTTTATGCATCCTTCTGACAGCCAGGGGCCCAGGGAAAGAGGATACCTGAGTTCAGTGATGTAAAAAGAAAGCGTGTAAGACCCTCATCCACCTGTGCATTAAGCAAAACGTTTCAATTCTTTGGAACATGCATCTGGAGGAAGAGGCTTCCCCTTTCCCCTGTGAATACCGGCTGAGTGTGAGGGAGGCTCCTACCCATCGCTCTGCTCTGTGCCCTGCCAGGCTGACCGGGGCTGACTGACCCAACACCTGGCTGGACTCCGGAGAGCCACTAGACCGGGAGACCACTCAACTCCGCTTCCTGGGCCCCGCAGCCCCCCCCCCACCCCCGTTCTCTTCTCTAACGACTGCACACACCATGCCTTTCCTTATCTCCGCACCTCTTCTAAACTGTCGATGCTGTCCAAAGGCCTATCCCACCTCCTCCTCTGGAGCTAACTGCAAGGAGGACCCGCAGGCACCTCTGCCGGAGAGTGCTCTCTGGGCACGTCCTGTCCACAGCTCCTTGAGCAGAGCTGACCTTCCCTTTCAGCCGTCATCACCTCCGTCCGTGAACACCTGCTCTCGTGGTCACTTCAGGTCCGTCACCCGAGGTTACCCAAGAATTCCTGTATGGCGAGGACTACGTCATGTTATAATTGTGTGGGTTTTTTTTAAACATTGGACAGTTTCTCATTGGCAACTGACATTCAGTACATATTTGTTGTCGTAAACTAGAAATTTCAGTTCAGAAGAGTGTGACGAAAATTTGAGGTAGTCCTAGAATAATGAATTTAAAAATTATTAGAATGTTCTTAAATAAAGTATCACAGCCTTTTATGGTTTAGATATATATTTTAATCTATGATTTTATTAAAGTTTTCTAAATAAGAGTTTTTCAAAGCAGCGTAACCAATGTCTATTCCACGCAACAGAGTATGAGAGTTCCAGCCTTGCGCTTTGCTGATGCTTCTTATTCTCAGATTTGTATATTTATACATTTAGATGCATGGACACACGCACCTTGATTTGATGTGACATTTTACTTAGCATTTTTGCTTCTAATGTTTGTGAGTGAAACTGGCCTATATTAATTTCTGTTCTTAATTTTTTTCCCTTCCTTCCACTTCCTTTATATACAGTTACTTTTTTTCTAGTTTCTTATATTAGATACTTAAGTTCATACAAGTTTAGTACTCTCTCTATGCCAGTGATGGGCAATCTTTTTTGACACACAAATTCGCCAAAAACCGAGCATCACTCGGGTGGTGGGTCACTTTGAGAAAACGGTCTAACCGGAAGTCCCAGAACTAGACGCTCTGTGCTGGAGTTCTGTTGTTTTGGCCTCCAGACCTCCGACACAGAGTGTCTACACTACAGCAAGTGTTTTATCCTCGGCTACTGCACCTGGCCGTGCAGGAGCCGAGGATGAAACGTCCTTCTCGGCATGCGGCCCCATACTTCTCTGGTATGCGGCCATGTGTTATCAAAAATGGCTACACGTGTCAGTGCTGACACGCGTGTCATAGGTTCACCATCACAGCTCTATGCACACATGTATACATATTAGATTTTATTAGCTATATACCTAATATGTAACATATTAGTACCTTAATATTATATTATAGTATTATTACCATATCCTATTTAATATGTTACTTTTTAAAATCTACTTTTCATTATATTAAGTATGTATTTAATATATATTACTATGCAATATAATTAATATGTGTTTACTATATTAATATCAGACAAAATATATCTTAAGGTAGAAGGTTTTCTGCATAAAGTTTAAGATTTAATTACATATATCTAATATATAAATATTATATATACTACAAGTATATATTATAGTATATAAAATAAATATATAACCTAATATGTTAATTACATTATATATAGTATATATGTGTATCTATTAGATTATATGTCTATAATTCAATATATAAACTTATATTAGAATTTTTTCTAAATAAACAAGTTTAAGATTTAATAATATATATCTACTATATATAGGCATACATAGTACATATTAGGTGAGACTATTTATAAATTATGTCTACCTATTATATCTTTAGATATAATTAAATGTACAATATAATATATACAATGGCTATTACTATATATAATTAACACTGTTATGCATATCATTACATATCATTTAATCTTACGGTTCTTTATTTAAAAAAGAATGCTACCTTAGGATATATTTGCCTACTATTAATTACTATAACCACATTAGCTCTGGTTTTATTAGCTTCTCTTTGCTTTAGGGTTCCTGGTGTCGTTGTGTTTTAGGTGTCAGGCATCTCTCTGATAAACAGAATATAACCGAGTCCCTCGACAGTCTCTGTCCTGTAACTGAAAACGGTATTCGCAGCCACATGTGGTTAAGGGCCCAGGATCTGGACGGAGAAGCGTGTGTCGGGAAACGCCCGGCAGGACCCGATGGCCCGGCACGCCGCTGGAAGGCACCGCGGGGCGGCCTCGGCTCCAGGCCGCAAGCCGGCACACCTGTCCCTGCACAGAACAGCCCGGGGGAGTCGCTGCCACCGCTGCCAGGAGACTCGGCACAGGGGGAGGCTGCTGCAGGCAGAGCACCCCGGGCCGCTCTACCCACACTCCTGGGCTCGTTGGGAGAGGGTGCTGGAAAACCACCGCCCAGGAGAGCACAGTGCACACGTCGAGCAGCAAGGCTGTGGGTGACCGCCCGCCAGCGTTACGTACGGGACACAGCTGCACCTTACGGACCGGCAGCTCCACACGCGTGAGGACTGCGCTGTGCCCTTGAGCTACGAAGGACAGGAGTTTCCTGCTCCATCATTCCCGAGGGACCACGGCTGTACGTGTGGGCCATCCTTGACATCGTTATGTGGCCCTGACCCTGGATCTTTCTCTGACACCCTGCTAGTTGGCAGTGAATGATTTTGTAAGAAAACTATTTTCCTTGTCTTTGGCCATGGGAAATTCTCTTCATGCTGTTCAAGCCCAGACGACACTACATTTTTTTTACAAACGCTGTCTCATCCATCTCCTCAAGCCTACGAACTAGGTATTCTCATGACCCTATTATTTACAGATGAGGTCACTGAAGTCCAGAAGGTATAAATGACCTGCCCAGAGTCACCAAGGCCCATGAGGGTGGGCGCCAGTGCTCACACCCAGAGCTTTCCCCAGAGCCCTTGGCCCCCACCGGCACCACAGGCATGGGTGAGAATACACTGGACAGCAGGAAGAGGCAGTCTTAACCACGAGAGATGGAAGAATAGTCTAGCTTCTACTTTCTCCCTCACATGTTCATCCAAGCCCATTATACTTAAAGCCCCATTACAGATCCACGGGGTCTCTGGGGGGATCTGTACTAATTCTTTTTACTAATTCACAAACTTGTTCAACAAGGTGGAGAGGGCCCTGGCTGGTTGGTTCAGTGGTAGAGCTTTGGCCTGGTGTGTGGAAGCCCTGGGTTTGATTCCCAGTCAGGGCACACAAGAGAGGTAACTGTTTCTCCACCCCTCCCCCTTCTCTCTCTCTCTCTCTCTCTCTCTCTCTCTCTCTCTGTCTTTCTTCTTCTTCCACAGACATGGCTTTGTTGGAGCAAGTTGGCCCTAGGTACCAAGGATGGCTCCATGGCCTCCGTCTCAGCCGCTAAAATAGCTTAGTTGCTGAGCAACGAAGCGAGGGCCCCAGATGGGCACAGCATTGACCCTTAGTGGGCTTGCCAGGTGGATCCCAGTCAGGCACATGCAGAAGTTTGTCTCTCTGCCTCTCCACTTCTCACTTAAGAAAATAAAAAGAAAAACAGGTCCTAGCCAGTTGGCTCAGTGGTAGAGCGTCAGCCCAGCATGTGGAAGTCCCGGGTTCGATTCCCAGCCAGGACACACAGGAGAAGCGCCCATCTGCTTCTCCACCCTTCCCCCTCTCCTTCCTCTCTGTCTCTCTCTTCCCCTCCCGTAGCCAAGGCTCCATTGGAACAGAGTTGACCCGGGCACTGAGGATGGCTCCATGGCCTCTGTCTCAGGTGCTAGAATGGCTCTGGTTGCAATGGAGCAACACCCCAGATGGGCAGAGCATCACCCCCTGGTGGGCGTGTTGGGTGGATCCCAGTGGGGAGTATGTGGGAGTCTGTCTCTCTGCCTCCACCCGCCCATTCTCACTTTGGAAAAATACAAAAAAAAGTTAAGAAAAGAAAAAGAGAGAGAGAAAACAACATTAAAATAAAAGGAGGAGAGTGAGAAGTGGAAATGGTAGAGACTATTTCCCCCGACAAACGCACACCTGGATACTGGTGAGACGGACACTCGGCAAGTAGCCCTGGCGCTCTTCCTAACGCCTGCTATTTCTCTACGGGGACCAGGGATAATCGGGGCAGGATCTTACTAAGTTTTGGGCATCGTACACTTCACTCTATTGCCATTGTTCCAGAGCAAAAAAAAAATCACTTCACTACAGAAGGAGCAGTCATCCTGGAATTGCAACTGAACAAGAGCAGCAGCAACAATAGCAGAAAGGACCAGTATTAACAGCTGTGTGTTTGTCTTTCTGCTGGGCTGATCATAAATGCGAGGTGCAGCTTGACCAGAGGTGGTCCAGTAGAGGGAGAGTTGACCCGGGATGCTGAAGGTCTCGGTGCAGAACCCCGAGGCTCACAGCTGCATTGGGCTGGCCTGCTTAGGTGTGGGGCCACCGGCTTAAGTGCAGGATCGACAGGATCCCGAGGTCGCTGCTAGAGCCAGCCCAAAGGTCACTGTCTAGAAGCCGAAGGTTGCTGGCTTGAGCAAGGGGTCACTGGCTTGGCATGAGCCCCCTGGTCAAGGCACACGTGAGAAGCAATGAATAAACAGCTAAAGTGAAGCAACTACATGTTGTTGCTTCTCATCCCTTTCCTCCCCACCCCTCTCTCTCTCTCCCTGTCACTCTAAAAAGAAAAAGAACAAGGAAAAAGAAATGTGAGGTCCAGAGCCCTGATGTGTCTGCTGTCCAATGCCTTGTCTTCTCCAGCACATAAAGATCAAATCAAAGTCCACGAAATGGGCATCCAGTGACATTCACAGAACCCACGGTTTTTTATTGCCCATTGGGTCAGGGAATAATTAACATATTAAAACCACTCTGTTAGTTACTATATTTTTATGTGCTTTGGTTTCTTGTTTAATCAAACTTATACATTTTATTTCCCTTGCATATGAAATTCTAACTCCTCCTTGTTTAACCCTGACTCAAATCTTACTCCTTTTTACAAACTAGGGCACATTCATTCTGTAAAAGATTCTAATTATCTGCTAGTACATTCTGTCCCTTCTTGTACCTCTAACACAACTCCATCTTCATGCAAAGATATCTGATTATACTACAGATTTGACAGAAAACCATGTCATTTCTATTGCATAATTCATTTTAGTGTTTCTATCCATCAAAATACAGTATTTATATAAAGTCTCTCTAAAATTTGGATTGCTCTTTGTGAACAAACTATACTGATGGAGTGATTGCTTTACAATATGTAATTGGGTCAACTTATTTATTTGTATTTGTCTCCAAAGAGTAATTGATTCAATTTTTAAAAAGATGTGAAACATAAAGATCTTAATGTGTAGACTAGATGGAAGGTTTCAACTAAGGAAAGACCAGGTCAATTTTTCTGGTGATGACACTCTGACGTGGCTACATCTTTGTGAGGACAATGAAAACACAAACAGGAGGATGCTTTTATAAAATCCTCGTTATCACCAATCAAGGCAACGAGCTGCTCAGCACCCGCTCCACCCTGACCTCTGTCTGCTGCCCTGACATCCAAGAACGCAGCAGATGCGCCTTTCGGCTGGTGGTCCACAGCACTCCCTGCCTAACGGAGGCATCTTCTGTCTCTGAGGAGAGGAGGGATACTGTCCTCACACCAGCCTCCCAGGCAAGGCCGACTCATTTCCTTTCAAACTACCTCATGCCCTGGGACAGGCTGCACCAGAAATCAAGATTCGAATTCTTCTGCTTACTCACCGTCTATCTATCACACAGCAGTAGAAACAATAAAAAGTACCACCTCTCTGACCTTCTCACGACAGATGACAGAGATATGTCAGGAGACAGAGTCATGTGGAGAAGAACAGAATTATTTTTGACATGGAGGCTTTCCAGAAGGTCCACCAGCTCCAGGAATGAAGGAGAACCCATGTCCCGCACAGATAGGGCACAGACCGGGCACAGACTAGGTACAGACAGGGCACAGACTGGGCACAGACAGGGCACAGACAGGGCACAGACAGGGCACAGACCAGGCACAGACAGGGCACAAACCGGGTACAGACAGGGCACAGACTGGGCACAGATGGGCACAGACAGAGCACAGACAGGGCACAGACTGGGCACAGACAAGGCACAGACAGGGCACAAACCGGGTACAGACAGGGCACAGACCGGGCACAGACGGGCACAGACAGAGCACAGACCAGGCACAGACCGGGCACAGACCAGGCACAGATAGGGCAAAGACTGGGCACAAACAGGGCACAGACCGGGCACAGACAGGGCAGAGACAGGGCACAGACCAGGCACAGATAGGGCACAGACCGGGCACAGACTGGGCGGAGGGGTGTGGCTAGTGTACATGCCTCTCCGGCGTGCGCGAGCCCCGAGCCCAGCCCGCCTTTCAGCTGTTCCCGAGGACAGGCAAGCTCAAGTTGGACAGAGAAGTGTATTTTGTTTTTAAAAAGACATAGAGAACCAAAGGTTGTGAAAAGGAGCATTATAGATTCATATAAATAGAAAAGATAAGTGATTATCATTTTTAATTCTAAAGTATCTTCACTAATGTAGAATAATACAGTGTGTCCGTAAAGTCATGGTGCACTTTTGACCGGTCACAGGAAAGCAACAAAAGATGACAGAAATGTGAAATCTGCACCAAATAAAAGGAAAACTCTCCCAGTTTCATACCTATTCATTGCAGTTCGATGTGAGCTCCATTTGTTACCCTACACACATCCAAACGATAATGAAGTTCTTGCCACACACGGGTAAGGACGTCTGGTGTAACAGAGTGAATAATGTCTGTGGTTCTCTGTTTTAAGTGATTAATGTCATTGATACGTTCAAGGTACACATGTTGCTTCACATAACCCCAAAAGTAAAAGTCTAAGGGTGTCAGATCCGGGGATCGTGGTGGCCATGGCTTGACAGAAACCCTGCCTATCCACCGCCAGGGGAATGTTCTATCCAGAAACTCACGAACAATGGTGGCGTAGTGTGGAGGAGTGTCGTCCTGTTGAAAGATGACACCTTCTGGAAATTGTGGCACTGCATACAATTCCAATATGTCAAGACAGGTGTTTGCCGTCACAGACTGCTCTGCGAAAAAAAAATGGGCCTCTCACCTTATCATGCATCAGGCCACACCACACGTTCACTTTAGGGGTGTTACGTTCGTACTCCACGTAGGCATGAGGATGTTCAGCAGCCCGTATTTGGACGTCATGGCAATGAACATGTCCACAGATATGGAAGGTCGCCTCATCGCTAAACACAATCTTCTGCAAAAATCTTGCATCATTGTCGATCTCATGAAGCATATCTGTAGCAAATGTGCATCGTGTGGGTCTATCCGCCGGTTTGATAGCGTGCAACAGCCGCAATTTGTACCCTGTAAAACAGAGATGTTTCTTTAACACCTTATGAACTGTAGTCTTGCTTAGGTGTAACTGTTTAGCACACGCACGCACAAGATGTTTTAGGGCTCCTTAGGTAGCTATCCCGTATAACCTCTACAGACTCGTCACTGACTGATGGCCTACCCGAACGGGGTTTCTCCACCAGACTGCCGGTTTCCTTCAACTGCTTATCCCACCGAGTAATGTTATTCCTATGTGGTGGCGCTTCGTTATAAATGCGCCAATATTCACGTTGCACTTTGGTCACGGATTCGAATTTAGCGAGCCACAGAACACACTGAACTTTCCTCTGTACCGTCCACATCTTGACTGGCATGGCCGTGGGCTGCTCCACTGTATACACGGTGTTACGTCATCATCTGCGCATGTGCACATGCTGCCACATCATCCTACAGAAACTGGGAGGGTTTTCCTTTTATTTGGTGCAGATTTCACATTTCTATCCTCTTTTGTTGCTTTCCTGTGACCGGTCAAGAGTGCACCATGACTTTACGGACACACTGTACATCCTTCTATTTTCTAAGAGTAAAACATTCCATTGTTTCTTACCAGCTGAACCAGCCTTCAGCTGTTTCAGGTGCTCAGCCCTGTTTGTTTTTGGTTTTTCATAGGAACAATGAGACCCTAGTTCAAGTAAAACAATAGCCCACAACTTTCTGACTTGTTCTGTTTTGGTTAGGCAAAGTATTCTTTTCACGCATAACTCTAAAACTCAAGAGTTAGTCTTCAGTGTTGTACTTACAGATACGTCCTAGGGAACACATACAACTATTTTTGCTTTTCAGAGTAAAAGGCCTTTGTTCATCAGCAGTTACACACACACACACACACACACACACACACACACACACACACACACACACACACACACACGAGAACAGAGCTGCTGCCAGGCCCCGTTGCCATCTGCCTGTAGAAGAAACCAGTAATCTGATAGGCTTTGTCATACAGACTGGCCATCTGCAACCCTGGTATCAGTATGGAAGGTCTGGGAGCCCAGTAGGGAATCCATTCACATATGTCTCCTTGGTCACCCCGGGCTCCATGTTTTCAGGGGCTGTAAAGCCAAGGAAAAGGGACCCTTGGTTACACTGGGAGGATTTTCCTCCTCAATCAGAGAATGGTCCAAGTAGCACTTACAGAGGTTATATCCAGTTGAATACAATTAGACATTGCGCATTTCTGGAAAATATACGAGACTGGCTGAAGACATCAATCAGTAAACAAATTCTGTTCAACAAATATAGAAACTGACTTTGTGTATTTGTAGGATTAACATTTTAAGGATATAATGCTGGATCATTTTAGTTCTCTGAAATTAAAATACAATGTTACTTTCAGCAAATTTAATCCACAGAGCTGAAACAAGGCTGCGTACTCTGCATTGCTAAGTGGAGAGTTTATGGTACGCAGCCAGCAAAAGCAGCCTGTGTCAGGACAAACTCAGACCAGGTCTTCGTGAAGAGTTCCACGGCCAAAATTATTCCTATAAATCACAGAAATAACTATTAGTTTTCTCTGTTAAATACAGTGAGAAGGTTCAGTTGTTTTAACTTAGAAAAAACACACAAAGGCTATCCATTTAATCAACTAACAAGCACATTATACAGAGGTACTTTTTCATGTCTAGTGTCTAATTCAGTGTTATAAAACAGGCCTTAATGTTCCTCAAACTTATAAAACTTATATTCAACAATGCATTTGATTTCACTGTTTATTCTTCATTTAAATAAAAAAGAGCCTGACCTGTGGTGGGGCAGTGGATAAAGCGTCGACCTGGGAACACTGAGGTCGCCAGTTCAAAACCCTGCCCTGCTCTGGTCAAGGCACATATGGGAGTTGAGCTTCCAGCTCCTCCCCCCTTTCTCTATTTCTCTCTCTCTCTCTGTCTCCTCTCTAAAATGAATAAAATAAAATAAAAAATTTCCTTTAAAAAAAAAGATAGCTGCAGGTAATGCAAACATGGTGTCACAGTCGCTGGAGCACCCACAGTGCAACTGGCCGGCTCTCCAACCACAGCACCTGCGCCCAGTGTACAACCAAGAGGGCAGCAGAGAGGATGCCTGTCCCTCAGGGTGAGGAGCCCGCCGGCCACCCCCCACCACGTCCTCCACTCCCAGCCTCACCTTCTCCTCCACTCCGCCTGACCTCAGCTGAGTCTCTAACTGCTGCTCTTGTCTCCTCAACCCTCTCCCCTCTTCTAGCCCCCTCCCGTCACCCAGATTCCCTGCCGGGCCCCTCTCGGCCATCCTGCTCAATGAATGGTCACTTAACACCTCAGGGTGACAATCACAGTCTTGTGTCTCATCCTAGATTCCAAGTCCCCTGAGTATCGACTGTATTGTACGTTTTATTGCAAGCCCATCTAACCCTAACCAAGTTTTTTTGATAATTAAATCCTCGGTCAAGTCATGTTAAGTTGATCCGGTGGTCATTTAGTTTCAGCACCCAGTTCTTTGCGCTCGATTGGAAACACTGGGTAGATTCTAATTTGCACGGCACTTACCAGAGCTGACTGCCCGAGGAGCCGTGTGGCAGGGGCGGGGTTGGTGGGAGAGGGAAGGACAGCTCCCCTGCCGGTGTCTGCCCCCCAAGACTGGTCTCGGCATAGACCTGATGCAAAGAATTGCAGCATCACATCTAAACGTTTTCAAAAGATTCGGTGGAAGTTTCAGTTGCATGAACTTTTATGAGATAATATGTGTTCTGATCATGCTCTGCTTTGAATTGATCAAATTAATTTTTATTTTATATCTTTTAGACTTGGGGGGCAGACTCTCCTCAAGAATCTGGGAAATGGGCAGGGGTTAGCCCCAACAAATGCTTACTTTTGGGGGTGCATAATATAATCCTTTACAATGACCCCGTCCTCAATCTGCAACAGTAAGGTGGCCGCAGGACAGGACATTCAGCCTCCACAAGGACTGACTCTCTACTCTCCACATTTTAGTGGGAAACACCACGATAAACATATCCTGACTCAGAAAACTGATTCTTCGCTTCAAGTTTCATTTTATAATATTTAATAGCAATTCTGAAATATTTTATGACTTCCCATATAACTGAAGGCCAAGGCAAGTGGACGTGCTTGTATATATTAAGTAAAATAAACAGTACTTCTCTCTTCTAGAGCATTCCCTCCCCACGTTCACTGAAGGACCCTGGGTGTCACTACATGTGAGGCTGGGGCTCCCACCCCCCTGCCTCACGTCCTCCGACTGCACTGACGACACAGCCCATCCTGATAAGCTCCCTATGGGTGAGTTCTCATCGCAGAACACCGTACCCCACGCTCACGAGCTAGGAAGTCAGCCAAGTTGCCATTTGCCTGTCATCACTGTCTTAAATCTTGGAAGTTTGAACCTCAGAAGACCAAACAGTACTTGCCTGGAACAAGAAGGCATTATGTAAGCGATTCCATTACCTAAGAGGGTCAAAAGCAGCGCGACCATTGCTGATCGGTGCCAGATGACCCGCGGGTGACTAGATCTCACCTGATTTACTCTCGGGACCTCCCAGCTGCTATTTCTCAAGGGTTGCTGGGAAACACAGTTTCTACCAAACCTACAGAGCTCTTACAATACGAGTGCAATTCCCCTCCTAAGTGGAGTGCGGAGAAGCTAGCCCATCAAAGTCAGGCTCTCCCCTGATGGAAGACTGGTGCAAGCAACGTGAGACACACAAAGTTTTACACCTGGAGAAATGACTATTTGCGCATGTCAGGAAAGACAAACACATACGCAGGACAAGTAGGGATTAGGTACAGAAAGTCGGAGCACGGACAGCACATGTGGGCAAGGGGGTTACCCGCCCTGTGAGGTGGTCAAGGGAGTGAAGAACACACGTCCACTCTCTGACCTGCAGTCATCAAAGTCAGCAATGTGCAGACAGGTCCGGCCAGTCTGTGTCCCCATTTGTAAAGGGCACCTCTACCCAGTGTTCGGTGCCCCCTTCTCCTCTGACAGGGAAGAAGTGTCATACACACATTTTGCTTATGTGTCTGTCAATAGTTCCTGCAGGTCAGGGTAACAATAAAATTATCTGATTTTTCTTTTTTAAGCCTGCTACTTTTTGGGGAAAAAAAAATCTTTTGAAGGACATTTTTATTCATTTCTTCATGAGGGAGTAGGAACAAAAAGTTTAGAAAGGTTAAGCATACTTTTTTAGTTTATCAATGGGTCCATTTCTCTTTAGGGATACCAGGACAGGGGCCATCTAAACCCCAATGGGGAGAGCCTGCGGATGCTACACTGACCAGCGCCTTTTTAATGAATGAAATTCTCTAGTGCTCACCTCCGAAGGCAGGGGACGGGCCCCCGTTTGCAGCATGTGCGTTAGGCGGACTCCCCAGAGCCGCGGCCCAGTCACCACACGGGGTAGGGTAATCTCAGACACACGTGAACGTCCACATCCTTGTCACTGCCTCCCACTCTGCCCACACCTCTCCCACTAAACACTTCATGTGGCTCATTTTTACCCGGAATGTGACAAGGCTGTTCTTTGTGTCCATTATGATTTTAGTTTTGTAGAAAATTAGCTTGTTTCTCAAACTTATTTTCGTGGAGTGCCGCATGATATTAAACAGAGACACACACCACTTCTGGAAGCAAGAGTTCCATATCTGAAGCTCAGCTGTCTGATCTTTTCATCAAGTTATATAAATCAAGCCGTTATATCTGGATCAAGACATATAAATGGGCCAGTGATTTATAGAGTTAACGGTGGCCTCTGGGTTTTGGTAGCTACAATATTAACATATCTTAAAGAAAGTTAAACTTTGATTTATTTTTTATTTTGAACATGACTATAATCTCTGATACATGTTTTTATATCTCAATAATCATAATAGAATTAAAACCTGGAATATTTATATACTTTGGTATATAAGGTTTAAGAGTGTGGAAAAAAAATTAGAGATCTCAATACAGAAGGGAAAACACATTTAAGAAATAAATTTTCCATAGTAACAGAGCCATATTTGTCCCATAGTGACTGGACCAAAATAACTTATCTGAACTCCCTGGACACTTTAAATTAATGGAAAAATCGAAGAGAACATTAAAGGCTCATTACCCTAGATGGTGATTTATAGATTAGGTTTAAGAGCCTAAATATTCTGCTGAGAACTATACCTTCAAAGGTTTAACATTAATTTTAATAATTTTAGTTTTGAATGCAGTTTTCCACAAACATAACTTTATGAAAAGAATCTACAATACCACGATGGGAAAAACCCCTAAAGCTTCATATGATTGAAATCTGTTCAGAATATGGAAACAAAGAAACCATGAAAATGGATGTGGGTGGATCTCAAAGGACCGGGAAACGACTTCCTGGGAAATGACACGGTTCACTGTGAGAGGGCTCTTTGCCAGTTCATAGATGGTGGTAATTCCTCAGTGCTTCTCCTGATTCTTCCTACTAACTAGTCATGTATGTCCTTGTTCATTAACAACCATATCAAACTTTGGACAACACTGAACATTTTATACATCACTAAACATCCGCACTGGAAGAGTCCTCAGAGCAGACCTACCGAAAGCACTTCGTTTACCCAGGAGGAGACTGACCGCAGGTGGGGGAGGCGCTCACTCCGGTCCCAGGTCCCAGGGACGGCGGTTTCAGTCCCTCCCGAGCGTGTCAGCCCCGTGACCAGAGCACTGCTTGTTCGTTTTAGTGACAGGTCAGCAGGTGAATAGGTATAAATTAGATGGACAGGTAGATAGGCAGGCCGCTAATCTTCCCCCAACGTATTTCTTCTGCGGTGTGCATTTTCTTTAATATATCCACAATTAGAACCAGGGTTCGTCAAATCGCCAATTTCTAAATCTCTTTTCTCAAGTCTCTTAAGTAGATCTTAGTTAAGAACGAATGAGGGATAGGGCTGTGACTAGTTTCATCACTTAATGCAACCGCTTGGAAATGAGTTCGTTTCCCCTGAGAGGCGGCCCCCGGAGGCACTGACCAGTGAGGTGGCCTCGGGAGTCCCTCGCAGCAGTCCCCGACCCGGCCCTGTGAAACTTCCTTCTGAACTAAAACCTTGGTCTGCAAACGCCGTCCTGTGGCTTTTCTTTTCAATTTTTATTTATTTATTCATTTTAGAGAGGAGACACAGAGTGAGAGATAGAGAGAGAGAGAGAGAGAGAGAGAGAGAGAGAGAGAAAGGGGGGAGGAGCTGGAAGCATCAACTCCCATATGTGCCTTGACCAGACCAGTGCAGGGTTTTGAACTGGTGACCTCAGTGTTCCCAGGTCGACGCTTTATCCACTGCGCCACCACAGGTCAGGCTCCGTCCTGTGGCTTTTCTTTCAGAAGGTGGTCACATGGTCCAAGAGCCTGATTCAGTGTCTCTGGTGTCTGTCTGCCTTTTCCTTCAGAATGCGAGCTGGGTTCACCGCAGAGTCCGCGTTCTCGGGCTGGGTCACAGCAGAGCTGTGTTCTCGGGCCGGGTCACAGCAGAGCCACGTTCTCGGGCTGGGTCACAGCAGAGCTGTGTTCTCGGGCCGGGTCACAGCAGAGCTGTGTTCTCGGGCCGGGTCACAGCAGAGCCCGCATTTTTGGGCTGGGTCACAGCAGAGCCACGTTCTCGGGCCGGGTCTCCAGAAGTCCACGGTGCTGCTGCCACGACAGCAACATAGTAACGCGTGAACTCTGTGCGAAGACCCGGTCAACAATCGGGTCCTTGGTCGCAGGAAGAACATAATTGTGAACATAGACTATTTTCCAACTTGTTTAATAATAAACCATTTTTAACAACTTGCCATTGTCTATTCCTAGAAAATGCCAGGGACTATACTGATCTCAGGCGAAGTCTCCTTCCTGGAGCAGGAAGAGGGAATTTGCAGGTCAGAGCAGGCTTAGTATTTACTCCGCACTAGTTTTGAGTTTGGGCAAGTCACCAGGCTTCCCATCCCCTCATCTACGAAGTCAAACACTTGGACTATATTTAAAAATCTCTGCAGTACTGAAAACCAGTTATTATTTAATTTTCTCAGATCAGTCTAGGATGAATAATTGAAAGATGAAAAGAGGGTCTTCAATGAGCATGAAAGAATTATTAAGCACTAAATTTATGCATAACACTATTTTTAAAAAATAAAATATAAACAGTCTCTGCCTTGAACTAGGCTTATATTTAAAAGGGAAAAACAGACAGTAGGTACATTAAAGAAGACATTCTGTATACTGTCTCGAGCTACTTCTTCAGTCAGTCACTTACATCTCACAGCTAGACCTTGCTTGATTATTAAAGGATTACCTAATGTATACAACTTTCTTAGACACTGGATCTTTTTCATCAAATTGAGTTCAACAAAAAGGAATGAGTCATTTAAAATGAAAAATACCAGTAATTAGAGATCATCTTCCTAAGGTTCAAATGTTTCTTAGGGTTAAAAGTTGATTTGGAAAGAAATGAACATTTCATGAAGACAAAATGCATTATAAATTTGGAGAGAACTTCTGTTTCTCCAGAACATTTTATAATCTAAAAAATATAATGTAAAGAAGCATATTGTATACTTTTACAATAAAAAAGTTACAGTATCATTTCTATTTACTTTCTTGTATACTGTATTAGTCCCCAAATTTTCTCAAGTCACATTGTATCATATCATTTCTTCATACGTGGCTATTTTTGTTGTTTTATTTTAGAAAAATGTTAGCTTATTTTTTAGTTATAAAATCCACAGGGAGTTAAAGCAGCTGAAAATTTCATAATCAAAATCGTTTCTCTCTGATTTAACTGAAACAATGTTTATGTTCTGACCCCAAATAATATTTCTGGAGAAAAAATAAATAAATTCCAGTAAGAGCTTTGGACGTCATCAGCAACAGGAAAGACTGTCTGTGAGACTCTCTAAGAGCCTGCTACTCTTTTTTTATATATATATTTTTTTAGTGAGAGAGTGAGGGGAGGGGGACACACAGGGACAGAAAGACAGGAAGGGAGAGAGATAAGAAGCATCAAGTCTTTGTTGCAGCACCTTAGTTGTTCATTGACTGCTTTTTCATATGTGCCTTGATTAGGGGGCTACAGTGGAGCAAGTGACCCCTCCTTGCTCACGCCAGAGACCTTTGGGCCCAAGCCAGCGACCACGGGGTCATGTCTATGATCCTATGTTCAAGCCAGTGATCTCATGCTCAAGCTGGTAAGCCCACATTCAAGCTGGTGACCTTTGGGCTTTGAAATTGGGCCCCCTGGGTCCTCTGTGTCCCAGACCAATATTATCAACTTCACCACTGCCTGGTCAGGCAACTTTTCTGTTTTAAAGATAACCAAAACCAGGCCCTGGCCGGTTGGCTCAGCAGTAGAGCGTTGGCCCAACATGTGGATGTCCCAGGTTCAATTCCCGGTCAGGGCACACAGGAAAAACAATCATATGTTTTACCACCCCTTCCCCTCCCCCTTCTCTCTTTCGTCCTCTCTCTCTGTTCTCCTCCTGCAACCATGGCTCAAATGGTTCAAGCAAGTTGGCCCTGGGAACTGAGGATGGCTCCATGGCCTCGCCTCAGGCTCTAAAATAGCTTGGGTGCTGAGCAACAGAGCAGCACCCCAGACAGTTAGAGCATCTCTCCCTAGTGGGCTTGCCAGGTGGAAACCCAGTCGGGGTGCATGCAGTAGCCTGTATATCTCCCCACCTCTCACTTAATTTAAAAAAAGAAGAAAAATAGATAACCAAAACCCCATCCTGCTCTTTGGGAAAACAGTGAAAAGAATGGGACAGGGCTGGAAACAACAGCGAACACAGATTGTGCTCCCCACCTCTGTAGTGCTGCGCCCCGGGTCAAATCCCACTGAGTAGTGACCCACCTGATAGACTCGCTCCAGAACAATCTGGAGTCACTTAGTTTGACTGTGCATGTCTCTCTCTTTCTTTCTCTCCCCCCTCCTCCCCTCTTGTTTCGGGAACATTCTCCTAGTTTTCTGGAGAATTCTAGCAGCAATTTAGGGTGGTGGTTAAGCTGTGGGCTACAGAGCCAGACCATCCAGACACTCTGTACAGCTTTTCCACGTTGCAGCCACGTGACTGGTCTCTGCCTTTTCATCCACAAAATGGGAAGGGGGTCATGTTACTCATCCTCTGGGGCTGCTGCGAAGATGGGTTCAGGCACATAGAGCTCCCAGAATGAGGCTGTCACATAGTCAGTGTTCGTAACGTTACTCATGACTCTTACTCGGTAACCCTGGCTCTTCCATCATCACAAAAAGCAGTCTATCACTCGTGGTAGCCGTTTACAGAAAAACACTATTTTCATTGTTAGCATTAATTTTATCTCACTCTTATAATCAACTTGACATTTTCTCACACAGGAATTCATAGAGCAAGTCTAATTTCTAAAAACTGGAAAAACTATTTGAATAATATGAAATCAGTTTCCTTACTTTATGTTTATAATGGTTTCATCTGTAAAGCCAGAGCCCCTCAGGTTTTAACGCTGTCTTCTTATGAGAATCAGGAAAAACTTTAAAACACTCATATTAAATTGAACTAAAAACAGAAATCACAGGATAGCCTTGAAAACATAAACTTATCTTTACCAAGTAAGGTCCAGGGGGCAAGCTCCGTAGTGCCGGACTCAGGTACCTTTTTAAAATAGCTCTGGCACAGACACTGGAAAAACTGAGGTCTCAGATAGACTGTGTCACACACAGAGCCAGCACCTTTTATTTTGCTTGAGTGCACAGATGGCAATCAAGTGGATTATTTGAATAAGAAGTCCATAAAAGAACACCAGCACTGGCTCTCCACTGGCTTTGAAAGCGTCACGTGGGTGGGTTCTGTGAGTGGGACACCCTGCGGGCCCCCTGGCATCCCTCTCGACTGCACATGAAATAAAGCCCGTGCTCTCATCAGACGTGTGGGGATGGCAGTCTCGGTGCTACGTTTATGATAAAAAACAAATTTTCTTTTATGAAGGTAATAACCAACGAGAAGTGGGATTTGAAAAACGCTGAAAAAGGCATTGTCTGAAAAAACAGACAGTGTGAATGCCACCACTACTGCGACTCAATTCTAAACAACTGCTAATAGCCAAACACACCAGAGTAATTAGTAGACACAACTAAGTTCAATTTTATCATCAAAGATAGTTTGCTTGTCATGAAATAACTCTTCATCCATTAAAATAACAGATGCTTCAAAGTAAGAGATGCACGGAGTTCACTGGCAATATGCTGACCTCACACACTTACACTGTCATAGTATTCTCATAAGTGCTGGGACCATTCATCTATCACCCTCTGAAGTCAAGGAAAACATCTCCTGAGTTAAAATACTATATTTAACGCCTGACCAGGCGGTGGCACAGTGGATAGAGCGTCGGACTGAGATGCGGAAGACCCAGGTTCAAGACCCCGAGCTCGCCAGCTTGAGCGCGGGCCCATCTGGCTTGAGCAAAAAGCTCGTCAGCTTGGACCCAAGGTCGCTGGCTCCAGCAAGGGGTGGCTCGGTCTGCTGAAGGCCCGCGGTCAAGGCACATGTGAGAAAGCAATCAATGAACAACTAAGGTGTCGCAGTGGCAATGAAAAACTAATGATCGATGCTTCTCGTCTCTCTTCGTTCCTGTCTGTCTGTCCCTATCTATCCCTCTCTCTGACTCTCTCTCTGTCCCTGTAAAAAAAAAAAAAAAAAAAAAAAATTAACAAACATACCCAACTTCACTGTCTGAAAAAGTCACTCTAACTGCATATTACAAAACCTCACGAGAGAAGCGAGAGATGGGACAGTCTCAATGACCGTCCTGAGACGGAGTCCAGGAAGCACCAGCACCGCGCCTCGCACACGTTGGGAGAGGGGATCCCCAGTGCTCTCTGCCCACACTGTCCCCTCACCCCTGAACCACGCATGTGTGCCAGACGTTCAAAGAGACACAGAAGTTCAAGCTGACAAAACGAAAACCTTAGGCCACTTGCTGAACTAAGAATTTCACAGGGTGGAGTCAACATTCCACGTCTAGAAGGAGAAGGTGACAGAGAAAAGAGTGAGTACACCTAAATGGAGATTAACAGTAATGATCAAATATAAGGAAAAGAAAGAAAAGATGTGAGGAAGAAGCTGAGAACACCGAACAGAAAAATGCTCAGGCACAGAAGAGACAGAGACACCACGTCTGAGGAAAAAACTGATCACGACTACCGCTGATGTATGTCTGGCGGAGCTCCTAAATTTCATGCACAAAAAAAGGAAGTCTGGATATCCAAACAGAAAAAGAAAGCCATAAAGCAACTTAGAAAACCTGGGGCAGGCCTCAAACTATTGTATGTCTAGGAACAGAATAGATGTAAACCATTGAAAAAACGACTGGGTGAAATCCACCCAACCAAATACAAATCAAAACTTAAGCACTCCGAAGGAGTGCCCCCATAGTAAAAAGGGTTGTTGTTCATGACCTCTGCAATTTTTACATTTCCAGTAAAATATTAGTTAAGAGTTTTTTTAAAATGGATATTACGGTCAAAAATGAAATAAAGGTAAATAAATCCTGATTTGGAAGCAGGTCGGGGAAAGCAGGAATTCTTGTAGGCATGTGAACCAGCTATCTATTGCTCTGTAACCAATTCCCTGAAAAACTAGCTGGTGAACACAATAAACGTTCCTTATGTGTCACGTGTGTGGGTCACACAGGCCAGCCTTGCTTGCAGAGAGAGGTGAGAATCACTGGAGGCCACTGCGGCTTCCGGCCAAGCCTTGTGTTCCCCTCTCACCTTTCTCCATGGGGGACACAGAGGATGGCTGGCCACCACCATGGCTCTCCCACACTTCTGTTTTTCTCTCTATTCTACAGAAGTGCTGTGAGGTCTTCAAAGCGATGAGATTTAAAGCATGGACCTCACACCTGACCTCTCCTAGCTTCCATCCCCGGCAAAGCCTTCGGTCCAGGTTCTAGAATTCTCCTCTCTTCTCTTCTTCACGAGTTTTCTAAGCAGAGGCTGCTTCCCTAGAACGAGTGCAGGGGCATGCCTGACTCCTAAGTCGAGGTCCCTGTCCCTACAGGAGCAGGCCAATCCGAGGACCCCGAGCACCCTCTCCTGCCGGCCCCTGCTGCGGTCAGCCACCTAAGACCGGCCTGTGCTGCGCCGAGGAGGGACAGCTCAGAGCCTGTCCTCCTGCAGGTCAAGCGCTGCATACTAACTGGCCATGATTCGCTTTCGGGTCCGACTGCCCTGGGGCCTCCCATTTCATTTTAGACTAAACACTTCAAACAACTTCTCTTCTGGTCGTTAGCAAGCCAGAACGGGGTGAAGTCAGGTATTGGCTGGACTTTGCGCAATGAAATGTTACAGGACTCACCGTTTATTCATTCCGTCATTCTGTACATCTTTATTACCATTAACTACACACCTGCCACTCCTGCAGGTCCTGGGACGCAGTAAAACGCAGAAAAGAGAAACCTCTGTCCTCACAGAATGAGCCTTCCTGTGAAATGCTTGTTGCCCTTGCAACGGCGTTATTCCGGCTCTACACTCCTACATAAATAAAATACCTGTGGGGGATTACTTTTCAAAGATGACCCAACACGATCTCCTCCCCAACATGCTCCTGATGCAATGTGACTCACGGTCCTCCAGAACACGGGCTGAGTAGGGTGACCGGAGCGTCCTAGCTTGCCCAGAAGTCTTCCGGTGTTAGGACGGAAAGTCCTGTGTTCCCGGAAACCTCTCAACCCCAGGCAAACCTCCCTGGGACAAGGTCACCTGAGACTTGTCTTAATCTAATACCCTGTGACCAATCAGAAAGGACATGTGACTTCTAAGACCAGGTCGTAAGCGGCAACAGACATTCATCCAACTCTCGCGCAATCAGGCCCAGGTCCTGAGGAAGCTTGACTGGCCACGTGAAGAGAACACAGAACACAGAAAGCCCGCCCAGCCTCCGCGGACTGGCCGACAGTCCAGCTGGGGCCCCAGCGCAGAGCCCGAGTTGCCCACCAGATGTGGACGAGAAGACGCCTCTGTGTCACTCAAAGCTTCAGCCACCCAGTCGCTCCCGGCTTGCAAATATTCCCACTTCTGACATTGCATTCTGAAAACACTTCTGTCCAGCTCCCCAACCCACACACACCAGAAGACAACGCTGGTTATTGTTTACACATAGATGGGGGGCCCTACTCAGGAGCAGATAACTGACACACTCGGTGACTTAAAAAGACAGTAGTATAAAATAACTGTCAGTTTTCTGGGCCGAGAACTCCAGCCAGTGCTGGCCAGGCGACTCCTTGTCCCTCGGGGCTCTGCCTGGTGGCTCAGGCGGCGAGCTGGCCACCAGGCAGTTTCCCACACATGGTGGCATCCTGGAAGTGGTAGCTGTAGCCAGGCTGGCGGGGTCCTCGGCTGGGACAGCTGTTGGGCACGGCAGGCAGGCTTAGGCTGCGTGGCAGCTCTGGGTTGCTCGAGAGCTCTCCGGCCACCAGGGAAGAGCTGCAAGGCTTCTTAGGACTTCATCTCAAGGGCCCCTAGGCGTTTCCCACCACGTCCGACTGGGGAAGTGAGTCACTGAGGCCAGCCCCGGCTCTGGGAAAGAGGGACCGGGCTGTGCCCTTCACGAGAAGAGCGGCAGCCACCCTGCAGCCACACGGAACCTTCGCACTTGGTTCCGCAAGGACCACACGTGAGCGAGCGGGAGGTGGTAGGAGGACAAGGCTGAGCGGGAGGGCTGTGGGGCTCCCTCCCTTTTGTCTTTAGGTTGAGACAGACTCACCAGCTATCGGGACACTGCCAATTTCTGTGTGTGTGTGTGTGTGTGTGGTTTCAAAGGCCATGACGGTAAGGTGAGTGTGGTACGCTCATTATCTAAAAATGGCAAACGCCATCTGTTGTGTGTAGGCGTTAGAACAGTCCGTGTGAGCTACTGCTATATGTATATATTACTTTTGTGCTAAGAAAAAAAGTTACTTCTAAAAGTAAGATCCTCTGGCCTGACCTGTGGTGGCGCAGTGGTAAAAGCGTCGACCTGGGAACACTGAGGTCGCCAGTTCAAAACCCTACACTGGTCTGGTCAAGGCACATATGGGAGTTGATGCTTCCAGCTCCTCCCCCCTTTCTCTCTCTCTCTCTCACTCTGTGTCTCCTCTCTAAAATGAATAAAATAAAAATAAAATAAAAGTAAGATCCTCTGAAGCCTTAGATAGTTGGTACAAACATCCTGGGGAACGCTGTGAATTCTCCGTGAGCACAGGGACCAGTGGAAATTCCCACGACAAGGCAGAGGATGGCTGTCCTGGGTCAAACGGTTTTCAGACTCCAGGTATGTTCACAGGTTGTGGCAGCACCTTCTCCTTTGTGCTGTGACTGCCGGTGCGATCACCATGGAGTCATTAAAAGCAAATTTAACACTGAGCAATGATTTTCACATCAGCAGCTGCTTTCAGCCAGCCTTCCATCCCCAGCATATGGCCCAGGGCTGAGTTCCATGAATTCTCATTTCCCCAGACTCAGTCATCAGTCAGTAGCTGCTAGAGGTACCCTCCACAGCTCTGGTCAGAGTCCGGGCTGCTCCGCTGGTGGCTCTGTCTGGCTTCCCAAGGTCACAACCCAAGTGTGTGCTGCCTGTGCTCTGGATGCCTAATGACCTGCTTCCGAGCGCACAAGGTCATCCGCAGAACCCACGTCCCCGTGGCTGCAGGACTATGGCCTGGTGTCCCTGCCGTCCCTCAGCGGGGGGTCCTTCTCAGTGTCTAGACGCTGCCCACCAGTGGAAGAGATCACCTGTCACTCAGCCCCCTGAAATCTCCTTTCTCTGCCTCTCTGCCTCAGAGATGTCTTCATTCTTGGGGATGGGATCATTTAGACAACAAGTATTTCTTTCCCATTCTCTTAATTTAGGAAAGTTTTGTTTGCTGTTGTTACATTTTTACCCCAGATGACCCGCCCCGGCTCTGTCTACAATGAGCGACTTCCCTTCCTCACCTCGCCCCACCATGGATGTGTGCTGCGGGGCTTCCTTTTCCTCCTTGTCGTGTCAGCACCGCGGCGGGCTCCGAAAGGCTCGCCCCACCTCTCCAAACTCGTACAAGCCACGGAAACCTAACCTCTTCTTCCCCCGTCAGCTCTTCGAGGGGACAGCAAGGCCAAGTCAGCCCGCCTCCTGTGTTCACGGGTGCTGCCGGGGAGAGGGGCGTATGTAGGAACAGCGTGTCTGTTCCCACATCTCAGGAACGAAGGAGAATCAGGGCACGCGCCACAGGCCGCCATGACTCGGGACCTGGCCTCCACCCCGAGGCCTCAACGCAATCCTAACGGTCACCACGGTCACCGTGCAGGGTCTGGTTTATGACACCTGGGTGTGTGGCGGGGAGGGGGACAGGGGAAGCTGTGTCCAGCGCTCATCCTTCAGCACGGCAAAGTGGCCGCACAGCCCCGAACCCCAGAGGTCACCTCTCCTGGCTCGTTTCTGACTAGGCCTCGGTCCCGGAGGAGCTGGCTGTGGTGAACACAGTGCTCAGGGCTCAGGTTGCTCTCATCCTTTAATGCACCAAGTGTTCTTGCTCCAAGAGGGAGAAGGTTACTTGCTTGTTAGGAAAACAAGCATTACAATTGTTTGACAAAACCCAACTGGAATTAGTTATGAAAGGTCATAAAAACAGGCACATGTTTTCACAGGGCTTATTAAAATGCAAAATGTCTATAAATAGTAAAATAATCCCGGCAGTGTTCCACAGCGTGAAGTCTTGCTCGAGAGTCTGTTTAATGTAAAAGAGATTAAATTAACTCATGCTGAAAAGGTGATTAATTACACACTAATCTGTTACTGAAAACTCCCCAAGTAAGGGCTTCGATCTGTTACATTTCAAACTTGATTTATATATATTTTTGCAGTCATTGAAACACTCGGATTAAAAGTGGGCATGGTGATGCGACCATCACAGTTGTTAGGATACAGCTGAATCCTGTTTCAAGCTTCCAAAAGAGGTGCTTTACAATAAGTGCCCCTTAGAACAAAATGACACCTACCTGCCTCTGGGAAGTGCTAACATGTTGCTAGTGCTGCCTGACTTTTGCAAGGAAGTATCAGAGCTGTAAAACGTGTGCAGAAAAAGGAAACATTTCTGAAGGTCTACAATGCCTTGCCGTAGAGAACCTCACCTTTCACACCAATTTCTGACATGATTTATTCTGATTTTACAAATGTGACATCGGGAGTCGGGGGTTAAAAGCCCTTGTCCACGTCTGCGCGTAGAGGACGTTTGTATTCCACCCAGATCTAACGCCTGCGCCCTTCCCCACCGCGAAGCTTAGGCCTCTGTGGTTTACCGTCTGGGACACTCCGGGGCTGGCTCTCCTCTGAGCTCAGCCCTCTCCAAAGTCAGGTCCCTGAGTGACTTGCCCCTGAAAATGAGGAACCTGAAGGGACCGAAACAGCAGTGTCCCACAGACCCGGGGCGTGCGAGGCTGAGCTGTCCACCAGCCCCCGTCTGTCCACTTGGGTGTTGGCTTTGTTGGTCAGCTTTCGCCTGCTGCGTCCTCTACCGTGTCAGCTCAGTGAGGACAGGCCACAGCTGTCTTTCTCCCTGCAGGAGAGCCGGACCTGAGCTCAGGCTTGACGTTTAACAGACAATGCAGTAAACAGGAGGGGGTTCCAAGTGATTCCCAGCCTTTCCCCCTCACTGCACTGCCTCTCAGCAACCACTAGTTCTATTTTAAAAATTGTTGTGTTCACTGATTACCCAAATTAAAAGTGTTAAAGATAAAACAAGAACAAAATCTCCTGACGGGACGCTTTCCAGCGCCAGGACTGACCTTCTCATACAACGCTTTCTGGTTTCTCGCACCACTTGAAAATCAAGATGTTTCAAAGCCCAGCAATAAAATACGTGAGCTTATCTACCTTCTAAGAAAGTCAGCCCACAGCAACTAGGGCGGAGACCACCGCCACAGGCCGTGTGGTCTGCAGAGGGTGCAGCTCACCCATTCCATCTTGTCCGGGGCCGGGCTGGCGGAACTGTGTGCGCGTGGGCAACACACGTGTGTGGCGTGTGACTGCGTGGTCTTGGGCAATGAAATGAGCTCAGGCACGGCTGTCTGCAGAGTCCCAGGACCAGCAGGACACAGTCCTGCCCTCTGGAGACACACAGCGGGGTCGGTCACTGCAACCTGATGTTCGTCTTCATGTCTGAGATAGACACAGATGGCCACCGGTCTCCCGGGGACACAGAGCTCGCGGTACACAGGGCAGAGGAGGGAATCCAGAGCAGTGAGCTTACACGTCTGTTACACTTTTATTACTGCCATCAGCTGCAGTGCGGGGTGTGTTCCATGGCTGACCTCCAGGGCGGGCGTGACTGCGGGGCACGACCTCTCACTCCTCACTGGTCCCCACCCCGGCTACCCATCAAGGCCCAGCATCAAAGCCCAGGGGAGGGTACGGAAGTGTCCTTCGTCCCCCCCCCACACACCCCCGCTGACAGGAGGGGAGGCTCTGGGAAAACAGGAACAATGACACCTGTGGCTGAAAGGACCGTAGCCCACAGACCACGAGTGCCCTCAGGGGGAGCGGCATACAGTTTGCTGCCACCATGCATCAGGTGGCATTTAGGTCGGAGATGTCACTTGGTGCGGCCTGTGCGGTTTGCCCGTCGTAGGGCGAGTCTCACGGTTAAACTGTCCAGTTTTATGGCCTTCGAGTCCAGCATGAGAGGGTCTGTGCAGCCCTCGGACAGAGGCAGCAGTCTCAGAGAGGGTCTCGCTGTCCAGTGAATTTCACGGTAACACTGCTTATTATAGTCACACCCTCAGTGCACTGTCTCAGAGTTGAGACCGGTGGGATGCCGGGCTACCCACAGAGGTCACACCAACGTGACTGCAGCCTTAAAGAGATCGCACAATGCTTCCTTTCCTCTCTCCACTTTCTTTTTCTCCTTTTCCCCCTTTTCTAATACATGAAAAATATGTTAAACCATTTTTACCCTTGAGTTCCTCTCGAGGCAACCCCACTGAAACGCTCCCCGCTCCGTGGTGATGTGGCACCCTCTGTCCCGGGTTCCCACGCAGCGGTGCGCTGGCACTGTGGGCTCTGGTGGCACTCCCCGGGTTCTGCCCCCAGCTCTGTGGAGAGCACGCAGGGCACGGCCACCCCACCTGAAGTGGAGAAACAGACACAAGACAGAGCCTGTCTGGGCTCCCTGCCAAGCATAAAGGCCTCCCGCTAATAAAGCCAGCCGTCCTGGGTCACCCCCGCCCCATAGAGCACGAACGGGCAGTCACTGGAGGTTTCCTTAGGACACAGTTTAGTCACCTGTCTGTCCTCTCCTTTCCTCCTTCCCTTTCCACTCCTTTCTTTCTTCCTTTCCTGGTGGAAGATATTTTCTATCCAGAAAAGAAATTCAGTTGTTTGATTTGGCATAAGTCAAAATTGTTTAATTCATATTTATCTATGACTTTTCCTTTTGATTTATATTGTAACCATTATCATATTTCTAACCTTAAAATACCCTGTTGACTAAACTGTTTACCTGTTTAACCTTTACTTTCCTTTAAAAACATTTTACCCTTAGAATTTTATATCTATCTATTTTACCTTTCCCTTTCATTTTCTAGTCTCCACTCTTCATCTTTAGTTTTGTTGACCTCTACAACTGGGCATCACTGCCCGAAGGTGCGGGTCAATCAGACCCTCACTCCTCCGTAAAGGTCTGTCTACTTTACAGCAGTGGTTCTTAACCTTTTTTGAAGTACCAAACCCACCAGTTTCATATGCGCATTCACCGAACCCTTCTTTAATGACAAATAAAATATGATTTTTTTTCCAAATTCAAGACATAGGTATATGTTTTTTTACTGGTGCACAAAATGAGCCATGCATGAACATCACCTTGCTCAAAGAACAAAACCAACAAAGTGCGTGAACTCACAACAAATTACGGTATTACTTTATTCTGGCCTCCGCGGCAGAGGCTTCTCTGAACACCTGAGACCGACTCATCGAACCCCTAGCTTAAGAACCACTGACTTACAGGAACTGCTAAGACTGCCTGTCCTTCGGGTCCTAACACCCCTTGGGCACCCAGCAGCAAGCGAGCAGTGTTTGAACACACCCCGCTCTGGGTTCTGGAGGTTCATCTATGGGAGGAGCTGTAACTTCAGACCTTTCTTCCACTGAACATCCCCCCCTCACTCCATCTGGCCCACATTCTGGGGGGTGCCGGGACCCTGAACACATGGCCCACGCCTCCACGTCTATCTCTTCCTCCTTACCCCTTTCTGCTCAGTGTTGTCGGACGTCACGTCTTACACGTCCGCTCACTCACGTCTTTTTCAGCTGTTTTTCTTCTGCAAATGGAGACTGTCATGTTTGTAATTATGCCATCTCCCTTAGACTCACATTCTCCGACTTGTGTCATTCCTGTCAGTTTTTATGATGATCTCGTCGACACAGGACATTACTACTGCTGCCCACTCCTGTTGGACAAGCCCCTAACTGTATCCCGCGGCTGTGACAGTTTTGTTTACAGCTCTTCGGAGATGTATGATGTTGATTCTGACTCCCTGAGCTGACACTTCTGCTCAGTCCGTTTCCTTTCGCTGAGTCGGGGACCTCTCTCCCACGTGACGAGGGACCCCTGGACCAAGGCGTTGGCAGCAACCGAGGATGAGAGATTTTTTTCCTTTTCTTCTTGGGTTCTCACAATTCTCTGGCCGGGAAGGAGCCTGGCTGGAGGGGAGTGGTGGGCCAGGGACCCAGAGCTGGCCAGCAGCACCCCAAGTCTGTCTGTCTGTCTGTCTGTCTCTCTCTCTCTCTCTCTCTCTCACACACACACACACACACAGATACATTTGTTTATAGATGCAAAACATCTAAATTTTTAATAGGAGGACTCCTAGAGAGTAGAAGTCGTTTTCTTTTTACTTTTTGTATTCATATTACTTGAATATTTTACATTCATGTAATCCTATTTAAATTTAAAACAACTATTAAAATGGAAAGAAATGTGACTTTTGCGATAGACACATTTCTCTGAATACTCAATTTTACAAGCCAATAGGATTCTGCACCTGGACCGACCCGCTCTAGCTGCTGCTGGCATACATTTCACATGAACTGCTCCTTGGAGCCATGCCTCCACCTTTGTTAAGGAAAGTTACGGAACCTGCTGAGCTTCCTTCCGACAGGTTTCTGTGAAACCGTTGTTTTTGAACCTGTGCACGTGGGCAGGAAAACAAGTCATCAGGCTCTAACCTGGTACTTGCATGCCAGGAATGTAACAGAGGTCTCCTGAGCCGTGGCCTTGTTCGTGTCGTCATGAGTTTGCGAATCTCGTCCCTACTCGTTTCCATGTTCACAGCGGCGCCCTGGGCCAAGCCGCCAGTGCTGTGAGCAAGCAGAACCTGGCAGTGAAAGCGTCTCTCCTATTCTCCCACCCCTCCCTCCATCCATGTTCTCCGTAACGTTTCCTTCACTGCAATTTCCTCACTTTCCTTATTTTGTATATTTTTCTAAGTTGCCTGAAATCCTTCTTAAAACAAAGCAGGGTATAAATAACTAAAAGTCATAAATATGCAAAGCAAACAGTGCTAGGGCACAGTGACATTTCCATTTAAGTTCTAAATATTACGTGTTTCACTCCAGTCCGAATGCCCCTGATACTTCACTACCCCTCCACGGCCCTTAGAATGCCACTGTTCTCAATGCACTGCGCAGTCTGGTTGGCGTGCCATGGAGCTCTGATGGGAAGGCTGTTCAGGGAAGGGGCTGAACTTCACCACGACCTTCAGAGGGCCCCAGGGGAGGAGTGTCGTCAGGAGGACAGTACAGAGAAGAGGTCTTATGTGTCACATGATTAATAAACAACGTGGAACGCAAGTTGTCATCCGCATTCTCCACGAGTCAGATCCCAAACTAGATGACCATCCACTGGGACCTGCTGAACTCATTCCCGCTATGCTGCTACCAAGTCCCAGTAACATGCAGAAGGGTCCAGAGCACCATCAATAAAATGAAAGTTGACTTTTAGTAAAACTACCCTGAGAGAGAAACATCTAAAATATTCTTTCCTATCTCTTTGCAAACTATGTCGTGACAAAGAGGAGTTTACTGCATCATACGAGCTGGGCCTATGGATTAACAAAGAACAAGGGGTAGAAACGAAAACTCTTAACAAAACTGAAAAGGTCGTAATCCCAACCATAAATTGTGAAGGTCACCTGCTACACGCAGGGACAATGCCTCACACCAGCAGGTACCTCTCCAGATGTCCTGCAGGGTGTGGAGCAGGAAAAGGTAGCGGAGGAAGGTCCAGGAAGCCTCAGCAACTGTGGGCCGGTGGCATTGGTGAGCTCTGCTGGGCCCTGTCCCACCCGCAGGCCCGCAGACTGAGGACCCAGGGAGATACTGGTCACACTCACTGCCCTATGCCCCGAGGCCCAGCAGCTGGAGAGGGGACAAGGACAATCACATGCAGCAGAGTCCCGAGCCGGCTGATGAGAGAACTAAATAAACCCAAGTGCACATTTGGGAAAGCACCGTCCGTCTGTCCAGGCGAAGGCGGTGGGGGCCCGGAGGAGACCCAGTGCCCCCTGAGGCAGGCGTCTTAGGGACGGGGCGCACAGAGGACGCAGACAGCTGCCCTGCCTCAGGTTCCCCATTTCTCTCACACAGCTGCTGAGTGAACAGCGTCCACATTCAAAACAGAGTAATGGCCAAAGAGAGACCATAAGAGAACCTAAACATAGACCCCAAAAAAAACAAGAAGAAGAGGGAGAAAGAAAAGAGCGTGGCGGTTACGGTTATACCGCAGAGGAAGAACAAGCAGGTGGACTCCGGCCTCTCTCGGAGGTCACCCTCCAAGGCGGAAGCTTGGCAACGGGAAGCCTCACTTCCCAGTGGACATGCACGTGAAGTTCAGGATGATGTGCTTCCAGCAGCTGCTGTGTGTGAAACTCGAATTCGGAACTGAGGGAGTCAGGAGAGACCGTGGAACAGAGCAGCTCTTCTGCTGGTGTGGGCCAGGCCAGCGCACTTGTCCTCCGGTCAGCAGGGACGCCAGCTACACTGGCCACCAGTCCTGTCCTGTGGCCTTGGGGATCAGTTCTGGACATGCAGGCTAGAACCTCCCTCTCCAGTTCTTCCAGTATTTCTATAGCCCAGATAATATGTTACAGTAAACCCCTTCATTGCATAGGCTACACTCTGTCCCAGCAACCGTGTGCCTGTGCAACAGAGTATCACAGCCCCAGCCACCTGGGACACCCCTTCAGTGCATAGGCTACACTCTGTCCCAGCAACCGTGTGCCTGTGCAACAGAGTATCACAGCCCCAGCCACCTAAGACACCCCTTCAGTGCATAGGCTACACTGTGTCCCAGCAACCGTGTGCCTCTACAACAGAGTATCACAGCCCCAGCCACCTGGGGCGCCCCTTCAGTGCATAGGCTACACTCTGTCCCAGCAACCGTGTGCCTGTGCAACAGAGTATCACAGCCCCAGCCACCTAAGACACCCCTTCAGTGCATAGGCTACACTGTGTCCCAGCAACTGTGTGCCTCTACAACAGAGTATCACAGCCCCAGCCACCTGGGACACCCCTTCAGTGCATAGGCTACACTGTGTCCCAGCAACCGTGTGCCTGTGCAACAGAGTATCACAGCCCCAGCCACCTAAGACACCCCTTCAGTGCATAGGCTACACTGTGTCCCAGCAACCGTGTGCCTCTACAACAGAGTATCACAGCCCCAGCCCCCTGGGACACCCTTCATTGCATAGGCTACACTCTGTCCAGCATCTGTGTGCCTCTACAACAGAGTATCACAGCCCCAGCCACCTGGGGCGCCCCTTCAGTGCACAGGCTACACTGTGTCCCAGCAACTGTGTGCCTCTACAACAGAGTATTACAGCCCCAGCCACCTGGGACACCCCTTCAGTGCATAGGCTACACTGTGTCCCAGCAACTGTGTGCCTGTGCAACAGAGTATCACAGCCCCAGCCACCTGGGACGTGCTATCCCAGCTAAGCAGCTTTCAGCAGAGGGTCTCCCCCTAAAACTAAGTGGTGGGGCCCGGGGAAGTCCATGGCATGCGTCGGTGAAATAGTTATTCAGTCATCACCTGTGACCACCTGTTACGAAGTGCATTTTAGTCAATGCTTTGACAATCCAAGTGACCACCCAATAAAACAGGTAACAATGAAGAATACAACCACACAGTTGTGTGGCACTCAGTGACGGGGCTAGGTGCTGAGAGGGGCACGTGTGGTGAGCTCATCACTGTGAGAACGTCACAGAGCACACGTACACACCTGAGGGTGCAGGCCACGGCACCCCTGGGCTGTGTGGTGTGCCCACTGCCCCCAGGTTGCAGACCTGCAAAGCACATGACTGCATGGTGGTAAGTGTGTGTGTGTCTGAGCACAACTGAGCACAGGAGAGGGTTGGTGACGGTCTGTACAGAGGTGGCAGTGCTCAGCTGCATAGGGCGGGGGTCTGAGTGGCGTCTGCGGGCCTGGCAGGGGCTCTGAGGAGCGGCATGGTGGCGAGGAGCGGGAAGCCCTAGGACATGTCTGCACATCCCTGTTGGAGGCTCTGGGTTGTAAGATGCAGGGATGGGGCTCCGCTGAGACGGGAGCCTAGCCAGGCCCTAGAACCATAGACACACACCACCAGGACGTGGGGGCCGCACAGGGCAGGAGGGTAAGCAGGTGCGTTAGTGGAAAACTTGTGTAGACAGAACATTCATGCCCCAACTCTGCCGTGCTCTCTAGGACCAGGCGCAGACGCGGCGCAGGGACAGAGCCAGGATCCCACCCCAGGCAAAGGGTTGCAGCCTTCCTCTCAAACCAGCTGGCCTGGGCAAACCCCGTCACGCCACTGCAGTGTAAGCAAAATACTCATACTAAGAAATAATTTCTTATCTAAAATTCAAATTTAAATTTAACTGTGTACCCCACATTTTTATTGGCTAAATCTGTCAACTGTAATGGGAGGGTTTCCCGGTTTGAGGCCAGCCTCCCTGCCTGTCCCCCTGCACCCAAAGCAAAGCCCATCTGTGGACAGAGTTATGCTACTCGTAAAGGTCTCATCAGCAGATTGTAGTGTCTTACCATAATGTACTCACAGAGAACCGAGGTCAAACATCTGAGGAAGCTTCAGCACGAAGGCGGGAGACCAAGATTAAAGAACAGATGGGTGCTTGTGAGAGGCTGGGTGTGTCTGTGTGTGTGTGTCGGGGGGGTGTTGTGGGGTGGGGGAGCAGGTGGTGAGCTGGTTCGTGAAGGGTACAAACCCTCAGTTATAACATAGTAAGTCCTGGAGATGTAATGTACAGCATGGTGACTATAGTTAAGGACACTGTGCTGTCGTATTTGAAAGTCGCTAAGAGAGGAGACCTTAGAACAGTGGTTCTTAACCTGGGCTCTATCGAGCCCTAGGGGTTTGATGAGTCGGTCTCAGGGGTTCGGAGAAGCCTCTGCTGCGGAGGCCAGAATAAAGTAATACCGTAATTTGTTGTGAGTTCATGCACTTTGTTGGTTTTGTTCTTTGAGCAAGGTGATGTTCTTGCACAGCTCATTTTGTGCACCACTAAAAAAACATATACCTATGTCTTGAATTTGGAAAAGGATCATATTTTATCACTAAAGGGTTCAGTGAATACGCATATGAAACTGGTGGATTTGGTACCTCAAAAAAGGTTAAGAACCACTGCCTTAGAAGTTTCCATCATAAGAAAAATCAGTCCTGTAACCATGCATGATGATGGTTGTTACACTTACCGTGAGGATCATCCAGCAATTCTTACAAGTATTAAGTCAGCATGTGGTACACATAAAACTCAAATAATGTTGTAGGCTCCCATTTCAGGGAGCCAATTATACCTCAATAAATAAATAAATACACAAATAAGAAAACAGAAATCCAGAAAATATATATATATATATATATATATATATATATATATATATATATATATATACACACACACACACACACACACACACACACACACATACATACTGTAAACACTGTGTATAAAAAAAGAAGTAATTAGGGAACCAAAAAAATAAAACAAAGCCAGTTCTTAAAATTTTTATAGAAATTTAATAGAATATTTAGAAGATAAAAGAATCAGCTGAAAAAGTGCAGTAAAATGAAAAAATGGGGGTAAGAGGGAGGTAGGATAGAAAAATAAAGAACTTGGAAAAATAGATAATTCAGACAGTCCAAAACTAGGATAATGTCAATCACAGAAGGACACATCCCAAAAAACAATTATCAAAGCAACAATTCAAGGGACTCTCTCAGTGGTGAAGTACATAAATCCGTCGATGAAACACTGTATCAGTGCCCTTTCCAGTGGATTTAAATAAAGGAGGACCAGACACAGCAAAGTCAGCTTGCAGAACATATCACATTGGCGTCAAATCTCCCACCAGAAACCCTGGTACTGGTGGTGTTTCGGCGGCGGACTCAGAACACGCACGCCCAGGTCCCTCCCCCGGGGGCTGTGAGAACCAACTACGGCAGGATGCAGATGCAGCTCAGAAAACGTGGGAACAAGCTCAGAAAGCCAGGAAGGACTCCAGCACTGACTGCAGCTGCCGGGGGACCACGGGGCAGGGAGCTAGGGGTGGGGATGGGGAGCTGGGGGCCCAGGGGTTCGGGAGACCGTGGACTCCACAGCACCGGAAGAGCTTAGGAGAAAGCCAGAGGAGACCCTGTCCTGGCTCTGGTATGTGGAGAGCTCAGAGACGGTCACTGTCGCTGCCACAAGAGACCAGCTGGACACACTGAGCCAATGACTGCCCTTAGAGCTGTCAGAAAACCGAGGTCACAAAGCAAACCCAGGGACTGAGAGATGGGACTCGGGGACCACGGCTGCAACCAGCTCCCCTGCAGCAGAAGGCCCTGGGTCAGGGACCAGAAGGAACGTGCAACAGAGGCCAGCATGGACCAGCTCGAGTGGTCACCCCTCTGGGGCCCAGTGCTAGAAGAGCCCACACCTTCCCTCGGGTTTTACTCTCCACAAACCGCCAACAGGTTCTCAGGGTGCCGATCAAAGGGAAACCCCCTCATGTTTTGAACAAAGAGAGGAGAAAGTCACCATTTTGAAATACGGTCAGAACATTCTCCATGACAAAGGCGCCCTCAGCGCGACACCCTCAGTAAGCCGAAGGAAAGGCCCTTAGTGGACTCCAGTCCTCTCCAGCCTCCTTTTTGCAAGAAAAAGGGAGAAGAGAGGCTGAGAAACGCTTCTAACGGTCATCCTTACCTGAGGGACTCAAATCCGTTAATAAAACTGAGATTGAGGAAGCAAGATGGCGACGGAGTAGGCGGACGTACCAACTTCCAACTCCCAGAACCAAAGTGGATTATAACTCAATTTAAAGAACCATCATCTGGATAAACCAACTATGAACTAAACTAAGTGGACTCTTCAACCAAGGAACACAGAAGAAGCCACATTGAGACTGGTAGGAATAGCGAAAACGCGAAGAGGGCTGCCCAGCTCCCCGGAGCAAACGGCAGCCCGGAGAGACCCGCGGGGCGGGAGGAAAGTTTGGCGGAGAGGGAGGGACCTGGGTCCCAGGAACCAAGCCCCAGCCTGCAGTCCCAGAGCCTAGAAGAGGCGTTTGGACAGTTTTGAGCTGTGAAACAAGTGAGGGAGCTCCCAGGCCTACAGTGTGGAGTATTAGGTCCCTTCCTACTCTGCTGAGGGCTGCTTAAGGGTTTGGGGCGACAGGACGCTGAAACGCGGTTCTGTCGGCGTGTGCAGAGGCCAAGCCGGTGGGAGCTCGGTCTAGCCCAGAGGGTCGGAGGGGACACACGAAAGCGGTCCGGAAGCTGCGGGCCCGCCTTTAATCCCATTTACGGGGACAAAGCGGGAGGCCAGGAACGGGCAGAAATCTGCTCTGCGTCCCTGTGCAAGCCGGCCCTGACCGCGGGGACTGAGCTAGGACCAGGGACGGGCAGGGGCTCGCGGCTGAGCTCACGCTACCAGCCCCCCCCACCCCCCACCCCCCCACCCCAGGGCGGGAGAAACCGCGGTTGGCCAGTATACGTGCGCGAGCTGGCTCCGAGCGCGGGGGCGGGGTAGAGTCTGGGATGAGCGGAAGTCCACAGCTGAGCGGAAGCCAGCAAACACGCCCGGCCCAATAAACCTGGGTTTGCGACCCTGCGCAGCCTGGCCTCAAGGGCGGGGCTAAATCTACAGACGGGCAAATGCTCACAGCTGAGAGCACGTCTAAAGCCCCGCCCAACACGTGAAAATGTGGCGAGCAGGCTCTGACTGGAGGTTCTGGGCGGAAGTCCGGAAATAGGCTGGGTCCGCAGCTGAGCAAAGGTGCTCACCTCTACCCTTGGTGCTAAAGCTTGTGGCTTCAGTGACAGCCCCTCCCACGGAGGAGAGGCAGAAATCACAGCAAAAGCCACAGTTGGCCGGCGCTGGCAATGCTCATACCCAACCATCCTAGGCACCGGCAGAGGGGGTGGGGGGCCTGCAGACAGACCACACCTAGAGAACACAAAGGCAACACCTACTGGACTCCAGTGGCCACAACTTGCTTATACACCGAAAAAATGGGCAGGTAGAGGAATGCAAACCAAATGAATCAAGAGAAATCCCCAGAGAAGGACCTGAATGAACCAGATATAACCAAATTACCAGAAGCAGAATTTAGAATAATGATAGTTAGGCTGTTCAAAGAAATTAGAGCAACAATGGATAGTCATTATGAACACCTAAATAAAGAGATAACAAGTATAAAAAACAAAATTGAAATAATAAAAAAGAATCAGACAGAAATGATAAATACAGTATCAGAACTGAAGACCACAATGGAAGGAATTAAAAGCAGGATGAATCACGCTGAGAATCGAATCAGCGAGTTAGAGGACACAATAAACAAAGGCACAGAAGCAGAGAAGAAAAAGGAAAAGAGACTTAAAAAACGGGGGGAAACTCTAAGGGAGCTTTGTGACAACATGAAGAGAAACAACATTCGCATCATAGGGGTGCCTGAAGAAGAGGAGAGAGGACAGGAAATGGAAACTTTGTTCAATCAAATCACAGCAGAAAACTTTCCTAAATTAAGGCTGGGAAACACTCCACACGTTCAAGAAGCACACAGAACTCCATTAAAGAGAAACCCAAAAAGATCTACACCAAGACACATCATAGTTAAAATACCAAAGCTAATGGATAAAGAAATAATCTTAAAAGCTGCTAGGGAAAAAAAGGCTATCACCTACAAAGGAGCCCCCATAAGGATGACATCGGACTTCTCAACAGAAACACTTGAGGCCAGAAGGGAATGGCAAGAAATAATCAAAGTAATGCAGAACAAGAACCTACAACCAAGACTACTTTATCCAGCAAGGCTAACGTTTAAAATTGAAGGAGAAATAAAGAGCTTCCCAGAAAAAGAAAGCCTGAAGGAATTCATAAAAACCAAACCAATTCTGCAAGAGATACTAAGGGGCCTCTTGTGAACAGTTTAAAGGGAGGAATGAATAGAGCAAAAGAAGAATACAGCTTTAAAGAATAAAATGGCAATAAACAACTACATATCAATAATAACCTTAAATGTAAATGGATTAAATGATCCAATCAAAAGACATAGGGTAGCTGCATGGATAAAGAAACAGGACCCATACATATGCTGTCTACAAGAGACACACCTTAAAACAAAAGATGCTCATAGACTGAAGGTAAAAGGATGGAAAAAATATTTCATGCAAATGGAAATGAAAAAAAAGCAGGGGTAGCAATACTTATATCAGACAAAATGGACTTTAAAACAAAGGCTGTAGTAAGAGATAAAGAAGGACACTACATAATGATAAAGGGAACAATTCAACAGGAAGATATAACTATTGTAAATATCTATGCACCAAATATAGGAGCCCTGACATACATAAAGCAGACTTTGATGGATATAAAGGGCAAGATTAACAGCAATACTGTCATAGTAGGGGATTTCAATACTCCTCTAACAATACTGGATAGATCCTCAAGAAAGAAAATTAATAAAGAAACAGCAGACTTAAAGGAGACACTAGATCAACTTGATTTAATAGATATCTTCAGAACTTTTCACCCTAAAGCAGTAGAATATACATTCTTCTCAAGCGCTCATGGTACGTTTTCTAGGATAGACCACATGTTAGGACACAAAAATGGTCTCAATAAATTTAAGAAGATTGAAATCATATCAAGCATTTTCTCTGATCACAATGCCATGAAACTAGAAATTAACCACAAAAGAAAAATGGAAAAATACTCAAACACTTGGAAACTAAATAGCATGTTATTAAATAATGGATGGATTAACAATGAGATCAAAGAAGAAATAAAAAAGTTTCTAGAAACAAATGATAATGAGCATACATCAACTCAAAATTTATGGGACACAGCAAAAGCAGTTCTGAGAGGGAAGCTTATTGCACTACAGGCATATCATAAGAAGCTAGAAAAAGCTCAAATAAGCAACCTGACCCTGCATCTAAAAGAACTAGAAAAACAACAACAAATAAAACCCAAGACAAGTAGAAGGAAGGAAATAATAAAGATCAGAGCAGAAATAAATGACATAGAGGCTAAGGAAACAATACAGAGGATCAATGAAACCAGAAGCTGGTTCTTTGAAAAGGTAAACAAGATTGATGAACCTTTAACTAGACTCACCAAGAAAAAAGAGAGAGGACTCAAATAAATAAAATTAGAAAGGACAGTGGAGAAATAACAACTGACACAACAGAAATACAAAGTATTGTAAGAAAATACTATGAAGAACTTATATGCCAAAAAATTAGACAATCTTGGTGAAATGGACAAATTTCTTGAATCATGTAACCTTCCAAAAATCAATCTGGAAGAATCAGAACACCTAAACAGACCAATTACAACAAATGAGATCGAAACAGTTATCAAAAAACTCCCAAAAAAGAAAAGTCCTGGGCCTGATGGCTTCACAAGTGAATTCTATCAAAAATTCAAAGAAGAACTAACTCCTATCCTCCTCATGCTATTTCAAAAAATTCAAGAGGAAGGAAGACTTCCAAACTCCTTTTATGAGGCGAGCATAATTCTGATCCCCAAACCAGGCAAAGACAACACAAAGAAAGAAAATTATAGGCCTATATCCCTGATGAATTTAGACGCTAAAATTCTCAACAAAATATTAGCCAACCGGATCCAGCAATATATGAAAAAAATCATACACCACGGTCAAGTGGGTTTTATTCAGGAGAGGCAAGGCTGGTTCAATATTCACAAATCAATCAATGTGATTCATCACATAAACAAAAGGAAGGACAAAAATCACACATGATAATTTCAAGAGATGCAGAAAAGGCATTTGATAAAATCCAGCACCCATTCATGCTCAAAACTCTCAGTAAAGTGGGAATACAGGGATCATTCCTTAACATGACAAAGGCCATCTACGACAAACCGACAGCAAACATCATACTAAATGGACAAAAATTAAAAGCAATCCCCTTAAGATCAGGAACCAGGCAGGGATGCCCCCTTTCACCACTCTTATTCAACATAGTTCTGGAAGTCCTAGCTATAGCAATCAGACAAGAAGAAGAAATAAAAGGCATCCAAATTGGAAAAGAAGAAGTAAAACTGTCACTATTTGCAGATGATATGATATTGTATATTGAAAACCCTAAAGTCTCAGTTAAAAAACTACTGGACCTGATAAATGAATTCAGCAAGGTGGCAGGATATAAAATTAATACTCAGAAATCAGAGGCATTTCTATATACCAACAATGAAATATCAGCAAAAGAAATTAAGGAAACAATCCCCTTCACTATTGCAGCCAAAAAAATAAAGTACCTAGGAGTAAATTTAACCAAGGAGGTTAAGGACTTGTACTCGGAAAATTATAAAACATTGATAAAAGAAATCAAGGAAGATACAAACAAGTGGAAGCATATACCGTGCTCATGGCTAGGAAGAATAAACATCATTAAAATGTCTATATTACCCAAAGCAATTTATAAATTCAATGCAATACCAATTAAAATACCAATGACATACTTCAAAGATATAGAACACATATTCCAAAAATTTATATAGAACCAAAAAAGAACACGAATAGCCTCAGCAATCTTAAAAAGAAAAAATAAAGCAGGAGGTATCACTCTTCCAGATATCAAAATTTACTATAAGGCCATTATACTCAAGACAGCCTGGTACTGGCGTAAGAACAGGCACATAGATCAATGGAATAGAACAGAGGACCCAGAAATAAACCCACAGCTTTATGGACAACTGATATATGACAAAGGAGGAAAGAACATACAATGGAGTAAAGACAGCCTCTTTAACAAATGGTGTTGGGAAAATTGGACATCTACCTGCAAAAAAATGAAACTAGACCACCAACTTACACCATTCACAAAAACAAACTCAAAATGGATAAAAGACTTAAATGTAAGCCGTGAAACCATAAGCATCTTAGAAGAAAACATAGGCAGCAAGATCTCCGACATCTGTAGCAGCAATATATTTGCCGATTTATCTCCACGGGCAACTGAAATAAAAGGCAAGATAAACAAATGGGACTATATCAAACTAAAAAGTTTTTGCACAGCTAAAGACAATAGGAACAGAATAAAAAGACAAACCACACAATGGGAGAACATATTCGACAGCACATCTGATAAGGGGTTAATAACTAAAATTTAGAAAGAACTTATAAAACTCAACACCAGGAAGACAAACAACCCAATCAAAAAATGGGCAAAAGAAATGAATAGAAATTTCTCCAAAGAGGACATACAGATGGACAATAGGCATATGAAAAAATGCTCAACGTCACTAATCGTTAGAGAAATGCAAATTAAAACCACAATGAGATATCACCTCACACCTGTCAGAATGGTACTCATCAGCAAAACAACATAGAATAAGTGCTGGCGAGGATGTGGAGAAAAGGGAACCCTTCTGCACTGCTGGTGGGAATGCAGACTGGTGCAGCCACTGTGGAAAACAGTATGGAGATTCCTCAGAAAATTAAAAATCGAACTGCCTTTTGACCCAGCTATCCCACTTTTAGGAATATACCCTAAGAACACCATAGCACTGTTTGAAAAGAAGAAAAATGCGCCCCCATGTTCGTGGCGGCATTGTTCACAATAGCGAAGATCTGGAACCAGCCCAAGTGTCCGTCAGAAGACGAGTGGATTAAAAAGCTTTGGTACATATATACTATGGAATACTACTCAGCCATAAGAAACGATTACATCGGATCATTTATAACAAAATGGATGTACCTTGATAACAT